>JAQQAC010002701.1:238549-532805 GCA_029783875.1 Phataginus tricuspis | reverse complement strand
TGTGTGTGTGTGTGTGTGTGTGTGTGTGTGTGTGTGTGTGTGTGTGTTTTGTCTTGTCCTTTCTGTTTATCCTGCGGCCGTCATAATAGGCCCCGGCAATAGAGTAATAGAATAAGGTCAGTAGTTCTAAGGATTATATTAACTTTTTCCTTCTTTTTTAAGGTTTAACTTCCAAAAACAAACAAAAAAGCATGGTATCTACTCTGTTTTTCTCTTTATTTGCACTTCCTCTTCCTAACCATTAGTTTACTTCTTAAAAAAGGTATTCTCAATAGGAAAAGCTTCAAAATCAAGTCATGAGCAGTTCAAAGTAACTTTTACTGGTTGCAAAGAAGAATTTTAAAGAAAAACTCAATTGTGAAAACCATTACTATAATGCAATGTGGCTAAAATGTGGCTTTTAGAGGAAGACAAATAAGGGAAGATAAGGCCTATGAAGTGAGAAGGGACAAATTATAAATTACCTTATATATAACATCAGGGAATTTATATTGTCCTGAAGACTCTGAAGACACAAATGAAGAGTTTTAAGCAAAAGAATGAACACATCCAATCAGTCAGGCAGTACTGAGCTGCGGATAAAATTGTAACAATTCCAGAATATCTCACCTGGCTTTAGTACATCTACATATCAACAAGCTTTCAGAGGTGGAAAAAAGTATGGCTTTAGGGCATTTGCATCTTTCCTCAGGGGTAGAGAAGTTCATCTCCACATCCATGGGTAATTACCTGGGCAACTGAGGGCTTACCTGTACCAGAGAGGTGACAGGAGGGCCAGTTTTTGCTGCTGCTTGAGTGGGAGAGAGATGGGTTGGATTGCAGTTTTGTAAGCAATAACGGATTTTAAACTTTATTTCTCCCTTTGACTGATTTCGGTTTTTAGAGGTATTTTTTCCCCGGGGTTTCCTCTCTCTGAAATAACAGAGCTGATTAATAAAATTCAGCTGATACTCTTTTTACAATTGCTTGAAGCAGAAGCTATATTTACACTAGATTCTTAGTCTCCAGGCTGACAACCAACTCTTAAAACACAGCGTATATAAATCATTCAAGTGAAGTTATAGCTCTGAGCAGAGGAAATAATGCATGTACAAAAGCTGTTAAATTCAGGCCTAAAGCATTGTCTAAGTTGTGACCTCTTGCTTCTCTGCAACTTATTTTTTTCACTTGAAATTTTTAAATATCTGATTCCATTCTTCAAAGTGGAGTGTATAACCAGAAAAACATTAGTTTCAAACACCATTAATTTCCATTTTATATTTACAGATATATTCATATTCAGTTAATAAAAATATGTATACTTCCCAATTTTCTTTAAAGAGATTTAATTTGGCAGTGCATTTCTAGTTTTTTTACTATTAAGAAGTTATTAAATGAACACTCTAAATCAACAATTAACAAAACTAGAAAAAGAAGAACAAGCAAGGCCCAAAGACCCTAAGAGGGAGTACTTCCAAACTCATTCTATGAGGCTAGCATCACTCTAATACCAAAACCAGGCAAAGACACCACAAAAAAGAAAACTACAGACAAATATCCCTGAGGAACATAGATCCAAAAATACTCAACAAAATATTAGCAAACCTAGTTAAAAAATACATCAAAAAGATCATCCATCAGAATCAAGTAGGATTTATTTCAGGGAGGAGAGGATAGTACAACATTCGAAAATCAATCAACATCATCCACCACATCAACAAAAAGAAGGACAAAAACCACATGATCATTTCCATAGATGCTGAAAAAGCATTTGAAAAAATTCAATATCCACTCATAATAAAAACTCTTAACAAAATAGTTATAGAGGGCAAGTACCTCAACATAATAAAGGCCACATATGAAAAACCCATAGCCAACATTATACTTAACAGTAAGAAGATAAAAAGTTTTCCTTTAAGATAGGGAACAAAACAAGGATGCCCACTCTCCCCACTTCTATTCAACATAGCACTGGAGGTTCTAGCCACAGCAATCAGATAACACAAAGAAATAAGAGGCATTTAGATTGGCAAGGAAGAAGTTAAACTGTGTCTGTTTGCAGATAACATGATATTGTACATAAAAAAACCCTAAAGAATCCACTCCATAATTACTAGATCTAATATCTGAATTCACCAAGTTGCAGGATACAAAATTAATACACAGAAATTTGTTGCATTCCTATACACTAACGATGAACTAGCAGAAAGAGAAATCAGGAAAACAATTCCATTCACAGTTCAATCAAAAAGAATAAAATAACTAGGAATAAACCTAACCAAGGAAGTGAAAGACCTAAACTCTGAAAACTACAAGACACTCATGAGAGAAATTAAAGAAGACACCAATAAATGGAAACACATCCCGTGCTCCTGGATAGGAAGAATTAATAATGTCAAAATGGCCATCCTGCCTAAAGTAATCTACAGATTCAATGCAATCCCTATCAAAATAGAACAGCATTCTTCAATGAAATAGAGCAAATCATTCTAAAATCCATATGGAACCAAAAAAGACCCCGAATAGCCAAAGCAATCCTGAGAAGGAAGAATAAAGCTGGAGGGGTTATGTTCCCCAACTTAAAGCTCTACTACAAAGCCACAGTAATCAAGACAATTTGGTACAGGCACAAGAACAGAACCACAGACCAATGGAACAGAATACAGAGCCCTGATATAATCCCAACCATATATGGTCAATTAATATATGATAAAGGAGCCATGGACATACAATGGGGAAATGACAGCTTCTTCAACAACTGGTATTGGCAAAACTGGACAGCTACATGCAAGAGAATGAAACTGAATTATTGTTTAACCCCATACACAAAAGTAAACTCAAAATGGATCAAAGACCTGAATGTAAGTCATGAAACCATAAAACTCTTAGAAGACAACATAGGCAAAAATTTCCTGAATATAAGCATGAGCAACTCCTTCCTGAATGCATCTCCTTGAGCAAAGGAAACAAAAGCAAGAATGAACACATGGGACTACATCAAATTAAAAAGTTCATGTATGGCCAAGGACACCATCAACAGAACAAAAAGACATCCTACAGTATGGGAGAATATATTTGTAAATGACATATCAGACAAGAGGTTAACATCCAAAATATATAAATAACTCTCACGTCTCAACACCCAAAAAGCAAATAACCCAATTAAAAAATGGTCAGAGGATATGAAGAGACAGTTCTCCAAAGAAAAAATTTAGATGGCCAACAGACACATGAAAAGATGCTCCACATCACTAATCATCAAGGAAATGCAAATTAAAACCACAATGAGATATTACCTCATGCCAGTAAGGATGGCCACCATCCAAAAGACTAAGAACAACAAATGCTGGCAAGGTTGTGGAGAAAGGGGAACCCTCCTACGCTGCTGGTGGGAATGTAAGCTAGTTCAACCATTGTAGAAAGCAATATGGAGGTTCCTCAAAAAACTAAAAAAAGAAATGTGATTTGACCCAGGAATCCCACTCCTTGGAATTTATCCAAAGAATACAACTTCTCAGATTAAAAAAGACATATGCACCCCTATGTTTATTGCAGCACTATTTATAATAACCAAGATATGGAAGGAACCTAAGTGTCCATCAGTAGATGAATGGATAAAGAAGGTGTGGTACATATACACAATGGAATACTATTCAGTCATAGGAAAGATACCAATTTTACCATTTGCAGCAACATGGATGGAGCTGGAGGATATTATGCTCAGTGAAATAAGCCAGGTGGAGAAAGACAAGTGCCAAATGATTTCCCTCACTTGTGAAGTATAACAATGAAGCAAAACTGAAGGAACAAATTGGAGCAGACTCACAGACTCCAAGAAGGGACTAGTGGTTACAAAGGGGAGGGGTGTGGGAGAGTGGGTCGGGTGGGTGGGAGATGGGGATTGAGGGGTATTATGTTTAGTACACATGGTGTGGGGGGTCATGGGGAAAACAGTGTAGCACAGAGAAGGCATACAGTGAATCTGTGGCATCTTATTGCACTGAAGGACAATGACTGCATTGGCGTATGGGTGGGGACTTGATAATATAGGTAAATGTAGTAACTACATTGTTTTTTCATGTGAAACCTTCATAAAAGTGTATATCAATACCTTAATAAAATTTTTTTTAAGTTATTAAAATGAACACCAATTTATATGTCCCTTCACATGTGAAATACAACATAGCCCTAAATAAATATCAGCTAATTTAAGCAGATTTATACTCGTTTAATATGTTCCTCTAGGTATATCTTAGAAGTTACTGTCACATAACCAAACCAGTCCCAGATATTCTCTAGTCTCTAGTCAACAGATTCTGGAATTCAAGAAAGGCACAAAATATGTTTTCATTTTATTTTATCTGAAATGGTCCTGATTTAATTAGTCACTAAATAGAAAAGACAACACAGAGCTTAACATGTTATTTCACATTTTAAGATGTGGGAATTAATTTCATAGCAAAAGTGAATCGTTATGTAATTATTTACCTCATTCCAATTTTTTAACATAATATTAAAATATCATGTTCATGAACAGAAAAACTTTGTCATGATAGGACTTTTGCTTTCATAACACTTAATCTCTGCTTGAAACCACTTGAAAAATCAGTCTTTTTTAAGAGATAGGTAACTGAACTTGTATCTATTTCACAGCATATAATATTCAGATAATTCTGTTATATACAAATGTGACCATATATAAGAGCATTCTTAACATGTATCTGATTGATTTATTTCAGCATTCAACCAACCTTTCTATTAAAAGTGTATTTAATTGTTTATAAGCAAATGTCAGATATATCACTACCTATATAGAATGGCCTCCTAGGTAAATAATTATTCTTGTTTTTCACTGGAAACTACAACTGTTTTCCTGGTGTATTTGTTCAAAGAGCAGTTTCTGGAGGTCAATGACACATTCTAAAGAAATTTACTGGAAAACATGTTCACTGTTCACATTAATCTAATGCACATTTTGCTCCTATGGTTTCAGTTTACTCAAAATGTGTAAGAGATTTATAATACTTTACTATTTAGTATTACAATTAAGGCATTAATATTCAAGAAAATCTTTGATTCTATATTTTTTGCACCACAAAAAAATAAACAAAAGATATTGTTTTTAGAACCCAACATATACAATAAATACGCTATTTCCTTCACTTTATATCATGAGACCCATTCAGCTCAAAATTTCATTTGACACAGGATCCTAATAGCATTCTCAGCAATTATGAATGTAAGACACTAAAACAATAAGCAGGAAACCAGTGCTGCTTTGGCATTGTAAGAATTTTTATAAGGCATGACATACACTGTGTTTCTACACTTAATACATAATAACGTCTCCATATCATTCTACCTGCAGAGTGAGATTCCAGAATTTTGCAGGAAGGGAAGGGTAATCAATTAATTAATTGAGGAATTTGTGTGTTTTCTTCTCTCTGATAATGAGAGTTAAGTACAATTACATTTCTTCCTTTACCTCAGCTGCATTAAAGATTAGTATCAGGTCTATGCTTCATCTCTACTATGTTGTTCTGTTTCTTCTGTTTCTGTTATAATGACCCACTTTCATGTCTGTTTTTAAAACTGCCTCGAACCATTTGCTGAAGCTTATATAATATTTTTCTGAATCCATTTGACAAATTAATAAATTATGTCTCAGAGATGCTATCATTTAACTAAAGTAACAGCAAGAAGATAACACAACCAAGATACCTTCAAATCCAATGAATTTCTGTTTTCAGCTAAGGCCCCTCTAGGTGGCTGCGCATCCCCATGAGAAATAAAGCCTAGAAGAACAATGTTTTTGCTGAACTAGAAATCTGTCCCCTACGTTATGGCAAAAAATGTTCTACTTTATATTTAAATAGTACTTTATAGTTTACAACAAAATACTTTTATATACATTACCTTGATCTTTGTGGTATTCAGCACTGGGCCTTGTTTGAGTTTATAATTACAAAAGGAAAAAGATTTAGTGAGAGGCAAGCAAACAAACCAAAAAATGCTGGGGAGAAAAGTTAAAGCATTTGGGGAATATCTGACTTGAAGGAAAGAAGACTTGAGTGCCTCCATTGTCAATATAAAAGAGAGTTATAAAGCAGGGATTGAAAGTGGTTTTTACCTTCACAGTAGGCACACTAGAGAGAACCAGCTCACAGGAAATTCAAATGACATATTTAGAACATCCTAAAATCAATTTGCTAACAAACCAGGAACCTAAAAATAAATACCAAAAACTTACATATGAAGATATAACAAGGGTTTACAATAAATATAATTCAATTGGCTTAAGAAAGGAACTGAAAAAAGAATATATTAAGCAACCAAATGAACCTGGATTATGAGGGACAATCAGAAATATTCTGCATAACATTTGCATAGCAAAGTGTTGGTGAAAGTCAATATAACCCTAGGGTAAGAGCATCAGCTTAACCAATTTACCTAGAGAAAGGAGACAATGCTAAAATGAGCCTCTCAACACTAAATCAAAATACTTTAAAATACTTTGGAAAGAAATATGGGCAAGGAAGAGGGTAAATTATAATAAGATGAAATAATTGATTGAGATTTTACTAAAAGGAAAATGTGAGAATAACAGCATTATAAATGATTTTGAATATAAGGATTCTAAAAGCCAGTTGACACACAAAAGTGTCTAAGCAATTTAAGGAGTTAGGTAACAGAAGAGGATTAATAAGGAAAGAGGATGAAAAAGTGGAGGAATTTTAAAAAAAGAAAAAAATAAAGTTTATGTTATTTTAAAAAGATGTATGAATTCTGCATGGATTTGGCTGCTTGGTAGTTAGAAAATGCTTTTATTATAATGAAAACGTAGTATAAAAGCTCTGACATTGACTATGGTTTAAAATAGACAGCCATCTGGGTTAGAATGTGTAGAAAGGGCTATGTTCAGAGAAGTGAAAAATAAAAGATATTCTCAGATCCATTTTAGTGATATGATTCTCCATTAACATCTTGTGCTACAGTTATATTTTAATCAAGTTCTTGCATTTTAACTAGTTCTTTCTTTATATGTTTAACTACTCCTTTTTTTTTTTGGAAAAAGAGGCAAATGAAGATCCTGTATCTTTATATTTTGTGCCACTTACCCTTATACAATGTCTCTTACAACCCCTATTAAGGTTTTTTGTTCACTTTTGTTTTTAATCAGAAACCCCGGACTTCCAGGAAGATGACACGTGAGCAGGGCAGCAGAAATCTCCTCGCAAAACCAAATATATTTACGAAAATACAGCAAATACAACTATTCCTAAAAGGGAGACAAGAAAATAGAGGACGACACCAGCGTGCAGCCACAAATGAGAGGACTCGGCACCCTAGGAGGCGGGTAAGATACGGAGCTGCGACCTGGCGAGACCTAAGCACTCCCCCACCCCAGCGCAATGGCGGGAGCAGAGGACTCAGAGCTGGGAAGGAGTGGAAGCACAGGCCCACAAAATAACCAGCCCTGGTGATGTGCTCCGGGAGCACTGACACACATCGCGCAGTGTATCGGAGATCGGAGAAGGAGAGGGAGCAGGATCTGAGCTGGGGAACGCACCCGGGTCCTCGCAGCCAGCTCCCCAGGACAAAAGAAAAGCGTGTGCTTTCTTAGGGGTCTTAAAGACACAAGGGCCCAACGGAGGAGCAGGATCATCCCAGCGCACTCAGCCCAGCAGGCTGGGAGTCCTGGGGAATTTTGGACCACTTGGACTGTGGCTGGAAAAAGCAGTCTCATGGAGACTTCCCACAAAAATCGACAGACTCCCAATTTGTTCCCTCCCCAGCCAGAATCACAAAGGGCCCGGCAGAGCGGTATGGGGGCGGAATAGTGGAGCACCAGCGCCACCTACAGTATCCGCACAGAAACCACACAGCACAGGCGGGTTTTTTTTTCCTCTATATTCCCTTTCTTTTTTTTTTTCTTTTTCTGACCACTTCTATTGTCATGAAAAGACAGAGAAATATGGTACAAACAAAACTTACCCAGAAAACCACACACCAGACTACCCCAGAGAGGGAACCTGAAGGGATGGAAATGCACAATATTCCTGAAAAAGAATTCAGAATAAAAGTCATAACCATACTGATGGACCTACAGAGAAATATGCAAGTACTAAGGGAAACAATGAGGGAAGTGAGGAACGACAATGCAGAGATGAGACAAGCGATCGACGGGCTGAGCAGCAGACTGGACGAGATGCAAGAGACTGTTAATGGAATAGAAAGCAGAGAACAGGAGTAAAGAGAAGCTGAGGCAGAGAGAGATAAAAGGATCTCTAGGAATGAAAGAATTTTAACAGAACTGTGTGAACTATCCAAATGGAACAATATTCGTATTATAGGAGTACCAGAGGAACAAGAGAGAGAAAAAGGAATAGAAAGTGTCTTTGAAGAAATAATTGCTGAAAACTTGCCCAAGCTGGGGAAGGAAATAATCTAGAAGTCCATGGAAGCCCACAGATCTCCCAACACAAGGGACCCAAGGAAGACAACACCAAGACACATAATAATTAAAATGGCAAAGATCAAAGATAAGGACAGAGTAATAAAGGCAGATAGAGAGAAAAAAGATCACCTCCAAAGGAAAACCCATCAGCTATCATCAGACTTCTCAACAGAAACCTTACAGGCCAGAAGAGAATGGCATGATATAGTTAACGTAATGAAACAGAAGGCCCTCAAACCAAGAATATTGTATCCACTACGATTATCGTTTATATTTTGAGGGAAGGATTAAACAATTTCCAGAGAAGTGAAAACTGACAGAATTTGCCTCCCATGAACCACCTCTTCAGGATGCCTTAAATGTACTGCTCTAGATGGAAGCACTCCTAAAGCTAAAAAGATGTCACCAAAGAAAATAAAATCATAGCAAAGAAAGCAGACCATCCAAATACTAACTAAAGGAAAAGAATAAAACACCTAGTATATAAAGAATGGAGGAGGAAGAATAAGAAGGGAGAGAAATAAAGAATCATCAGACTGTGTTTACAATAACTTAACAAGAAAGTTAAGTTAGACTGTTACATACTAGAGAAGCTACCCTTGAACCTTTGGCAACCACGAATCTAAAGCCAGCAATGGCAATAAGTACATATCTATCGATAATCACCCTAAATGTAAAAGGACTGAATGCACCAATTAAAAGACACAGACTTACTGAATGGACAAAAAAGCAAGACCCATCTATACTCTGCTTACAGGAGACTCACCTCAAATTGAAAGATATACACAGACTAAAGGTGAAGGGATGGAAAAAGATATTTCATGCAAACAACAAAGAGAAAAAAGCAGGTGTTGCAGTACTTGTATCAGACAAAATAGACTTCAAAATGAAGAAAGAAGCAAGAGGTAAAGAAGGACATTACATAATGATAAAGGGGTCAGTCCAACAAGAGGATATAACCATTTTAAATATATATGCACCCAACAAAGGAGCACCGGCATATATGAAGCAAATACTAACAGATTTAAAGGAGGAAATAGAAAGCAATGGATTCATTTTATGTGACTTCAACACACCACTCACTCCAAAGGACAGATCAAACAGACAGAAAATAAGTAAAGGCACAGAGGCACTGAACAACACTAGAACAGATGGACCTAACAGACATCTACAGAACTCTACGCCGAAAAGCAACAGGATACACATTCTTCTCAAGTGCAGATGGAACATTTTCCAAAATAGACCACATACTAGGCCACAAAAAGAACCTCAGTAAAGTAAAAAATGTTAAATTCTACCAACCAACTTCTCGAATCCAAAGGTATAAAATGAGAAATAAATTTTAGAAAGAAAACAAAAAGGCTCCCAAATACATGGAGACTTAACAACATTTTACTAATTAATCATTGGGTTAACGACCATATCAAAACAGAAATCAAAGAATATATGGAGACAAATGACAACAACAACACAAAGCCACAACTTCTATGTGACCCAGCAAAGGCAGGTCTAAGAGGAAAGTATATAGCATCCAGGCCTATTTAAAGAAGGAAGAACATTCCCAAATGAATAGCCTAAAGACACAATTACTGAAATTGGAAAAAGAAGAACAAATGACGTCCAAAGTCACCAGAAGGAGGGACATAATAAAGATGAGAGAAGAAATAAATAAAATTGAGATCAATAAAACAACAGAAAAAAATCAATGAAACCAAGAACTGGTTCTTTGAAAAAATGAAAAAATAGATAAACCCCTAGCCAGACTTATTAAGAGAAAAAGAGAATCTACACACATAAACAGAATCAGAAATGAGAAAGGAAAATTAACGACGGACATCACAGAAATATAAGGAATTATACGAGATTCTATATAGTAAGAAGCTGGAAAATCTAGAAGAAATGGACAACTTCTTAGAAAAATACAACCTTCCAAGACTGACCAAGCAAGAAACAGAAAAACTAAACAGACCAATCACCAGCAACGATATTGAATCGGTAATCAAAAAACTACCCAAGAACAAAACCCCCAGACCAGAAGGATTCACCTCTGAATTCTACCAGATATGTAGAGAAGAAATAACACCCATTCTCCTTAAAGTTTTCCAAAAAATAGAAGAGGAGGGAATACTTCCGAACTCATTCTATGAAGCCAGCATCACTCTAATACCAAAACCGGGCAAAGACCTCACCAAAAAAGAAAATTACAAACCAATATCCCTGATGAACGTAGATGCAAAAATACTCAACAAAATATTATCAAACAGAATTCAAAAATACATCAAGAGGATCATACACCATGATCAGGTGGGATTCATCACAGGGATGCAAGGATGGTACAACATTCGAAAATCTATCAACATCATCCACCACATCAACAAAAAGAAGAACAAAATCCACATAATCATCTCCATAGATGCTGAAAAAACATTTGACAAAATTTAGCACCCATTCATGATTAAAACTCTCAACAAAATGGGTACAGACAGCAAGTACCTCAACTTCATAAAGGCCATATATGACAAACCCACTAATATCATACTTAATAGTGAGAAGCTGAAAGCTTTTCATCTAAGATCGGAAGCAAGACAGGGATGCCCACTCTCTCCACCATTATTCAACATAGTACTGGAGGTCGTTGCCATGACAATCAGACCAAACAAAGAAATACAAGGCATCCCGATTGGTAAAGAAGAAGTCAAATTTTCACTATTTGCAGGTGACATGATATTGTACATGAAAAACCCTAAAGACTCCATTCCAAAACTACTAGATCTAATATCGGAATTCAGCAAAGTTGCAGGATACAAAATTAACACACAGAAATCTGTTGCTTTCCTATACACTAACGATGAACTAACAGAAAGAGAAATCAGAAAAACAATTCCATTCACAATTGCATCAAAAAGAATTAAATACCTAGGAATAAACCTAACAAAGGAAGTGAAAGACCTGTACACTGAAAACTACAAGACACTCCTAGGAGAAATTAAAGAGGACACTAACAAATTGAAATTCATCCCATGCTCTTGGCTAGGAAGAATAAATATTGTCAAAATGGTTATACTACCTAAAGCAATCTACAGATTCAACACAATCCCTGTTAAAATACCAACAGCCTTCTTCAATGAAATGGAACAAATAATTCTAAAATTCATATGGAACCAAAAAAGACCCCGAATAGCCTAAGCAATCCTAAGAAGGAGGAATGAAACAGGGGGAATTACACTCCCTGACTTCAAGCTCTACTACAAAGCACAGTAATCAAGACAATTTGGTATTGGCACAAAAACAGACCCACAGACCAGTGGTACAGAATAGAAAATCCAAACATTAACCCAAACATATACAGTCAATTAATACATGATAAAGGAGCCTTGGATATACAATGGGGAGATGACAGCCTCTTCAGCAGCTGGTGTTGGCAAAACTGGACAGCTACATGTAAGAGAATGAAACTGGACTACTGTCTAACCCCATACACAAAAGTCAACTCAAAATGGATCAAAGACCTGAATGTAAGTCATGAAACCATAAAACTCTTAGAGAAAACGTAGGCAAAAATCTCTTCGACATAAATATGAACAACGTCTTCATGAACATATCTCCGCGGGCAAGGAAACAAAAACAAAAATGAACAAGTGGGACTATGTCAAGCTGAAAAGCTTCTGTACAGCAAAGGACACCATCAATAGAGCAAAAAGACATCCTACAGTATGGGAGAATATATTCATAAATGACATATCCGATAAGGGGTTGACATCGAAAATATATAAAGAACTCACACACCTCAACAAACACAAAGCAAATAATCCAATTAAGAAATGGGCAGAGGACATGAATAGACACTTCTCCAAAGAAGAAATTCAGATGGCCAACAGGCACATGAAAAGATGCTCCACATCGCTAATCATCAGAGAAATGCACATTAAAACCACAATGAGATATCACCTCACACCAGTAAGGATGGCCAACATCCAAAACACAAACAACAACAAATGTTGGCAAGGATGTGGAGAAAAGGGAACCCTCCTACACTGCTGGTGGGAATGCAAATTAGTTCAACCATTGTGGAAAGCAGTATGGAGATTCCTCAAAAAACTCAAAATAGAAATAGCATTTCACCCAGGAATCCCACTTCTAGGAATTTACCCTAGCAGCCAGCAGCCCAGTTTCAAAAAGACAGATGCACCCCTATGTTTATCACAGCACAATTTATAATAGCCAAGAAATGGAAGCAACTTAAGTGTCCATCATTAGATGAATGGATTAAGAAGATGTGGTACATATACACAATGGAATATTATTCAGCGATAAGAAGAGAACAAATCCTACCATTTGCAACAACATGCATGGAGCTAGAAGGTATTATGCTTAATGAAATAAGCCAAGCCAAAAAAGATAAATATCAAATGATCTCACTCATATGTTGAGTATAAGAACAAAGAAAAAAACTGATGGAACAAAACAGCAGCAAACTTACAGAACCCAAGAACGGACTAATAGTTACCAAAGGGAAATGAATTGAGGAGGATGGGCAGGAAGGGAGGGACAAGGGGGAAAAAGGGGCATTACGATTAGCAGACGTAATGTTGGGGGGCATGGGGAGGGCTGTAGAACTCAGAGAAGACAGGTAATAATTCTATAGCATCGCAGTACGCTGATGGACAGTGATTGTAATGGGGTTGGTGGGGGGGACCTGATGAAGGGGGTAGTTTAATCACCATAATATTGCACATGTAATTGTAGATTAATGATACCAAAATAAATTATATAAAAAAAGTAAAAAAATAAAAAAATAAAAGAAATCCCACTTTGTTCATTCCCTAGGTGCTCTTTTCTAATCCCCTACCTTTAGTGATTCTCCACATGCTGATGGTTACCAACTTTTCTCCCTCCTTCCAACTCCTGTCATGAACTCTCTCTGGTCTGCTATAAACAATGGCTCTTCAACACTTCGCCGTAGGTCTCCAGGTCTCCACTGTACTGGACTCTGATTCTTTTCTTGTTTATGTTTCTTTCCAGATCACCTCACCCTCACAACGGTGCTGCCATCCAGTTTCCCAAAATACAAATTTCAAAATCATCCTTTAATTTTTCTTCCTTTCACACTTTACATCTTATTTGTCATTAAAACTGTGTCACTTCTTTAAAAAATATATATTGCAGTAAGAACACTTAACATGGGATCTACCCTCTTAGTAAAGTATAAAATAAATGTATAGTCACAGATTTAATGGAAAAGGAATAATATAAACCAAGGATCGTATACTTCCAATGTATGATTTTTACTATTATACCAAGAGAAAACATACCTTAAAGCACATAAAAGACACCACTCTGTAGTCACTTTGGTGACAGGTATCATTAAGATAGAAACTGAAGAAGTTCAATATAATAAAGAACAGAAAATAAGATAACTGTGTTAACAACCTGAGTAAAATGCACAGGATGAATGAAAAGTTTTAAGCACAGACTTGACCAGAATGGAGAATCTTTTCAAATGATTGTAAAGTTCTCTGTTTTCAGTTAAGATTTCTCACACATCATTTCTAAGGAACTGGCAGGTGACATAACAGCATACAGCTTGCCCTGACCTAGGGGAGAGGGCACTCTTTCACTGCCTGAGAGCACAGGAGAGGGAAAACCCAGGTGAGTCATGGCCACAGAGCGCCATCCCAGCAGTGACGGACCTGGGCTCTCAGCAGTGGTAGGCGCTCCAGCTAAAAGGTGGTGACCGGGCACTCGGAAGCCTTACAGAGCTGCTCAAGGCAAAGCTCCTAGTGCACGTTGGTTGGTGCTGAACAGCTGCAGTGGGAGATTTCACCCTGTCTCAGCCCGAACCTGCAGCTGTGTCCAATCTACCTATTATAATGTCATCTTTCCTTTTTTTCTTAATATATGGCTGCATCATAAAAAAGTGGTTATTTTCTGGTTACTTTTAATGTCTGGTTATTAAAAAACAGAAAAATGATAAAAGGCCCTGAAAAGTATACAAATAAGCATACATTTCAAATATCAAAAAGTTTGAATGAGTTAATTCTAGTTCTTATAAAGCTTCAATATTAGCTTCAGTTACTTTTTTTAGAAAAATAATTTCTTTAGAAATGTTTCATGAAGAATTTTATATTTAAAAGTCTCTGTAAGGTTTCTTCCATTACAAATATTTTTAAGGGTTATCTTTGACACAGATCCACACATACTAATTTCAGTTATATGTAATTCTGAAACAAAATGTGAACATTTAATTAGTATTTAAAATATAGACCCTATTGTTATCCCTTTTAAAATAACTGAAAAATCATAGTTGGTTGTTTACTTAAGTTTGCCCTACGTATGATAACAAAGGTATCTTATTACTAATCACTTGTAATTACTGTTTTTTAAATTTTTCTTCTTTTACAGTGTTAACTACACATTTAGGCATACACACTTTTCAAGCTCTGGCAAGGTTTACAAGGAAAACATGATCTCAATGAAAGGAAATATTGACACTGTCATCTTTTTTACCATCTGGTAAATGTCAGTTTGTACAACAAAATGCCTCCAGAGAACAAAAGTCACATGGCAGAAATAAAAACCTAAATATCCATGCACTCCCCTGTGCATGGTTACAGGAAAAAATTAATTAGCAATGTCATTCTGTGCTGAAAGCATCTAACACTTTGATTTCACGCTTGTAATTCAGACATTAGCATTCAAATAAACTCACAATTCATATTTATTGAATGAATACCAATTAAACTGTCCCAAATAATAATTTTAATTTCTTTTAAAATATCTGCCTAAACCCTAATATTCCCATGGAATTGAAGATAATTTGAGATGTTGGGACTCTGTGTTTGGAAAGAGAAACTGTTTTAGAAGTAAATAAATCTAATTTTTCTATTGTTGAAAGAAACTTCCTACTTCCTGGGCACTTCGTGTCTACACAAAAAGGGTTTGTGGATCAGGCCATAAGCCACTAAACTGAAGTTACATTACACTGCAATTGAGTAATTCATGGAAAGGAACCAAATCACACCCTATGACCTGATTTTCTGTACTTAAAATCATGGATGATGAACAGATTTCTAAAGAGAGGATCAGGAGTTAGATCAGATGTGAGAAGCGAAACTGAGACTTCAGGAACCAAAAACATCAAAGGCGTAGAGAAAAAAACAGAATACTGAAAGATCATGGGAAGAAAATCATGATACATATTACAATGCCTCTAGTATTTAATTAATTTGTTTCTGAATGCAACATAGTAAGTGATAGTTTCAGTAATTTTGTTACATTATTCTGCTCTCAAAAATTCTAAAATTAAAGAAAAAAATTTCTCAAGATATAAATTCAGAAGCTATATTCACACAATATTAATGTTCAAAATTTGATTTACTTGGCAATTCCTATTTATGATATATGTGTAGGCAATTTATAAAAATTATTTCAAAGAGTATTTCTTTTTAATTAAAATACTGTAGAAGTTTTACAACCCAGGTATCCCTCCTTGGCAGAAGTGACAATTCTGAGATAACTTCATAAAATTACACTGGCATAGAATGTTATGATTTTAAAGATTCCTTTCATGACCTCACACCAAAATTAATTTTGAAAAACATATTTAAGGAACTTCTCAAAATATGTGGTTTGAATATGCTTAGCTTGCAAGGTATTGAAGTGTTTTCAATTGATAAGGATATTATTTTATTGGGTGTTAATTGCACACAGTTGTTAAACATTTTGTATTTCCACCTATAAGACTTTGAACATGAAATGGTAAGAAAGGAATGCTGAATATTTCTTCTTATATATCATAAAAACTATCAGAAACACTAACAATTAAAGAACTATTATACATTTTACATTTTTTCCCAAAACTGAGAAGCATAAAGCTTCTCATAAAGTATACAGCATAAAACATAAAGCTTTCTGTAATTCACAGAACCTTCAGAAAATTTCATAGGAGACTCAAAGGATAAGAGAGAAAGGTGGGGAATTTGTATTTTTAAAAACCTTATGAGAGGGGATTAAAGATGGCGGCGTGAGAGGTGAGACACAGACTTCCTCCTAAAATCGCATATAATATGAAAATATAATTAATACAACTAATCCTGAAAGAGCAACAGGAAAGGGGACTGCGCCAGATTGCAAAAACTTGGAGAAAAGAGCAGACCCCACAGAACAGGGTAACGTACCAAAGCTGTGGCCAGGCAGGACCCAAGCCCTTCCCCCACCCCAGCTCACTGGCAGGAGTAAGAGAAATGGAGCAGGGAGGGAGTGAAGACATGGGACTGCTAAATATTTAACTCTGGAGATCTGCTCTGGGAGCATAAACCGACATTTCATGGTGCTTGCATGATACTCTCATGATTACGGTGTTGGAAAGCTAAGACAGGCAGAATTCCTGGAGAGACTGAGATTCCAGCTGCTTGTGGAGAGCATGGATCCATATCCGGCTTCTCTGGGACAAAAGAAAGGCAGGCAGTCTGAGAGGCTTCCTAACAAAGAAGCCCTTAGCAAGAGGGCTGATAAAGGGGCAAGTACTGCACAGAGCTTACTGCTCAGGAGATAAGGCAGGTAGACAAAATTGTCCAGGTGCACTCTGCCCAGCAGGTTGGGAGTTTTGCCATATAGACTCTCATATTTAAGGAGGAAAAATAAATCTTCCTACTTAGACGATTTTCAGGTGCTCCAGCTCCCTGGCTGGCTACACAGCTCCAAGGACCCCCTCCGTGATACTCAGCATACTGCACCTTTCTCCCAGCCAGCCCCACCTGGCTCACAAAATGGCAAACCCTATCCTGGCATTAGCCCAGCCAGAGGGAAGATCTGTCTACAGACGCTACAAATGCAAAACATAGAGGCTTATACCTGTGTGCTCGGCCCACTGGTTCAGGCAATGGAGACAGGCATAGCAGCCAGGAAGCAGGAAGCAGATCTTTCCTCCCCCAAGACACCAATACCACTCCCCTGCAACCCCAGACAGGGCTTCAGGGGCTGAGCAGCTCCAGGGAGTAGAGCTTCTGGGCACTAGAGGGCGCCATATACAAATATGAAACACCAAAGGAACCAGGTTCAGAGTAAAATTATTAATACAACTACTGAGAAAGATTTAAATGACATCGACCTCATGAGTCTTCCTAAAAGGGAATTCAAAATAAAAAGCATTAACATGCTAATGGAGGTATGGAAAGATATTCAAGAACTCAGGAATGAATTCCGGTAGGAGATCCAACTGTTGAAGAGCACCATGGAGGGTATTAAAAGCAGATTAGATATGGTGGAGGAGACAATAAGTGAAATAGAAACTAGACAAGAGGAATACAAAGAGGCTGAGACACAGAGAGAAAAAGAATCTCTAAGAATGAAAGAATATTGAAAGGATTGTGTGACCAATACAAATGGAGCAATATTCACATTATAGGGGTACCAGAAGAACAAGAGAGAGAAAAAGGGATAGAAAGTGTCTTTGAGGAGGTAATTGCTGAAAACTTCCCCAATCTGGGGAAGGAGATAGTCTCTCAGGCCATGGAGATGCACAGATCTCCCAACACAAGGGACCCAAGGAAGACAACACCAAGACATATAGTAATTAAAATGGCAAAGATCAAGGATAAGGACAGACTATTAAAAGCAGCCAGAGAGAGAAATGAGATCACATACAAAGGAAAGCCCATCAGGCTATCATCAGACTTCTCAACGGAAACCTAAAAGGCCAGAAGGGAGTGGCATGATGTATTTAATGCAATGAAGCAGAAGGGCCTCAAAACAAGAATACTTTATCCAGCAAGGTTATCATTTAAATATGAAGGAGGGATTAAACAATTTCCAGATAAGCAAAAGCTGAGAGAATTTATCTCCCACAAACCATCTCTACAGTGTATTTTGGAGGGACTGCTATAGATGAAAGTGTTCTTAAGTTTTAATAGCTGTCACCAGAGGTAATAAAACCACTTTTATTAAAGAAAGTAAAACAGTTAATTACTAAGCAAATGCAAAATTAAATTAACTATCCCCAAAGTCAATCAAGGGATAGACAAAGAGGACAGAATATGATATCTAATACATAAAGAATGGAGGAGGAAGAAAAAAAAAGAACCCTTAGATTGTGTTTGTAATAGCATATTAAGTGAGTTAAGTTAGACTCTTAGATAGTAAGGAAGTTAACCTTGAAACTATGGTAACCACAAATCTAAAGCCTGTAATGCCAATAAGAACATACCTATCTATAATCACCCTAAATATAAATGGTCTGAATGCACAAATCAAAAGACATAGAGTCATCGAATGGACAAAAAACAAGACCCATCTATATGCTGCCTATGAGAGACTCACTTTAAACCCAAAAACATACACAGACTAAAAGTGAAGGGATGGAAAAAGATATTTTATGCAACTAATAGGGAGAAAAAAGCAGGAGCTGTAGTACTTGTATCAGACAAAACAGACTTCAAAACAAAGAAAGTCTCAAGAGACAAAGAAGGACATTAAATAATGATCAAAAGGGTCAATCCAACAGAAAGATATAACAATTATAAATATCAATGCACCCAACACAGGAGCACCTACATATGGGAAACAAATACTAACAGAATTAAAAGGAAAAATAGAATGCAGTGCATTCATTCTAGGAGATTACAACACTCTACTCACTCTGAAGAACAGATCAACCTGACAGAAAATAAGTAAGGAGACAGAGGCACTGAACAACACAAAAGAACAGAAGGACCTAACAGACATCTACAAAACTCTACACCCAAAAGCAGCAGAATACACATTCTTCTCAAGTGCACATGGAACATTTTCAAGAATAGATCATATACTAGGCCACAAAAACAGCCTCAGTAAATTAAAAAAGTTTGAAATTTTACCAACCAGTTTCTAAGATCACAAAGGTATGAAAGTAGAAATAAATTACGCAAAGAAAATGAAAATGCCACAAACACATGGAGGCTTCAAAACATGCTCCTAAATAACCAACGGATCAATGAACAAATAAAAAATAGAGATCAAACAATACCTGGAGACAAATGGCAACAATAATTCAACACCACAAAATATGTGGGATGCAGAGAAGGTCATACTAAGAGGAAATTATATTGCAGTACAGGTCTACCTCAGGAAAGAAAAACAATCCCATATAAGCAGTCTAAACTCACAATTAATGAAACTACAAAAAGAACAAATGAGGCCCAAAATCAGTAGAAGGAGGGACATAATAAAGATTAGAGCAGCAATAAGTTAAATCGAGAAGAATAAAACAATAGAAAGAATCAATAAAAGCAAGAGCTGGTTCTTTGAGAAAATAAAACAGATAAAACCCTAGCCAGACTTTTAAATAAAAAAGAGTCTACATTCATAAACAGAATCAGAAATGAGAAAGGAAAAATAACTACGGATACAAGAGAAATACAAAGAATTATTAGAGAATACTAAGAAAAATTATATGTTAACAAACTGGATAACATAGAAGAAATGGACAACTTTCTAGAAAAATACAACCTTCCAAGGCTGACCCAGAGAGAGAGAGAAAATATGAAAAGATCAATTAGCAGCAAAGAAATTGAACTGGTAATCAAAAATCTACCTAAGAACAAAACCCTGAACCAGATGGCTTCACTGCTGAATTTTATCAAACATTTAGTGAAGACCTAATACCCATACTCCTTAAAGTTTTCTAAAGAGTAGAAGAAGAGGGAATACTTCCAAACTCATTGTACAAGGCCAGCATCACTCTAATACCAAAACCAGGTGAAGACACCACAAAAAAAGAATATTACAAACCAATATCCCTGATGAACATATATGCAAAAATACTTAATAAAATATTAGCAAACCGAATTAAAAAATACATCAAAAATATCATCCATCATGATCAAGTAGGATTTATTCCAGGGATGTAAGGATGGTACAACATTCAAAAATCAATCAACATTATCCACCACATCAACAAAAAGAAGGATAAAAACCACATGATCATCTCCATAGACGTGGAAAAACCATTTGACAAATTCAACATCCATTCATGATAAGAACTTTCAACAAAATAGGTATAGAGAGCAAGTTCCTCAACATAATAAAGGCCATATATGACAAACCCACAGCCAACATTATACTTAACAGCGAGAAGCTGAAAACTTTTCCTTTAGATAGGGAACTAGACAGGGATGCCCACTCTCCCCACTTCTACTCAACATAGTACTGGAGGTCCTAGCCACAGCAATTAGACAACACAAAGAAATAAGAGGCATCCAGATTGGCAAGGAAGAAGTTAAACTGTGTCTGTTTGCAGATAACATGATATGGTACATAAAAAACCCTAAAGAATCCACTCCAAAACTACTAGATCTAATATCGGAATTCAGCAAAGTTGTGGAATACAAAATTAATACACAGAAATCTGTTGCATTCCTATACACTAACAATGAACTAGCAGAAAGAGAAATCAGGAAAACAATTTCATTCACAGTTCAGTCAAAAAGAATAAAATACGTAGGAATAAACCTAACCAAGGAAGTGAAAGACCTATACTCTGAAAACTACAAGACACTCATGAGAGAAATTAAAGAAGATACCAAGAAATGGAAACACATCCCGTGCTCATGGATAGGAAGAATTAATATTGTCAAAATGGCCATCCTGCCTAAAGCAATCTACAGATTCAATGCAATTCCTATCAAAATACCAACAGCATTCTTCAACAAACTAGAGAAAATCATTCTAAAGTTCATATGGAACCACAAAAGACCCCGAATAGCCAAAGCAATCCTGAGAAGGAAGAATAAAGCTGGGGAGATTATGCTCCCCAACTTCAAGCTCTACTACAAAGCCACAGTAATCAAGACAATTTGGTACTGGCACAAGAACAAACCCATAGACCAATGGAACAGACTAGAGAGCCCTGATATAAACCCAACCATATATGGTCAATTAATGTATGATAAAGGAGCCATAGACATATAATGGGGAAATGACAGCCTCTTCAACAGCTGGTGTTAGCAAAACTGGACAGCTACATGCAAGAAAATGAAACTGGATTATTGTTTAACCCCATATACAAAAGTAAACAAAATGGATCAAGGACCTGAATGTAAGTTATGAAACATAAAACTCTTAGAAGACAACATAGGCAAAAATCTCCTGAATATAAGCATAAGCAACATCTTCCTGAATGCATTTTCTCGAGCAAGGGAAACAAAAGCAAAAATGAACTCATGGGACTACATCAATCTAAACAGTTTCTGTATGGCAAAGGACACCATCAACAGAACAAAAAGGCATCCTACAGTATGGGAGAATATATTTGTAAATGACATATCCGATAAGGCATTAACATCCAAAATATATAAAGAACTTACATGTCTCAACACCCAAAAAGCAAATAACTTGATTAAAAAATGGGCAGAGGATATGAGGAAACAGTTCTCCAAAGAAGAAATTCAGATGTCCAACAGGCACATGAAAAGATGCTCCACAGCGCTAATCATCAGGGAAATGCAAATTAAAACCACAATGAGATATCACCTCACACCAGTAAGGATGGCCAGCATCCAAAAGAGTAAGAACAACAAATGCTGGCAAGGATGCGGAGAAAGCGGAACCCTCCTACACTGCTGGTGGGAATGTAAGCTAGTTCAACCATTGTGGAAAGCAATATGGAGGTTCCTCAAAAAACTAAAAATAGAAATATGATTTGACCCAGGAATCCTACTCCTTGGAATTTACCCAAAGAATACAACTTCTCAGATTCAAAAAGACATATGCACCCCTATGTTTATTGCAGCACTATTTATAATAACCAAGATATGGAAGGAACCTAAGTGTCCATCAGTAGATGAATGGATAAAGAAGGTATGGTACATATACACAATGGAATACTACTCAGTCATAAGAAAGATACCAATTTTACCATTTGCAACAACATGGATGGAACTGGAGGATATTATGTTCAGTGAAATAAGCCAGGCGGAGAAAGACAAATGCCAAATGATTTCCCTCATTTGTTGAGTATAACAACAAAGCAAAACTGAAGGAATAAAATAGCAGCAGACTGAGACTCGAAGAAGGAACTACTGGTTACCAAAGGGGAGGGGTGTGGAAGGGCAGGTGTGGAGTGAGGGAGAAGGGGATTAAGGGGTATTATGTTTAGTCCACATGGTGTGAGGGATCACGGGGAAAACCGTGTAGCACAGAGGAGGCAAATAGTGAATCTGTGGCATCTTACTACACTGAAGGACAGTGACTGCATTGGGATATGGGTGGGGACTTGATAATATGGGTAAATGTAGTGACCACATTGTTTTTTCATGTGAAACCTTCATAAGAGTGTATATCAATAATACCTTAATAAAAAAAACTTTATGAGAATCATTTGACAAAGGGGAAGAAATTACACAAAACATACTGAATGTGACCATTACATTTGGCATTTTATGTTAAATTTTGTTTCTTTTTATATTCTTTAATTTTTGTAACTGTTTTGTTTTAAAAATTACACATATTCATCATGAAAATTTAAACCATAGAAGAAAGCATGAGGAAGAAAGTTGAAAATATCATACATAATCCTATATCCACATACAATCACTTGATATATTCTCATCTATATATCTGTAGATACTTAGAAATATAGAAAAGGAGATGAATGAACAAGTAAATGGAAGGAATTTGAATAAATTGTAATCATGTGTATGTGGTAAATTTATCTAAATGTTGTATTTATTTTTGCTAAAATTTAAAAAGAAAACAAAGATTAGAAACTTGCTGAATTTGAGGTAACTATTCAAAAAAGTAATGATGAAACTATTCTTCTATAGCCAAATATACCTTTAAAATGTAAAAGATTATTATATTAATATCTTATTAAATAATTATATTTCCAACAGTAATTTAAAAATTCACAATAGCAATGAGAAAAAATTATCATAATTCTATTTGATTTTTTTGTTTATTATTTTTACATATCTAGGTTAATTACTTCTAGAACATTATACAAATACTATTACAATGATTAAGCATGTGGAAACAATTATTAACCATTACTCTCAGTATTTTCATGTTTGAAAATAACTATACATTGTTGCAATAATTCAGAAATATTTTGTTTGATACAGACTTAATTTAAAACCATGTTTCCTAGATCTTACATTAATAATAATTATATTATAAGTATTTATATATGCTAAGTAACCATATTTCCCTTTTTCCCACCTTGAATTTACCTTAGGTAGCTAAGTGACTGCCTAAAACCTGATTCCCCACTTATGCAAAATTTAGTTGGGACAAATAGTTTTCTCTATGTTCCAGAGTAATACAAACCTGGGAACTGTTGCTAGATCTTCAAACATAATTCCTGTCATTCATTTATAATGTAGTGAAACAAATGTGACCAAACAAAACTAGTAATCAAATACCATGATGGTGATAACACCACTAGACCATATTCTAGTACTTTCTCCACACCACAACACTGATCTTCTCACTATCCACTTCCCAAGCAGCTATTTGCCTTAAAAGTTCAGTGTCCAGCATCCAGCACTCAAATAAGTGTTAATCAAAAATGCACAAGAAATTCCCATATTTTTGAATTAAGCATGTTAATATTTAAATAGATCACATTTTAAACAATGAATGAATGGATTTGATGTCTCCTGAGATAAGACTGAGTAGGTGAATTGACTTTTCTTTATTGGGCTAAAACATGAAATATGTATAAACACAATTCTTCATATTGTAACACTATGAAATAATGTGAAAATATGTAAATATGAATATTCAAATAAAAATTAAAGTTTTAAATAAAGTACAAAATAAGTCTACTAGAGTAAAATTAGAAACACCAAATGCATTATAAATTAGAGTACTTATTATTTGTTAAAATATGTTAATAGTTAAGCTAAAGTCAGGCACTTAATTCTGGATGTACCAGTTTCCTCTGCTTTGTTATGGAGACACAGTCTGAATCACAATTTCCAGCTGTCTTGGAAATGTGTATTATTGATCAAGAATGATACACAGCCGATGTGTGGATAATTTGTCCAATACATTACAATGACAGGAAAAACAATTCTGAGCACATTTCCAACAGAGAGTGGGTCAGCAGCTTACTTTTTTAGTTGGGTGCTGAGCATGTGTCTCTTGTAGACAGATGCTTAATGATAGTTCTTTGTAATGTTAATAATGATGAAGAAAAGATACATTTTTAACAATATAGATCGCTTTCCAAAGCAGGTAATTTTAAGACTGTGAGATTCACAAACAACACAGCCAATTCATCAACTATTAGCTCCTAAATCTTTGGGGACTTAAATTTTAATGTATATTTTAAAAGTTCTGATTTGGAAAGGCATTGATATACTTGCTCTATGATATAACAAAACAGCAAGTAATTATGAATATCATTACATTGTTTTTAAAACATATACATATTTTTTTAAGTATTAAATGCACCCAGAAGGAGGGAGATGCTACCATTATCTAGCTTAGTGAGGCTAACTGGAGGAAACAAATATTAGAATATGTAGGAAGTTACAGAACACATGAATACATTCAGTGGAGGAAGATGCTCTCTCACATTTCCTATTAGATATATTTTTTGGCATCCTAGTTCGGTTTTATACTATTATTATTGCTATTATGCTTAGATATTTCAAAATATATTCATTTTGGTGGATTCACATGATCATTTAATCATATAAAGAGGACATGTGAAGTGGAAGAAATTAAATCTTTGGAGTGCTGGACATTTTTTAAACATATCTAATTTAATCCTCATTAATACAACAAAATCTTATGTGGTGATTAATAGTATCCTCATTTAATGATGTAGAAAATAAGGTTACGTAAACTAAGTAAATTGCCCAAAGGCTCCAAACTAGTATTGCCCTGAGGTTTAAACAAGTGATACATAAGGACTTTCATGACTGACATAGCAGTGCCAGAGACTGTTGATTGTGCCAAAGCATCATTTTTCTCTTTCCTGTGATCATATAACATTCAGCTACGTGCATTGTTAGACTGCATTCTTGTAGGTCCCCTTCAGCAATATGTGGAGATGTGACCAAATTCTAGCCTAAATTATGCCTGCAGTTTCTGGGTTGTGCCTTATGTTCTTCCTTCCTACAGGCTGGTGTTAGTGTTAGAATGTAATGGTAAGACTAGAGCAGCCATCTTGAACCATGAGCTGGAAACCCTGTCTTGAGAAAGGCAGAAAACAAAACATAAGGAAACTTTGTCTCCAACAGTTTTAAGCTGATGTAATATTCTTAGACAGACTATTTAAGTTGCTCTATCTTTGTTTATATTCCTATTTTACAGTGTGTGTGCTGTAATTTTTAAAACAGCCTGTATGATATAGCTAATGCAACATTGTTTACATTTTTCTTGTAGATGATTACACTTTCTATGATGATTTAAAATAAGATTTATTCTACCTTGCTATGGTGATCATGATTAATGAAGACATTTTGCTTGTAATGCTAGGGAAGAATAACAAAGAAATCTACCTTCAGTTTCTCCATTCTAGATATAATTTTAAGACATATTTATGTAAATGTACTAATATACATGTGATTAAAAACAGTTACATTTCAGGTAGCAAATATAACTGTATATAATAATTGCATTTTAAAGGACAGATTCATATCCATATATTTGTGACAACTGCAGCATAGTATCTTTCAAAACTACTCCCCAGCTGTCTAAGATTGAAACATAGATACATGACAACAAAAGCAACTATAATTGAAAACAAACAGTGAAACACAAGTGACTTAAATGATGAATAAATTGCATAATGGATATTTCATATACATTATGAAAACATTAAATCTAGCATTATTGCATCCGTTGGTATAAGAAAGTGGCAAAATTTGTCTAGTTGCTTCTTTCAAAATAAAAACTACTCAAGAAATAGCCATATAAGGAGAAACTAAGGGCAAATAGCTCACTATAGATGATTTAGTGTGATTGAAGAGGACTCCAGAATAAAAATCCTGAACTATAATCATATAAAAATAGTTGGTCCTTATTTGCAACAACATGGATGGAGCTAAAGGGTATTATGCTCAGTGAAATAAGCCAGGCAGAAAAAGACAAGTATATGATTTCACTCATATGTGGAGTATAAGAACAAAGAAAAAAACTGAAGGAACAAAACAGCCGCAGACTCACAGAACCCAAGAACGGACTAATAGTTACCAAAGGGAAAGGGACTGGGGAGGATGGGTGGGACGGGAGGGACCAGGGGGAAAAAGGGGCATTATGATTAGCAGACATAATGTGGGGGGGCGCGGGGAGGGCTGTACAACTCAGAGAAGACAAGTAGTGACTCTATAGCATCTCACTATGCTGATGGACAGTGACTGTAATGGGGTTGGTGGGGGGGACTTGATGATGTGGGGAGTCTAGTAACCATAATGTTGCACATGTAATTGTAGATTAATGATACCAAAAAATAGAATAAAATAAAATAGTTGGTCCTTATTTTACCACTAATATTCAATTACTTCTTTACTAAATTCTCTTTAATAGAATTTCCATAATATTTTTTCATTTAATTTTTTATAATTTTCCAACAACCAAAATATTAGGATGGACATAGGTATACAAAAATTTTAACTTTAAGTACTTTTCCTAGAGTAAAATGAGGAAACTATTAAATTAATCAAATAATGCCATTATCTTAAAATTAAGAATTTTTAGTGACTTCAGAAGGAAGTCATTACTATTAGTATTTTCATATTTATGAAGTTAGATATTAACTAGGTGAATAATAAAACCAATTTATGAAGAGTAAAAAAACAAATGATAATATGGCACTATGTCAATTTTAGAGGGATGTTTTATATCTAGAGGGATTAAATATCCTAAAATGTTTATTTTTTTAAATATGAGTACACAATCAAACATATTTTAAATCCATTTTATAGAGACAATAACTGCATACTATTGATGAAAGTAGTTGCCATTCCTGTATGTCTAAATCTATATTCACATACATATATCTGTAGCTATATTTATATATAATTAAGTTATACAGCTGTTTGATTGCTTTCCTCCTATTTTTCTACTTCCTAATTAGCTTTTTCTTTCTCAGTAGGTCAAATCAAGGTCAGAGCACAATTACACTAATATCTAAGACTCCTGCCAAACAGATATAGTATTCTACTTTATTTTGTGATTTTCAGATTTTTTTCTCTAGTTAAGGATCTGCATGAGTCCATATGTGAAGTGTGCCATTTCACACTGGATTACTTTATAATCATCAAAGGTGGGACTTTACAAAGAGAGAGTTAACTGTTTTTTATAACAAAGCAAAGTACCAGATCTTGCCTTGCACTGTCAGCTCTGCCCTTGCTTTCTCCTGACCGCACACTGAACGCCACAGAGAGAAGGCACAGGCGGAGGTGGTGATGGGCAACGAGTTTTCTCAAGTAGCATTTCTACTTTGAAGACTGTAGAAACACACAGCACCTCTGTGTCAACGGTTTGAATGGAATATTTTTGTTTGACAACCATGGCGGGCAGTACAAATTCCTATGATTTGATTGTTTACAGCATTTGCAGAAATGTCAGAGTTGCAGACACCACCAATACCAAATGGGCTTTCTTGTTTTTTCTGTAAGACTGAAGGAAGAATTTTACTTTTAGTTCTATATGTGATCCTTTACATAAATAGTGAATATCTTTTATTTATTTTAGCCAACACAATTAAAATGGTTTATGCTTTTGTTAGAAACTATAATTAAATGAAACATAATAAAAACACTATGTACAATCTTACCACGTGAAGATAAGGCATAGTAATGTAGATATTAAAATCAAAACTTGATTAAACATTGCAGACTGTGTACGCTGAATGGCTCTGTGTAGATCATTCTAAAATAATACAGAAAAAGTATATTTTAAATTTTTATAAATACTAAATATTCATAATTTCATTACTTTTTTTTACTATGTATTGCATTTCAACTATTTTGTGCATACTCAATACAGGCACTGTAAATGGATATGGCAGCATACTTTTGTTTTTGCCTAAGTCTAAATATATCTTCCTATAATATTCATATTGCAGAGATAATAAAATAGGAAACTACTAAAGCACTTGCCTTACAAAATATGTAGAGATTTTTCACTGACCCCCAAAAGCTGCCCATGGTATGTGTGATCTTTTAAGGAAAATTCAAATTTTAAAAAATCAGAAAATAATATATTCAATTGGGGGAAGTAATAGCTGGATCAAACTGTAATCATACCTCATTCACTGAATCAAGAAAAAGAACATAAAATATGTCAGTTAATGTATCATAAAAGACAAAAGTAAACAGCCAATAAACAAATTTTTTAAGTTTAATTTCATTAAAATTAAGAGAAATGTGAATTCAACATATGATTTTCAGTTGAAATACATTAAAAAATAATATACTATGTTAAAATGTGAAAAATGAGCACTCAGATATGATATTGCTCATGTAATTTGTTATAAATTTCTTGAAGGTAATTTGGTAATATAGGTCAAAATTCATAAGGATGTCCTATTTCATGTATTCATTTATTCATTTAATGAGTATTTACTCATTAACATAATTTCTAAAAATTAGCCACATGCATGAAAATCATCAGAAATGGAAATTGATATTTATGTATGTTCATCTTTATTACAAACTTATAATACTTATATGAAATGAGTGTTCATTACTATTAAAATTACTAAAATATGTAATACAAAAATGGTTAAATAAATTAATAAAAACTATATAATAGATTAAGACACATTCATTAAAAATGATTTGAAGAAGAATATTTAATGCCATAAGAACTTGTCCACTACATACATAAATGTCAAAAAATTCAAATTATAAAACACACAATATAATTTCCTCTATATGTTTGTGTTTTCATAAAAATATTAGAAAGATATAAATTATTACTACTATATAGTTCATTTGGTATGAGGTTTTCATAATTTTTTACTTTGTAATTTTCTGTTCATCTCAAGTTTTTATAATAAAATTTTAGTCTTAAAATCAGTATTACATGAGATAAATAACTTCACCAATATAAAATCTCAATGAGCCATATTTTATCTTCCTCTACCACACATTTAACCAGAACTATTATGAAAAACTAAGTTGATTAGAATTTCACCTCTCATCCCTTACTTTCTTCTGCTAGAGGGGTTAATGAGTGGAAAAACAAATAAAAATTAACCACCAGTGAGTGGAGGAGAAGCAAAATATAGAAATGCAAAGGAAAATAAGTCTTGAATTCATATTACAAAACAGTACTTTTACTCTCATTGATTGACTGATTTCTCTCCTGATTAGGTTATTTTTCCAACAACTAATAACACAAGTTAGCAAAGAGATTTATTTTCTCCTGGTCTATTTTTTTTCATTAGCAATTTAAGCAATCTATATTTAATGAAATGTTTTGTTGTTGTTGTTTTGAGAGCTAAGATAGCCTGTGTCTCTGCAGACCATGCCATGTGCCACACTCCCCCATCGTTTGACGATGTGCTTTCATGGGACCCCAGGGTTACTTAATGTAAATGCTTAGAAACATCCATCTGGTTGTGGATACTAAAATGTTAATGAAATATTATTTTTGGCAAAAACTCTTGTCTTAATTTCTGTTAAAAAAACATTTTAAAAGAAAAACAAGTTTGCCTCAAAGTGAATTTAACTTCAATGCAATAAAATCAATAATATTGAATCATTACTTTGTTTACACTAGATACATTTTATACACACATACACACACCAGCATCTATGTGTATTTATAATATACAACCCATCCCAACCAAATCTGAAGAGATGACTTGAAGTGAGGGAATTCCAGCTATAATATAGGGTCTTACACAACCCCACAGATTCTTAGGTAATGAAGTTACCTACAATTAAGAACATTACCTCCTGAATCTTTAACATCAGAGGTCCCATTATATATCAACAGAATGCCCTGGAAGGGAATGTAATTTGTTTTCAGAAGATTGGCTGATTATTAGTTGGATGACTCTAAATAGCAGCCAGCTTCAGTTCAGTGATACTTAGAAAATCTGAACCATTTTTGTCTACCAGTTCATAGGGTCTTACTAAAGTAGTGACTTGGCAATATGGGCACTTTACAAATATCCATTCTAATTAAGATACAATCAGACTTAACATTTATTAGCTTAGACATTTATGCAACATATTTTAATTATCTGACAGTATTTTACCAGCATTCTTTCATTTTTGTAAACATTTAAATAAAACTGCCTACTAAGATTGCAAATTAATTTAAAAGAATTTTTAAAATGAAACATTTAGAAATTTAATTATACCTAAATCAATTTCAATAGTATGAATTTATATCTTAGGGGAAAAAGTGGAATGAGAAAGTAGAAAACTAAGACCTGAAATCATCTTCTCTCTTCATTTAATCTGAGTGTGAAAGTAAGGAATAATGGAGGGTTGAAAAATAGTTTTGTTATTTGCACTTCACTTTTATACTTACAATCATATTTTCCAAGGCATGTTTGGCAAGCCAACAGTTTAGAAAGACAGGGACAAATAGATTCCTTAAGGAAGGCCAGAATATCTGAAAAAACAAATCAAAAGTAAACTATTATCTCAAAGCAAGAAATCATATCCAGCAAATTGAAAATAAATGTAAAACAGAAAAAGTTATTAAAGACAATATAAGGATTTAAAATGTGACAAATATTTTAAACTCGTATTAGTAATGAAATGTAGGGAGCATATATGATCTTTTCATTGATTGTCTAAGTCTTACTTAGGGAAAATTCTTTGGGAAATATTATAGAAGCAGAAGGAAAATAAGCTCTCACTGAATGCCAGATATAACTATGCTAATTCTACCACTAAATCTTCTAGTATGACAGTTTACAATAGACATTGCCTCTCCATTCCCTGAAACGGGATGTGAAAAGTAGAAAGGAGAAAAGACGACCTTTTTATAACATCTGGGACTTACTCTCCTCAGATTCGCACATTTAAGTGACATTGGGGAACCATACTCAATCGGAATTATATTTAGTTAGCCTGCCATTTAAACTAGTTCCAGTTGCTCCTCTACATAAATCACTCAAGTTAAAATAATTGTCAGGAGTAAGCAACAGCTTCAGATAATATCTACTTATCTTCATAATTTTCCAAATAAAAATCGAAGTATTAAGTATATTCCAAATAGACATTAGTATAACTAATCAAATAGAGATTAAAACCTAATTTTGCAATGGTTATATACTTATGAGACTATAATTAAACAGAATCATCATGGAATTAGTACTCCACAGTATTTTTATTTTTTATTTATTTGTTTTTTTAAGACCTAACTGTTTTTATTAAGCAATTCATGAACCGGGCAGCATCCCATTTAGCAAGCAGAGAAAATGCTTGTCCACAGCACTTTTATAAAGAAGGCAATTGTTGGCTGCCAGGATGCTGGCATCTCTCTTATTAAAGAGAGAATTGGACTTAGTAAAACCTGCAGTTAAACTAGAGATAAGTGTATTCTCAGTATATTTATAAACAGTTGGTTCAAATTGATTTCTATTTATTTTTAATTCCACAACATAAACAAGAAATGGAATGATTAATTTCTAGTTAATATTGTTTAGACAATATTGACACTTTTTCAAATGACACCTCTAGAGTATATGCTTCTAAAAAGCATTTTATTTTATTATTGTGCTAAATCTCACTAGTTTTCATTTAAATTCACAATCTAATTTTCCAACTGATTTTACTATTTTTTAATGCTATGATTCTAACCAAAGCCTAAATTCATTTATCTGAGCTAATGCATTATTTATTAGTATTCAAAGATTTTACCTAAGTATAATGACAAAATTATTTATTTTAATGATTCTTTTAGGACTTACTGAAATAATGAAGGGAACCGCGTTAATTATTTCCAAGATGAAGGGTATTCGTAAAATCTGTTCCCAGATGTTTCCCTTCCAAGAAAGAATGAATAAAAATAAAAGTCAATTATACTGAATTCCATTAAAGGAGGAAAAAACACCACTCAAAATTTCTCTAGCAATTAAGGATGCTTACATTAACAGAACACCAAATCATATAAAAATCTAACAATGGCTTTCAGAGATTCTTTTCAAAATGTAATTCTGCTCTCTTGATTTCATAAAAGCTTATGATGTAAAATAAATGTTTACAGTCATCTTTGAATAGTTCACATACACATTTTGATCATATGATATTTCAGGGAAGAAAAGTTACTAGTAAAAATAAAACACATTTAAAAACCTACAGAATCAGTGAAAAAAGGGCCTCAATTTCAATTTTTAGTATAATAATTATATTCATAAACTGTATAGCATATTAAATAGTTTGTAAACACACATGTATTATTGTATTAATAAAACTTAAAAGAAGGGCTTTTTCAATCATCTAGATTCAAGCTCCCACCCACATAGTACAGCAATATCCAGTCTGGCTACATAATTTGCAGGGCCCAGTGCAAAATGAAAATGTGGAGCCTAATAAACAAATTATTAACAATTTCAAGATGGTTATATCAGAACATTAAAACAAACACATACCCTTCTAATTATTTAGCTCTGTGTAAGCACACAGATCACACACCCATGAAGCCGACACTAACATTAGTAAGTTATCACTGGAACTTTCCTGAATGGCATCCAGTGAAAAAGAACTCAGAACTTCTAGGAAGAGACCTATGTATTAGAAGGGCAATTTAAAATCTGGCCCCTTGTAGTTATATTAACACTAGCTATAAAATTTGGAGTCTTTCTTAACTTCCCTTAAGGTCCCAAAGGCTTAAAACATTTTTTTTTACAATACCTCTGCATCACAAAACAAGTTCTAGACTGGCTATAGTCTGTGTGCTAAAATATTAAATCATAGGTTTTGTTATAATTTGTTTATTATCCATTTTCAGGCTACATAAAATGTGGTAGGTAGAGTAGGCAGGAGAAATGGAAGCAGTGACAGCTCCTCCGTACGGAGATGTTACAGCGCTCTAGTTGGGCCAGTCAGGCAACCTTGGCCTAGATGCCGACTTACTTTACTCCCTGTGCCTCCTCAGCCCTGAAAGGGCCCAAGTCAGCCGGCGTCAAATAAGAGAGATGATGGAAAGCGGAAAGAGCCCCACAATGATTCTCTGTGTATGTAGGTCTGAGCTGGGGACCAGCTGAAGCCTTAAAGTGGATGACAGTTTTAAATATTTACATATATTGGTCATAGTTTCTTAAATACTAAACTGAAATTTGCCTTGCAATTGAAGATACTAGAAAAGCTATAGGACATGCCAGAGATTTCATCTGATTAGCATGGATCAAAAGGAGGATTCATGGATTTGAAAGAAAGTGTAGGAAGACTAAAGCCCCTTCTTACTTGCCCTAAGTCAAGCCTGTTCAACAAACCAGTTGTAACTTATATTAATGATGCCAAGTTTTTTTTTAAATTATTATACAGGTTAATAGTACCATTTCTTTCATCAGTTTTCACATGACTCAGTTTCCAGAATACTTAACATTTGGCTTATTTTTTCCTTGTTCTACTTCTACTTGTCATTATACATCTTGGTGTCAATGACTGTTCAAGAGAAAAGTGCTTGATGTGACCAGCAAGAAGAGGAAGGGTATGGAAGCTGAGACCACTGATATGTCAAGATACTTCTATGAATACACAACAAAATTAGGATTAGTTTTCTTAGCTTTGAGACACTGTTTGGAAAATTCATAATAAACAAAAACCTTTCATAACTCTGATGGCTCTGTTCTCTTCATTTCCATTTATAATACTTCAATTTGATTTTTATTTTTTGCTCAAACCATTAAAAGAGTCTCATTTGACTTGGTTGAGCTCATTTCTGGTTTATCTTCCATATTAAAGCCAGAGGATACTTTTTAAAGTGCCGAATTTCCAGTGCCAACGTAATAACATCCAAACTTCTCATTGTATTATGTGAAACTTCATAATAATGACTCCGGCTATCAGTTTGGTTTGTATCTACAATACAGATTCATCCACAATGAATTTAATACAGTTCCCTGAACAAGCGAGGCTATTTCATGCTTGTATAACTTTGCTCACACTTCTCCTGCCTAGAATGCCCCACTTCCCATGCCTTCACCACTAACATCCTTGACTAATGTTTGTAGCATTTTATAGAACTTACTTGTGTATATTTCAGTTAAGGCTCAATAAGTATGTCAGCAAATAAATGAAAATTCCAAATATTTTATATATATTCTTCCCCTTATTGGTATAATTGTTTCAGTTTTTGAACTTAAGTATTTATATTTCTTTCTATTGGATCCAAATGGAAACTTGAAAGAATTTTATTATTTAAAGTCTTCCTAAATATAGTTATATATATATAAGTTGTTAAACTTGTAACCACAGAGTTCAACAGAAATTTCTGAAGAAAAGTATTTCAAGAGTACTTGACTGTACACCCATTTTAGGTCATTTAACTGATTATCTGTAACAATCCAATGACTTCCAATGCTCTATGTCTAGACAATATTCATTCTAACTCAATTCCCACCCTCGTATCTCCTTGAGCCTCCTTACTGATCTCAACCCATTCCGATTCACCTACTATCAGGATTATTCTTTTTTTTATTGGAATATAGTTGATATACAATATTATACTGGTTTCAGATGTACAAAATAGTGATTTGATAATCACATGCAGTACTAAATGCTCACCATGGTAAGTGTAGTAACCTCTGCTACCATACAAGATGTTACAATATTATTGGTTATATTCACTATGATGTACTTCCATTCCTATGACTAATTTATTTTATGATTTGAAGTTCACATTTCTTTATCTGTTTTTCTAAAGGAACATCTAATGCAATGTGCCAATCCCGTGCACCCTCATACACCCCCAAACCTCTCACTTTTGAAACTCTTCAACTATTCAGACACTTTCAGAGCCGACAAAAATTCTATTACAACTCACAAGGCACTATATCATTTGGCTCTTATGGACCTCTCCACTCTTATCTCCATTCTTTCCAAATACCATTCAGTCCTAAAAAGATTCCAGGGCCTTTGCATGTGATCTTCAAGAAGCTTCTATCTTTACCTTCCTTTCCAGTTTCACTTTGCCTAGTTATCTCACCCACATCTTTTGTTGTGCCCAAGTCGCGAGTCCCCAAGAGACCACCAAGGAGCCGATTCCGATGCAAACACACAAGGGTCATTTATTTCAAGCTCGAGCTTGGACTCACACCCTTCACTGATGCAGCGGGTCAGGAATGTGAGCCCCGAGCTCAGGGCAGACAAAGCTTTTATGCATTACAAGGTGCAGGAAGAAAGGAACTTTCACCTGGCCTCTACTGATTGGATGATTTGACCTTGAATGTCTGGACCTTGAGGTCGTTGCTAGGGAACTATCTGTGGTGAGTGTTACTGGAACAAACAATGGGTGGTTTTTCCAGTAACTGGAACAAAATTTTCTTAGAACTATGTCGGGGTTGAGGCTTCTTTCTTAAGATGGCCTTTTGAAAATGGAGTTTCTCTTGCTCTCACACTTTCAGAACTCAACTCAAATTGTTTTGTGTTTTCTAAGACTTTCCTGACCCCCTCATCACACACACTCTAGACGAGATTAGACTCCCCCATTAGTTTTTCATTCTCCATCAATGCCCTTCACATTACTTTTTCCAGTTTGTATTTATATAATTAATACAACACTTAATCTGACATTCCATGAAGTCCAGATAAGCACCAGTTTAGTTAAGGTTTCTATGCCCTGTTCCTACTACAGTACTTGACAGTGTGATGCTCCTAAAAAAAATTGTAACTATATTATGTCAAATATGCTACTGTTGATTCACAGCAAGTAAGTGTGTGTGTGTGTGTGTGTGTGTGTGTGGCAAATGAATGAACTTCCCACTGAGGACTAATTTTCATGATCTAAAATTACACAATGAGGCAATGTGCTCATTGCTAAAAATGAATAATTATCTTTCAACTTACAGTCATTAGGTTTAATTCTAAGATTTCAGGTTGTCTTCTGAACTTATGGATATATTCATAAATTATCTTCCCTAAAATTACCTAATGAAAAATAAATACATAAAAGTATTCATAAGTTTCATTGCCTGTTAGGGAGGCCCAATGGGCCTACATCATATAAAACCACACAATGAAGGCAACCATAATGATAAAAGAAAGCATGCATCCATAGAATGCTACCATGCAGAGAAGAATGAAATAAAATCCAAAAGGCAGAATTATGAAAACTGTCATAACAAGAAAACTTTCAGAAATACATCATATACTTATTTCACCTAATCTTATTTTCATAAAGGAGATAACAGGTATTATACTTCTTCAAAAAAGGTAACTTCTTGAAGAAAAAAAAATTAAGAGGTAGCTTTACCTGTTTGAAGTGTGTAGAAATCTGTATATTCCTTTTTTACTGACAGAATTCAGTAAAATACAAATATACCTGAGTCTAACCATTCTACAGCATTTGATCTGAACATAACTTTCCTTAATCAATAAATATGAAGGAAAATAGACAATATTCTAAACAGGCTTTTATTTTTATCATAAAAGAAATCAGAAGTTTGGAACTTTATTGAGGTAACCCTGGAAAGCACTTTAAAAATTATGAGAAATTATGGTTATTCAGCTGTCATAAGCCCAGGATGGATCAAGAGGCTTTTGAAAAACAGTTTCTTCTTTAATACTGAGAATATTTAACAAAAAAGGTTGCAATTTATCTTTTCTCAGTTAATTTAAAACCATGTAGTAATGTTAATGCAGTCTTGATTTTGTATTTCTTAATGTAAACGCAACAACATCTAGACTCAGTCATGGCAAGCAGATTCACCAGCCTCCAAGGGTGTTTAGGAGTCCTACTTCAAATTCTTTGTTCCATTTCAGAAATAATCCCTTTATGGTGTTAAAATTTCAAAATTGTCGCCTTTTATAAAGTAACTGTAGAACAAAGAACTGTAGATTTAGGTATGTTGCATTTTTGTTTATAGCGGTTTGGAAATAAGGCTGAGGTTTTTTTTGTATCCTTCTGATTTAATGAATGTGTGTGCCTAGAGCTCTGTTTTGAAAGCAGTTGATAAAGACGTAGACTGTATTTATGTTGTCAGAAGAGTAAGAACTTTACTGTTGAGAGATTCCCGCATCTGTTTTGCCAAGTAGTTATAAACCTGAATGGAATGATGATATAAGTAGAGACTTGCACTTCTGTATGAGAGAAGACAAAAATAAGTCGATGTAAGGGATTTTTAAATCATTGTATGCTCAACTCCACATACACTTTAAAGAGATTTTGATCGTTTTGCTTTTACTCACGTCTATTTTTCAAAAACTAGTCTCCATGATAGTTAAATTGTTTCAATAGTTGAGGATCAAGTTGTTATATTCCCTTTAACACACAACCTTGAAGAAATATTAAGTTTCCTTTAACACAGCCTTGAACTGTATCCGGTGGCAGCGGCTCCTTATCACTTACAGCAGCTGCACCCGAGTGTAGCAAAAGTCCCTATTGTCTGCATCAGTTTCTGTTTCTCAGAAGTCCCAAGGCCACCATCTTGCTCACCAAGGCCCTAAATTCCTACATAAGCAGCTCTCCCCTTGCTGCCGCCGCTGCTCTCTCCTTCCCGAGACAGCCATTCTGTCTGTTTATCTTCAGCTCCCCCCTTGCGGCTCTCTCTCTCTTTCCAGACAGCCACTCTGCCTATTTGTCTTACAGGGAATAAAACCACCCTGATGGAGTTCTCGTGTCCTTCTTTGTGAGCGAGTGAGCCGGGTAGCTAAAAGAACCCTTTCACAAGTCATGCTTATTTTAGAATGTTTATTTTCAAAAACTGTAAAGTACTTACAGAACACTTCAATGAATTTATTTTTAAATATTGCACATATACATATATTTTGTACATAAAATACATAAATTAACTGTACATATACATATGTAAACAAATAGCAAAGTATATATTGATTTGATATTTGATATTTCAGAACTAAATGTATCAAAGAGCAATATTAGGTTTGGATGCAGTTGCTAATGCAACATTCATTTCTGCATGCCTGTCTATAATTTTTCTTAAAAATCTAATTTGAGAGGAGGAGCTCATTTGAAGTTCTGGTATCCAAATTTGCCTTATTTATAGGCCATAAATAGTAATGAATTACCTAATTTCTTCATTCCAAAAAATGAATCCAACAGTCTATTGAAGAGGTCAAAATAGTTCATTAGATTGAGTGACTTTATGAGAGGAAAAAGATGGTAACAGCAACCTATCCCTCCAATGTCACAGAACCCTTTTCAGCCTTTGTTTCCTTTGTAACGCACAGGACTCAACTACTGCCTACCTCTCCTTCACCTAAGCCATTATTAATGTTTATGAAGGTCAAAATAAAAATATTACATATCATCTAGCTCTACCTACTAAGTCTCATAATATTTTGCTCTTGTTTTATAAAAGACAGAAAGTAATTAATTACAAAAGTCAGCTTCATATTATTATAATGGAAAATAATCTTGAATATGTGTCTTTTAAATGACTTCTTAAATTAGGGCTAAGTGTTCTATTAAGTACCAAAGTTATTTTAATTTGCTTTTCAGCTAGAATTTGGAGCAAATACATTCACAAATGTAGATTAATATCTTGTCCAGTGTATATGTACAACAAAACAAAGACACCCATGAGCCTAAGTTTTTAGTATATCACGGTGTATATCACATTCAACATTCATCACATACCTGAATACTAAATAACTTAAAAGATAGAATCTTGGATATTAATTTACTTGATTTTTATTTTGTTCTAGGTACCCAAAATCCAGATCTGTCAATCAGTACATAAAGGAGATATACTAATAAACCATTGAGAGACCTTCCTCAGCATCTCAGTCTACATGGCTCATCACTGAGCTGGAACTTTCCATACAGTTCAGGGATGAGTGATGAGCTGTGTGAGCTCTCTCAGCTTTCCTTTTACTTCAAAATATTCTTTCATGCTCCATTTTCCATTTTCTGTGCTCTCAGAAAAGAATGGAATGCATCCAAAGCTTACCAGTTGACCTCAGGTTGCTATCCCAGCTTAGGTTTACTTTTTATAAACCTTGTTTTCCACCCATCATTTTTTCTTGTGCTTTCCACCTACCTTCTTTAAAAAAAATGCAGATTTTTTTACATCATTAGGCAATCTCCTCTGTCTCATTCCACTACTTCTAATGCGCTCCTGCCCTAGTCAATCGACATTCTTCATTTAACACTTTTACTCTCAAGCATACTCCAATGAAATTAGACATTTTTTTTAAAAATGTTATTTTGGAATATTATTCTTTTTTAAGAGTTTTTTTTTACTGAAGTATACTTGCTATACAATATCATATTGGTTTCAAGTATACAACACAGTGGTTCAACAGTTACTCACATTATTAAATACACATACCAACTAGTGAGGTTACTATCTGTCAACATAGAAAGATGTTACAGAACCATTGGCTATATTCTCCATCGCCATGACTAACTTACACTATGATTCAGATTTTTGTACCCTTTTATTCCCCTCACCTTTCCAACCTGTCCACCCAAGCCCCTCCCCATGTTAACCATCAGTCACTTCTCAGTGTCTATGAATCTACTGCTATTTTGTTCATTTTGTTTTATTTTGTTTTTGGATTCCACAAATAAGTGAAGTCATGTGGAATTTGTCTTTTTGAAATTGGACTTATATAGGTAAATAGCAAATGATCTCATAAATTGTAAACTCATGGCCTTTTCTCGAGCTTCTTACTAAGTTTCTCATAGTTCACATGCTTTCAAATAACACTTCTTTTTCTTGGACATTTCTAACCTCTTTTTTCTCATAACTATTAAGTCAACTCAACTACATATTTTGGAAAGCACTCATTATATTCTTTCTATTATGTTCTAATCCATCAATCTCACTTTATTATATATTGTCATTATTTTCTTCAGACAGAGTTAATGAGAGTTAAAAAAGACATGAGGGAAAAAGGTGAAAGTTCATAAAGACTTATTATTCTAAATTTAAGATTAAAAGGCAGTCTAAGGAATGCTATCTTTAAAAGTTCATGGTTCAAAAAGAAAAACATTTATATGCTAGATAAGAGCTCCCCCAAAACATACATTGAATACACTTGCTGATGTAGTACTTGCAGAAACTGTAAACTAAAAATTAGTGATAAATATAAAAACCTTTCTATGTCTTCCTACTCTTCTTGTCTATCTCTCTGTCTTCCCTGATCGCTCTATTCATCTTCCAACAACCACAATATAAACATCTCTTTCAACATGAGCCTTCATGTCTCCCGTGGTTTTATCCCATGCTTAAAGGGCTTGCATACTTCCTTCACCATCTCTGTGAAAATGACTGGCACATCTTAATCCATCTCTCTCTCCTACAAGTTCCAGACCCTCATTTTCACAAGGGTCTGTCACATCTACCTACTGGTCTACAAACACCTCAAATGCATCATTTCCAAAACCATTTCCATTATTCCATCTATTTTGACCCATATCTGACTTTTATTGTTGTAATTTTTCTTAATTTTACTCCCATATTCCCAGTAGAAAATCTTAAAATGATATTTGACTTTTCCTTTCCATCACCTATCTCAATCAGTTGATGATTTCTGTGGTTTCTACTTTCATAATTTAATTTGCATCAAATCTGTATATTCCGTTCACCCAGCCAAAAACTCACTCCATTTTCCTTTCATACTGCAATTGTACCTTAACTGAGCATACTAAAATGGACTTCAGTGTGATATCTCTTTGACTTGTGCTGCACAGACATCCTAAACTATTACTCCTAAAACTTAAGTACAGTTACAGAACTCTCATGTGCAACATCATTAACTACCCATTATATGTTGCTATACAAGGCTCTTACAATATTGTCCCACACTCTTTACACCAATGTTTTCCCAAATACCCCATATTCTGCCCAAACTTAAATATTATTTTTCTTTCAATTGTATATACACACTCCTTCTCTTATGCCTTCACTAATTCTTTAAATCCCTACTGTCCTGTCTTTTCACATTTCCTTAGTGAAATCACTGATTCAAGGAATCTGCTTAAATCAGTCAAGTATTTTCTTTTCATCCAATGAGATGACCTCTCTACAAACCCCACTCGAGTTCATGTGTATCTCTCTGGAAGTGCCTATTATCCTGTCTTGTATCATTATTATTTGGATAATTTTGTCCTGCCTTCTGCCATTTCTGGACTGTAAACTGATTGAGAAAAAGAAAGCACAGTGTGGAGCTCTTCCTGATATAGGAGTTCAATGAATATTTGCTAAATTGTGTTAGCCAAACAAAGCTTTACCAAAATTAAGAGAATCCATTAAAATAATTATTAACAGACATTGTTTTGCTCCCTCAATGTTTTTTGTACAGGGTAGGAAAAGAGGTTGAGAATAATAAAAAGCCAGACAATCCCACGCGCTTGCCTCATGCAAACATGCATATAATGGGTAAGTTTACCCATAGGAATTGGTGAAATATTTGAAGCCACCAAGGAAAACATTACTATATCACTGCAGCTTTTTGTCACATCCTAGACAGACCCAAAATAATTGAAGTGGCTTAAGAAGAACTAGCTTTATTCTCATAATATGAATTATAAATAGAGAAATACTGGGTAAATGCTAGAAATGTGTTCTGTCAGCAGAAAACTTCTAATTAAAATAACTTACCTTGTAGCTGAGATAACCAAGCAGTATTGTTTCAAATAGACTTATCAATGCCACTAATACCTAAAATATAAATTATACCTTAATAAGAAAATGCAATATAATTAAAATATATTCATGATTATAATACTATTAACTTCATAAACATGTGCATATGTGTGTATATATGTATATATATCTACATATGCTTTTTATTATATATACTTATATTTTATATACATAGATATAAATATATTTGACATAGCACGTATCATGTGGCACTTTAACTTCTGTATACAGGTGCAGGTTGAAGGCCATCCCCAGCACTATGCTTAGTTTTTTTAATTCCTAAAACTTCTTAACAAATCTTTTATTGTTTATTATTTCAAATGTAAATGTGCAATTAGACTAGTCAGACTGGATAGAGTTTGCGTGATCTGTAAGGAATAGGTTCTTCTGTGTGTGTTTCTACTACACACAGTCACACACAACTGCCCTCCCATAAAAATTGCCTTCTCTCAGCACCACCAAGACATCTCCAGTACATGTTCCAGAAACAGCAGTTCCTTTTAGAAAATAAAAGAATACAAGCGTCCAGCTAAAGATAAGTTTCATCCTACCACCCACCTCAAACAAAATCAAACAGCAACATCATTGAACACTAAGCAAAATTGTTCATGTTAGTACTTCAGGATACTTTCGGATTTTATTTGAATGCACTTCATAACTAGTTCTCCTTTCATAACTGGAAGTGATAGCCCTGCATCCTCTTAGACAAGCTTCCATCTTTTTCTATATTCTCTATGTTTTCTATATACGATTTCCACTGCTGAACTACAAAACGCTACACTTGCAACAGAAAAAGCAACTAGAGAAATATCCAAATTATTCATGTTAAATACTCTTAACACTTTATGATAGAGGAATAGAATAACAAGTGCAAGCATAAATAGTAAATGACTCACAATAAATATATTTGTTTATAGATTTTTGAGGTTTAAGACAATCTGCATGAGGAGGGCAGGTACCACAAAGTTTTAAATTTTGTCTCTTGTCAGAATAAAAGCTTTGACTTAAGTGAATATTAAAACATGAGGAAATTTTTTAGAAAGGAATGCATGGCAATATAAGTAAAATATATTCAGAAGTGCATACAGTAGCCAGACACTCACACCTCTTAGATTTTCTCCACAAGTCCTCTAAATCATAATCATCCATGTTTTTTTCTATAGGTAGAGAGTGTTTGATGATCTCTAGAAGACTTTTAGCATAGATTATGCAAAATCCTAATTGAAAATGAGCATTATTATTATTTTAAAATATCACTATTATGTAAGAGCAATTTGAATAGATCAAATGTAATTCAAAGGCATATATGACTATTCATAAAAACATTAACTTAACTTTAAATGTGCACCTCACTGAAAGATAACATAGGAATCAACCCAGAGATAAAAAGACTGCATTTTTAGTGGATACTTAAATATCTGAAAAGGATATTTGCAAGTTAATGGCATTGCAATTAAAGTCAGTGGAAAAAACATAAAATACAAGCTTGACTTCAGTAAAATATGAAATATGCAGGTACAGTAAAAACTTGATTTTATGGTTAAGATCACAATGCATACATAATTAATTCATTATCACATTCAAAATGAACAGACCCCCAAATCATCATGACTTTAAAAGACAAATTAAACATTTGATTTTAAAGTAATCTAAAGATTGTTTATAAACAGTAAGTCTTAGAGTCTTTCAATTTCCTCTAGACTCACTGTCTTCCAATCTCTAGTTTTTTTTATGTTCGTGATGCTATTCTTCAAGCAATTTTCAAATTTGCAAAAAAACAGAAAATAAAAAGTATCTGTAGGAGGGAGATAGGAGAAGAGGAAATGGAAACTTGTAAAAAGTTTGATGGGCATGAAACTTAATAGAAAAAGGGACAAAGAAAAGATAAAGAGGACTGTAGAGAATACCTCAACAATATTAATTCATACATGCTGTCCTGTCTTGTATTTTCTTACTTTTTCTTCAGGACTCCTTTTATACCAGGATACTTTTTGTTTTATTTACAAAATTACCTACTTAGGGACCAAGCTTTTGCTATCCGTAATATAAGCCATTCATTCATTTACTGATTGGTTTAACAATTATTTATTGAGATGCTCCCATGTTCTAGACACTGAAGATATAAGGTACAAAATCAAACATGGTTACGGGCTTTTAATTTTTCAAGGATTATACAAGAAGAATACCTAAAAGTACTTTCTGGTACTTGTGGCACCTCAAAACACTAGTTTATTTTGGTTTCCTCCACACCCTTAAAATTTTTTTAAGTCTAATGTTGATCACAAGGAAATTCTCAAAAGGTAGTGCTTAGGCAAATGTGAAGAAAGGAATAAAATGTTAATCTAAGATATGCATCAGGATTAATTAAGCAATAAAACAAACTCATTTTTAATACCATCAGTTTTCTCTCTAATAGTACTTCTCTGTGAAATATGAATAACACCCAGAAATATAGGGATAAAACAAGATTGTACATAACCTGTAAGCCCCATAAAGGTAGACTTCTGTTCACCCAAAAGATATGAGACCTATGAAAAGAATGATAAGATGTTAGGCTTTTTAAATGTGTATAATGCACTTATTTTTAAATTTTGACTGAATTTGGAAGTATTCAAATAATGCTAGCATAAATATTTAAATATCAAATTAAAATTAGAAAAGCTATGTTTCATAGCTTTGAAATTCATAGAAATATTCATTGAAATAAATTCATAGCAATCTCAGAAAAATTCATAGAAATGAATATTATTTCTATTCCAGGAGAAACAGTTTTTAATTTTGTTTTTGGTCTCATGTTAATAATGAAAGAAAAAATAATTGGCCCTTATTTAAAGAGTAATTATGGCAGAGTAGGGAAACCTCAACCCCTTTTCTAGTCAAATCTCCATTATAAAGTCACTTACAGTCTTTAATAGTCTCTAAGACTTTACTTTTAACACTTAATATTTCAGCAATACAATTTCAACAGTATAAATAATCAGAATAATGTCAGTGACTCAGCACACAGACTATTTACAATTGTTTTAGATCACACCGCACCACTGTGTATTGGCACTGTACTTTTTTAAAAATATCCCTCTTCCCAGCGTGCTCAGCTCATCCCTCTCAGGAAAACCTTCTCTGAGGCTTCCACTTGATCCATGTAGTCAACGAATCTCTTAGTTCACGTCACTCAACAGGCATCTCCTGCCACTCATCTTATTTGTAACTAACATATTTCTTTAATAGTTGTCTCTTTAATAAATTGGCAAGTTCCATATCAAGAAACAGTAATAGTATGTCTATTTTACTCACCATTAAAGAGCAAATATCTTTCTAATTACATGTGTGTAGTAGGCTAGACATTCAAAATAAATAAATAGATGGTGTCAGTAAAGGCAAAAATATGGCTGATGAGCTCATCAGCACTGTCCTTTCCAAAACACATCTCTTATGTTCTCAGTGACACTTGAAAAATAGACCAAAAGAAGATATGTAAGAGTGGACAGGGATATATGCCATTTTTATACATAGAAATACTATGCCACCAAAAATACTAAATAAATAAGTAAACAGAAATCACTGGAAAATTATAAATTGCAAATCAGAAATCTGAGAACATTTTCCAAAAGAAATTGGTAATTAACATGGTCTTACTAAAAGCTAATTATCAAACTAACAGCATTTAGCATTTTCTTTGGTTTGGAATGCTGTTTTGATAGGTCTTGAAAAATCAGAGAGTATTTAAATTTGTATGAGATTTTTGAAGAAAATATTGTATTGAACAAGACTATGTCATGTGGAATAGGCTTTATAATCCTTAAAAAACATTTCTACAAAACTCTAATATATATATTTCAATGGTAAGTTAAATTTCCAATGGAAAGGCATATTTTCCGCCTACTTCCTAAGCACTAAATTGAATAAACACATAGAAGGATATGTATGAATGTATGAAAAGGTAATACCCAAACTTCCCTTCATAAAATGAATTTATCATGAAAAAAGAATGTGGGATCTGATCTACATATTCCTAGATACCTCTGAAACAAATGAGAAATGATCTGAAACTGAGAGCCAGATCGTGATGCCAAAGGAAGCTTCACTTGCATTATAAAAAGCCCTAGGAAGAAAGAAAACCTGTACCAGAATATTTACTAGATTAAAGATGGTGGCGTGAGAGGAGAGACAGAGGCTTCCTCCTAAAACTGCATATAATGTGAAAATATAACTACTACAACTACTCTTGAAAGAGCAACAGGGAAGAGGACTGCACCGAACTACATACACCTGGAGACAAGAGCAGACCTCACGGAACAGGGAAACTTACTAAAGCAGTGGCCCTGTGGAACCCAAGCTGTTCCCTGACCCCAGCTCACTGGTGGGAGGAAGAGGAATGGAGCAGGGAGGGAGTGGAGAACTGGGACTGCTGAATACCTAACTCTGGAGATCTGCTCTGGGAGCACAAACCTACATTGCATGGTGCTTGCATGATACTCTCGTAATTAAGGGATTGGAAAGCTAAGAGAGGCAGAAATCCTGGAGAGACTAAGATTCCAGCTGCCTGTGGAAAGCAGGGATACATATCCAGCTGCTCTGGGACAAAATAAAGGGGGGCAGTCTGAGAGACTTCCTAACAAAGAAGCCCCATAGCAAGAGAGCTGCTAAAGAGACAAGGATTGCATAGAGCTTACTGCTCAGGAGAAAGGAAATTTAGACAAAATTGCCTGGGTGCACTCTGCCAAGCAGGTTGGGAGCTTTCACGATCTTCAGGTGCCCCAGCTCCCTGCCTGCCTACACAGCTCGAAAAACCCCTTCCATGACAGGCAGCCTACCGCACCTTTCATCTAGCCAGTCCCACAGGGCATACAAACTGGGAAAGGCAGTGGAGAAAGGCATAGCACCCGGGAAGCAGCAAGCAGCTCTTTCCTCCAAACAGGCACCAATGCCACTGCCCTGCAACCCCCGACATTGCTTCAGGGGTTGAGCAGCTCCAGAGAGTAGAGCTTCTGGGCACTAGAGGGCACCATACACACATATGAAATGACAAAGAAACCTGGTCCAGAGTAAAATTATTAATACACCTCCTGAGAAAGATTTAAATGATATCGACTTCATGACTCCCCTGAAAGGGGGTTCAAAATAAAAATCATTAACATGCTCATTGAGGTATGGAAAGATATTCAAGAACTCAGGAATGAACTCCGATGGGAGATCCAATCATTGAAGAGAGCAATGGACGGTATTAAAAGCAGATTGGATATGGTGGAGCAGACGATAACTGAAACAGAAACTAGAGAAGAGGAATACAAAGAAGCTGAGGCACAGAGAGACAAAAGGATCTCTAAGAATAAAAGACTACTCAGGGAACTGTGTGACCAATCCAAACGGAACAATATTTCCATTATAGGAGTACCACAGGAAGAAGAGAGAGAAAAAGGGATAGAAAGTGTCTTTGAGGAAATAATTGCTGAAAACTTCCCCATGCTGGGAAGGAGATAGTCTCGTAGTCCATGGAAGCCCACAGATTTCCCAACACAAGGGACCCAAGGAAGACAACACCAAGACACATAATAATTAAAATGCCAAAGATCAAAGATAAGAACAGAGTATTAAAGGCATCTAGAGAGAGAAAAAAGATCACCTACAAAGGAAAACCCATCAGACTACCATCAGACTTTTCAACAGAAATGTTGCAGACCAGAAGACAATGGCATGATATATTTAATGCAATGAAACAAAAGGACCTTGAACCAAGAATATTGTATCAAGTACGATTATCATTTTAATATGATGGAAGGATTAAACAATTTCCAGACAAGCGAAAGTGGAGAGAGTTTGCCTCTCATAAACCACCTCTACAGTATATCTTAAATGGACTGCTCTAGAGGGAAGCTCCCCTAAGGCTAAAAAGATGTCATCAGAGAACATAAAATCATAGCAAAGAGAGCAGACCGCCCAAATACTAACTAAAGGCAAAGAATAAAAAATCTAGTATATAAAGAATGGAGGAGGAAGAGTAAGAAGGGAGAGAAATAAAACAGCAGACTGTGTTTACAATAACTTAAAAAGAAAGTTAAGTTAGATTGTTAGCGTCTTGAACCTTTGGTAACCACGAATCTAAAGACAGCAATGGCAATAAGTATATATCTATCGATAATCACCCTAAATATAAATGGACTGAATGCACCAATCAAAAGACACAGAGTAATAGAATGGATAAAAAAGTAAGACCCATCTGTATGCTGCTTACAAGAGACTCACCTCAAACCCAAAGATATACACAGACTAAAAGTGAAGGGTTGGAAAAATATATATCATGCAAACAACAAGGAGAAAAAACCAGGTGTTGCAGTACATGTATCAGACAAAATAGACTTCAAAACGAAGAAAGTAGCAAGAGATAAGGAAGGACATTACATAATGATAAAGGGGTCAGTCCAACAAGAAAATATAACCATTATAAATATATATGCGTGCAACACAGGAGTGCCAGCATATGTGAAACAAATACCAACAGAATTAAAGGAGGAAATATACAGCAATGGATTCATTTTAGGAGACTTCAACACACCACTCACTCCAAAGGACATATCAACCAGACAGAGAATAAGTAAAGACACAGAGACACTGAACAACACACTAGAACAGATGGACCTAACAGATATCTACAGAACTCTACACCCAAAAGGAACAGGATACACATTCTTCTCAAGTGCACATGAATCATTTTCCAGAATAGACCACATACTAGGCCACAAAAAGAACCTCAGTAAATTCACAAATATTGAAATTCTACCAACCAACTTGTCAGATCACAAAGGTATAAAACTAGAAATAAATTTTAGAAAGAAATCCAAATGGATCACAAATATATGGAGACTGAACAACATTATCCTAATCAGTGAATGGGTTAATGACCAAATCAAAACAGAAATCAAAGAATATATCGAGACTAATTACAACAACAACAGAAAGCCACAACTTCTGTGGGACACAGGAAAGGCTGTTATAAAAGGAAAGTATATTGCAATCCAGGCCTATTTAAAGAAGGAAGAAAATTCCCAAATGAATAGTCTAAAGACACAATTACTGAAATTGGAAAAAGAAGAACAAATGAGGCCTAAAGTCATCCGAAAGAGGGGACATAATAAAGATAAGAGAAGAAATAAATAAAATTAAGAACAAAACAATAGAAAACATCAATGAAACAAAGACCTGGTTCTTTGAAAAAATAAACAAAATAGATAAACCCCTAGCCAGACTCATTAAGAGAAAAAGAGAATCTACACACATAAACAGAATCAGAAATGAGAAAGGAATAATCAGGAACATGAAAAGATGCTCCTCATCGCTAATCATCAGAGAAAAGCAGATTAAAACCACAATGACATATCACCTCACACCAGTGAGGATGGCCAACATCCAAAACACAAACAACAACAAATGTTGGTGAGGATGTGGGGGAAAGGGAACCCTACTACACTGCTGGTGGGAATGCAAATTAGTTCAACCATTGTGGAAAGCAGTATGGAGGTTCCTCAAAAAACTCAAAATAGAAATACCATTTGACCCAGGAATCCACTCCTACGAATTTATCCTAAGATTGCAGCAGCACAGTTTCAAAAAGTTTATTACAGCACTATTTACAATAGCCAAGAAATGGAAGCAACCCAAGTGTCCATCAGTAGATGAATGGATAAAGAAGATGTGGAACATATACACAATGGAATATTATTCAGCCATAAGAAGAAAATAAATCCTACCTTTTGCAACAACATGGATTGACCCTAGAGGGTATTATGCTCAGTGAAATGCGCCAAGCCAAAAAGACAAGTATCAAATGATTTCACTCATATGTGGTGTATAAGAACAAAGAATAAAACTGAAGAACAAAACAGCCGCAGACTTACAGAACCCAAGAAAGGACTAATAGTTACCAAAGGGAAAGGGACAGGGGAAGATGGGTGGGAATGGAGGGATAAGGGGGGAAAAGGGGCATTACGATTAGCAGATGTAATGTTGGGGGGGCACGGGGAGGGCTGTACAACTCAGAGAAGACAAGTAGTGATTCTATAGCATCTCACTACACTGATGGAGAGTGACTGTAATGGGGTTGGTCGGGGGGACCGGATGAAGGGGGTAGTTTAATAACCATAATATTGCACATGTAATTGTAGATTAATGATACCAAATTATTTAAAAAAACGAATACAAAGGTATGAAACTAGAAATGAATTATGAAAAGAAAATGAAAAATCCCACAAACACATGGAGGCTTCACAGCGTGTTCCTAAATAATCAATGGATCAATGACCAAATAAAAACAAAGATCAAGCCATATATGGAGACAAATGACAATAATAATTCAACACTGCAAAATCTGTGGGATGCAGCGAAGGCAGTGCTAAGAGGAAAGTACATTGCAATACAGGCCTACCTCAGGAAAGAAGAACAATCCCATATGAGTAGTCTAAACTCACAATTAAAGAAACTAGAAAAAGAAGAACAAATGTGACACAAGTCAGTAGAAGGAGGGACATAATAAAGATTAGAGAAGAAATAAATTAAATTGAGAAAATAAAACAATAGAAAGGATCAATGAAAGCAAGAGCTGGTTTCTGAAGAAAATAAACAAGAAAGATAAAACCCTAGCCAGACTTATCAAGAAAAAAAGTCTACACACATAAACGGAATAAGAAATGAGAAAGGAAAATCACTACAGACACCACAGAAATACAAGGAATCATGAGAGAATACTATGAAAAATTGTATGTTAACAAACTGGATAACCTAGAAGAAAAGGACAACTTTCTAGGAAAATACAACCTTCCAAGGTAACCCAGAAAGATACAGAAAATCTGAACAGACCATTACCAGCAATGAAATTTGACTGGTAATCAAAAACCTACCTAAGAACAAAACCCCTGTCCCAATTTTATCAAACATTTAGTGAAGAACTAATACCCATCCTTCTTAAACGTTTCCAAAAAGTAGAAGAACAGGGAGTACTTCCAAACTCATTCTATGAAGCCAGCATCACTCTTATACCAAAACCGGGCAAAGACACCACAAAAAAAGAAAACTACAGACCAATATCCCTGATGAACATAGATGCAAAAATACTCAACAAAATATTAGCAAACCAAATTCAAAAATACATCAAAAGGGTCATACGTCATAATCAAGTAGGATTAATTCCAGGGATGCAAGGATGGTACAACATTCGAAAATCCATCAACATCATCCACCACATCAAGAAGAAGAAGGACAAAAACCACATGATCATCTGTATAGAGGCTGAAAAAGCATTTGACAAAATTCAACACCCATTCATGATAAAAACTCTCAACAAAATGGGTATAAAGGGCAAGTACCTCAACATAATAAAGGCCATATCTGACAAACCCACAGCCAACATTATACTTAACAGCGAGAATCTGAAAACTTTTCCTTTAAGACAGGGAACAAGACAAGGATGCCCACTCTCCCCACTTCTATTCAACATAGTGCTGGAGGTCCTAGCCACGGCAATCAGACAACACAAAGGAATAAAAGGCATCCAGATTGGCAAGGAAGAAGTTAAAATGTCCGTGTTCCCAGATGAAATGATATTAGATAAAAAATCCTAAAGAATCCACTCCAAAACTACTAAGTCTAATATCTGAATTCAGCAAAGTTGCAGGATACAAAATTAATATGCAGAAATCTGTGGCATTCCTATACTCTAACAATGAACTAGCAGAGAGAGAAATCAGGAAAACAATTCCATTCACAGTTGCATCAAAAAGAATAAAAGACCTAGGAATACACCTAACCAAGGAAGTGAAAGACCTATACTCTGAAAACTAGAAGATACTCATGAGAGAAATTAAAGAAGATACCAATAAATGAAAATACATCCTGTGTTCATGGATAGGAATAATTAATATTGTCAAAATGGACATCCTGTCTAAAGCAATCTACAGATTCAATGCAATTCCTATCAAAATACCAACAGCATTTTTCAATGAACTAGAGAAAATCGTTCTAAAATTCATATAGAATCAAAAAAGACCCCGAATAGCCAAAGCAATCCTGAGAAGGAAGAATAAAGCTGGGGGATTACGATCCCCAACTTCAAGCTTTACTACAAAGCCACAGTACTCAAGACAATTTGGTACTGGCACAAGAACAGACCCATAGACCAATGGAACAGACTAGAGAGCCCTAATATAAACCCAACCATATATGGGCAATTAATATATGATAAAGGAGCCATGGAAATATAGTGGGGAAATGACAGCCTCTTCAACAGCTGGTGTTGGCAAAACTGGACAGCTACATGCAAGAGAATGAAACTGCATTATTGTTTAACGCCATACACAAAGGTTAACTCGAAATAGACCAAGGACCTGAATGTAAGTCATGAAACCATAAAACTCTTAGAAGACAACATAGGCAAAAATCTACTGAATATGAACATGAGTGACTTCTTCCTGAATGCATCTCCTCGAGCAAGGGAAACAAAAGCAAAAATGAACTCATGGCACTACATCAAACTAAAAGTTTCTGTATGGCAAAGGACACCATCAACAGAACAAAAAGGTATCCCACAGTATGGGAGAATATATTTGTAAATGACATATCTGACAGGGGGTTAACATCCAAAATATATAAGGAACTAACACGCCTCAACATCCAAAAAGCAAATAACCCAATTAAAAAATGGGCAGAGGATATGAAGAGAGAGTTCTCCAAAGAATAAATTCACATGGGCAACAGACACATGAAAATATGCTCCACATCACTAGTCATCAGGGAAATGCAAATTAAAACCACAGTGAGATATCACCTCACACCAGTAAGGATGGCCACCATCCAAAAGACTAAGAACATCAAATGCTGGTGAGGATGTGGAGAAAGGGGACCATCCTACACTGCTGGTGGGAATGTAAGCTAGTTCAACTATTGTGGAAAGCAATATGGAGGTTTCTCTAAAAACTAAAAGTAGAAATACCATTTGACCCAGGAATCCCACTCCTTGAAATCTACCCAAAGAATACAACTTCACAGATTCCAAAAGGCATATGCACCCCTATGTTTATTGCAGCACTATTTACAATAGCCAAGATATGGAAGCAACCTAAGTGTCCATCAGTAGATGAATGGATAAAGAAGGTGTGGTACATATACACAATGGAATACTATTCAGCAGTAAGAAAGAAACAAATCCTACCATTTGCAACAACACGGATGGAGCTAGAGGGTATTATGCTTGGTTAAATAAGCCAGGTGGAGAAAGACAAGTGCCAAATGATTTCCCTCATTTGTGGAGTATAACAACACAGCAAAACTGAAGGAACAAAGGAACAGCAGACTCAGAGACTCCAAGAAGGAACTAGTGGTTCCCAAAGGGGAGTGGTGTGGGTTGGCATGTCAGGAGGCAGATAGATGGGGATTGAGGAGTATTATGTTTAGTGCACATGGTATGGGCGATCATGGGGAAAACAGTGAATCTGTGGCATCTGACTACACTGATGGACAGTGATTGCATTGGGGTATGGGTGGAGACTTGATAATATGGGTAAATGTAGTAACCACATTGTTTTTTCATGTGAAATTCATAAGAGTGTATATCAATAATACCTTAATAAAAAATATATATACAAAAAAAGAATATTTTGTATAGTGTTATTTGTAGCAGAAAAGTAACAGGAATCTACCTGAAAAACCATCAAGACAATTAAAATAGCATCATCATCATCAATAGCAAAATTACAATAAATGAGAAAAAGTCATTGATAAAAAGATGTAATGAATATTATCCTATGTATAACAGTGTGAGTGTGTTGTATGTGATATGTGTATATAAAGAGAAAGAATTTATAAAAATTGGTTATAAAAACACTAAATGTAAATATTTCTAGACATTGAAGTTTTAGATTTTTTTCCTTTTCCTTGCCATATATATTTGTGCCATGAACCACATTTCAAATCATATAAAAAAGAATTTCAGTTCTTTTAATTATAAAAAAATTATTTAAAAAAACAGAAACAATTTATATCATTCAGTTATTCTGAATTTAAAGAAGGCCTATAGATAAAAGTCATGTTCAAAGCATCATTACAAAAACTGGAAGAACCATGTCAAACCATCGAAATAACAGCAGAAACCAAATATAAGAAGTTAACGGCATGTAGCCTCAGCCACTTTTCACAGCTCAGTTATTTATGGCCTCTTCTAAAGGTAAGAAATAGCTGCTGAAAATGTCAGATAAGCTTTGGTGGCTGAGGTAGAGGTCAGGACATGAATATGTTTACCGGAAGAATGAAGCATTTGTTAAACACAATGAAAATAATAAGGTCAACATGTGGGGAATAATTTATAGGAAAGAACCTGTGGGTCACAAACACAACATGAACTCAGACTGATAGCTCTCCAAAAAAAAATGAATGCAAGCTGGTACTGTACTAACATAAATAAGTGTAATATCCTAAACCACGGGTATAAATTATTAAACTCCCCTCACCATCACAAACACTGAGAGCTGTGTATTGGGTGTGGCCCACATTTCAAGGACATACAAAATGTAGTATGTGTCCAAAATATGGTGACCAGGATACTGAAGCATAACCGAATCCTTTCAAAACACTATATGCACTTCATGCCAGGTTAGACAACCAATTGTTAGGAGTGTGCAGAGAGGACTAGATGCTGACTTTTTGAGAGAAAGGACACCAAGGGTCTTTCCGTCATACATTCACTGGTTGAGGCAGAGTGGCTTTCTGTCATCATCCCTTCTCCCCTTTCCATAGTAGAGAATTGAGTTCAAAAAGCCACTCCTCAACCCAAGGCTACATTTCTTAGCCGTTGTGTCCAGGTATGATGAAACGACTGATTCTCACATGAGATCTGAGTGTGAAATACAAGTAAAAGTCATGCTTGTTATTTGGTGGCCAATAATTTTAAGAACTGGATGTGCCTTCTCCATGTTCTCTTTGACTTTCTTTTATCTCTCTCTGCCTCAGCTTCTCTGTATTCCTGTTCTCTATTTTCTATTCCATTAACAGTCTCTTGCACCTCGTCCAGTCTGGTGTTAAGGCCTTTGATGGCTTGTCTCATTTCTGCATAGTTCTTCTCTTTGACTTTCTAAAAGCTGACTGAAAAGAATTCTTAGTTCTTAGGGTAGCACATAACCACAAAATGAAAGTGATTTGCATATATAATATTGTACTTACCAGGTTATGTGTGCATGTGTGTATATGATTGAGAGGGGAAATCAGCATATGGAGAAAAGGTCTACATTGACTAAGAACAAAAGCATTAGACTCTTGTAAACAACAAAAAAACTTCTTTTAAATTTTTGAGATGATGTGTTAGTGCACTTGATGCTGCTACTTTAATCTGTACTGGGACCAATATACATAAGGGGAAAAAAGATCTATATTACAATATTCATTCCTATTGACCAAATATTTAAAAGATATTGTCAAAATTTTGTTTCTTATTTTAATAGTTGTTACCCTGAAGAAGAAATTGTCTTTAAAATTTCAATGCCACTTGACCACATTTATTGCCATGTTAGGTACTGATTTTAAATGTAAGTCCAAACGCCATAGAATATGAGCACATCAATGTGTTTCTTACCTTTGTCTTGATCACTTGATGTTGAAAACTAATAATCACTTCAACAATTTTTAAAGTGGAAAATGATGCATGAGTTTTGATACATGGTTTAGAATGGTAGGTACCAGTGGGCAGTGAGTCAATGCTGATAGCTGATCTCTCAATGAAATTCATGAACTATGTGCTGGAGATGTGTTTCCTTTGATAATGCCTTAAATAATTACTATAAACTGTGTATACACCAGAGTTTGTCATTTGCACAATTTCATACATTAACAATAAAATTATTTCCATATTCTTATGTTTGTCTATACTTGTTAACATTTCTTAAATCAGTTTTGACTCCTGAGGGACTTAAAGCAAAGCAGCACAAACATCCACAGCTTAATTATGTCAGAAGTGCTAATTAAATAAATTTCTTTGCTGAATTAGCCTCATTTTAAAATAGAACTTGTATCCATAAAGGTCACTTCTGTTTTTCATTAACCAATACTGCGTTGACAGTGGGAACTAAGCAGAGCATTAAATTCAATATGGAGCCCTGCATTATTTTGTCATTTTTAAATTTCATTAATCTTATTTTTCAACTGTACATCTTGTATAATTATGGTTGAATACTCATAGTAAAATGGCATAGAAGTTAATTGTACGAAACTTTATTCTTCTTAATGTTTTCAAATAATATCATTTTACTCATCTGTCACTCACAAATTCCCTTTCACCCTTAGTAGGATTCAATCATGCCTCATTTTATGATTTTTTCAGGTCTCTCTAATGTACATTTTATTTATAAATCATCAAATTTTAAAAACAATTCTGGTATATTTTTTAGAAGGATTTTTAATGTGAACCATTTTTAATAACACAGAAATGTAGGCAGAAAAATATAATAAATATAATATGCACTGATACCTCTAGCAGTGCTCCTTGATCATCGTAATTATGCAACACTACCAATAAAACTGTTGAGCACAATTCCTTTAGTTCAGCAACATTCACTGACCCACCAAGTATAAGATCCGCTGAGGCAAATACAACATGGTCATTACCCTCAGTAAGTGCACAGAAGAAAAGAGAAGTAAATAGCAAAATCAAGGGCAATGTGTTAAGTGTTGAGACTGAAGTATGTGGGGGATACTCAGAGAATCCCCAGAGCCACTCCTGACCCAGATTGGAATTGGGCCATGATGTCAGGTAAAAATTTTTAATTTAGTGTTATCCAAGAAATTGTTATCCTAAAGGTTAGTCCTAATGCAAGTTAGAAATCAGTGGGTAGTGAGGAACAGGACTGAAAAAAAAAAGGTCCTAAAAAGAGGAAGCAGAATGCTTAAAGATCTGGATGGTGGAGAGTAAGAGTATGTGATAAGTTGCTTCAAACGGGTCAGAATGGCCTTTTTCATTGCTATACCTTCACTTTTTAAACATTCAGAAAAGATATAGCAAAATAATCATATCTCATTAAATAGATTATTGATAAAGAATTATCCCATAAATTATAACACAATAAAAAATCACTCATTAATTTTTAACTTATATCCAAATGATTTAATTTAAAATCATCTTCACTGTCTAAACAAGCTGAAGAGAACCAATTCATTTAAATGTAACTTTATTTAAAAAGAATAACATTTAGACTATACCTGAAAATAATAATAGAACTGTTAACAGTAAGGTAAACCTTTTTGGAGCATGTGTAAATCAAGAACAAAAAGGTATTTGTGTCTTTAAAGAGACTGACACCCATTAAACAATAACTTAGCGTACTTTGATCAGCAATAAAAATTTTTATGGATGGTGCCCAGTATTACCATTAGACAAATGGATGAACAATAAAAGAAGAGATGTTTTTTAAAAAACATTACAACAAGGATTATATTCACATATTAATTGGAAACGAGATCAACTTAATGGTGACAAAAACCTAAAATACCCTAGACGAAATGAATTCCATAAAACATCCTTTAAAACTATGTATGACACGATTCAAAGTAACCAAAAGAATACTGTTGAAAGTCAAAGATGCTTACCACTCATTTTCTTGTGAAGGGCTTTCTAGTAGCACTCGGATTATGTATAATAAGCAGCTTAACAATTTGAGAGAAAAATTGAACAGCCGTATTCTTAGACCTTTAAACAAATGACAAAAAGTTAATTTTCATTTCAGCTTAGTTCAGAAAAGACTAAAAAGGTTTATCAAGAAACTCAATTTTAAGTACAGCACTGAAATTGTATTTAGAAACTACAATATAAATCTCTAAACTCTCTGAAGTTCAAGGTAGCTGGATTTAATTGGCTGATTACTGAAATAAAAAGTGCATTTGACTGAATGAACTACATGTAACAGTGAATGCTATACATTGGGAGTAAATGTAGATTTGAGCACTCAGAAGTCACAAAGAGCATGTCCAATCAAGACTGATTCAAATATGCTTAGAAGTTTAAGCCTTTTATATATCCATGAGTTTAGGGATAATTAGTAGCTAGAGAGACAATACAGCTGCTTAGAAATTCAAAGGATAAGCTATATATCTTGCACGTTCAGAACACCTTCTCTATTTGATTATTGAGAAATTATAATCATGTATATAATTATATATTATACATGTAATTAGTAATCATATAATTATAGAGAAATAATATCCTATGCTGGAAAATACACACACACACACATTTTTGAGGTCAGCCAGTTGACACTCACTTTTCACTTCAAATTAAATACCAATGAAATTTTTAAATTCTGTGGGGAATTAAGACTGACATGCATGTGTCTTTGAAACTTTGTAGTTGAAGTTACACAGCCTATAATACTTAATGATCAAGAAAAGCAATTAACATTAAGCAAAAGATACATAAAATATCATTAATTATTACTTTTGCTGCAATTATCAGGTGATATTTGATTATGAATAAAATTTTGAGAAAGGTCTTCTTAGAATTATTACTAATAAAATCTGGAAATCAAATGGCATTTTTTTTTAACTCTGCTATGTGTGAGTGTACTTGAAACAACATTTCTTAACAGTCAAAGGTTAATGATCATTAACTGTGTAATTTTTCTCAGGTTTCCCTATTAAAGTGCTGAGCACATTTTTTTGATTCTTCTCTTTATAATGTCTTTTAAACTGTTAATGAAATTGTCCTGCTTTTATAGAACTGGTCTCCTCAGATGACTGCTAGTCAAAAACGGTGGCTGTTAGTGAAGTATTCAAATGATGCATCTATCCTCACTGAGAGAGATGGACTGATCATATTAAAACCAAGGAAAACTTCTATTCAAATGATGTGGCCCCCTTAGGTAATATCTATTGGTGGGGCGTCCTTGGAAATTCTAACCAACCAGGTAAGAGAGGCTTTAGGTAGTATTAGCCTTAACCCTGAAGCTAATGTGCCATTAAGAATTGTACCTAAGGAGACTTCTGGGAAGATGGCGACGTGAGCAAGGTAGCAGAAATCTCCTCCCAAAACCACACATATTTATGAAAATACAACAAATACAACTATTCCTAAAAGAGAGACCAGAAGATACAAGAAAACAGCCAGGCTACACCTAAATCTGCAAGAACTCAGTGCCTCATGAAGTGGGTAAGATACAAAGGACAGAGTATTAAAGGCAGCTAGAGAGAGAAAAAAGATCACCTACAAAGGAAAACTCATCAGATGATTATCAGATTTCTCAACAGAAATCTAACAGGCCAGAAGAGAATGGCATGATATATTTAATGTAATGAAACAGAAGGGCCTCGAACCAAGAATATTGTATCCAGCACGATTATCATTTAAATTTGAGGGAAGGATTAAACAATTTCCAGACAAGCAAAATGTGAGGGACTTTGCCTCCCATAAACCACCTCTACAGGATATCTTAAACAGACTGATCTAGATGGAAGCACTGCTAAGGCTGAAAAGATACCACCAGAGAAAATAAAATCATAGCAAAGAAAGCAGACCATCCAAATACTAACTAAAGTCAAAGAATAAAACACCTAGCATATAAAGAATGGAGGAGGAAGAATAAGAAGGGAGAGAAATAAAGAATCATCAGACTGTGTTTACAATAACTTAACAAGAAAGTTAAGTTAGACTGCTAGACAGTAAAGAAGCTACCCTTCAAACTTTGGTAACCACCAATCTAAAGCCAGCAATGGCAGTAAGTACATATCTATTGATAATCACCCTAATTGTAAATGGACTGAATGCACCAATCAAAAGACACAGAGTAACAGAATGGATAAAAAAGCAAGACCCATCTATATGCTGCTTACAAGAGACTCACCTCAAACCCAAAGATATACACAGACTAAAAATGGAGGGATGGAAAAAGATATTTCATGCAAACAACAAGGAGAAAAAAGCAGGTTTTTCAGTACTTGTATCAGACAAAATAGACTTCAAAAAGAAGAGAGTAGCAAGAGATAAAGAAGGACATTACATAATGATAAAGGGGTCAGTCCAACAAGAGGATAAAACCATTTAAAACATATATGCACCCAACACAGGAGCACTGACATACGTGAAACAAATACTTACAGTTAAAGGAGGAAACAGAAAGCAATGCATTCATTTTAGGAGGCTTCAACACACCACTCACTCCAAATGACAGATCAACTGGACAGAAAATAAGTAAAGACACAGAGGCACTGAACAACACACTGGAACAGATGGACCTAACAGACATCTACAGAACTCTACACACAAAAGCAACAGGATACACATTCTTCTCAAGTGCACGTGGAACATTTTCCAGAATAAACCACATACTAGGCCACAAAAAGAACCTCAGTAAAGTCAAAAATATTGAAATTCTACCAACCAACTTCTCAGATCACAAAGGTATAAAACTAGAAATAAATTTTAGAAAGAAAACAAAAAGGCTCACAAATACATGGAGACTTAAGAACATTCTCCTAAATAATCAAAGGGTCAACAACCAAATTAAAACAGAGATCAAAGAATATATGGAGACTAATGATAACAACAAAGCCACAACTTCTGTGGGATGCAGCAAAGGCAGTTCTAAGAGGAAAGTATTTTACAATCCAGGCCTATTTAAAGAAAGAAGAACATTCCCAAATGAATAGACTAAAGACACAATTACTGAAATTGGAAAAAGAAGAACAAATGAGGCCCAAAGTCACCAGAAGGAGGGACATAATAAAGATCAGGGAAGAACTCAATAAAATTAAGAAGAATAAAACAATAGGCAAAAACAATAAAACCAAGAACTGGTTCTTTGAAAAAATAAACAAAATAGATAAACCCCTAGCCAGACTCATTAAGAGAAAAAGAGAATCTACGCAAACAGAATCAGAAATGAGAAAGGAAAAATCACAACGGACCCCACAGAAATACAAAGAATTATTAGAGAATACTATGAGAATCTACATGCTAACAAGCTGGAAAACATAGAAGAAATGGACAACGTCTTAGAAAAATACAACCTTCCGAGACTGACCAAGCAAGAAACAAAAAACCTAAACAGACCAATCACCAGCAACGAAATTGAATCGGTAATCAAAAAACTACCCAAGAACAAAACCCCCAGGCCAGATATATTCACCTCTGAATTATACCTGACAGATAGAGAGGAAATAATACCAATTCTCCTTAAAGTTTTCCAAAAAATAGAAGAGGAAGGAATACTTCCAAACTCATTCTAGGAAGCCAGCATCCCTCTAATACCAAAACCTGACAAAGACCTCACCAAAAAAGAAAATTACAGACCAATATCCCTGCTAAACGTAGATGCAAAAATACTCAACAAAATATTAGCAAACAGAATTCAAAAATACACCAAGGGGATCATACACCATGATCAAGTAGGATTCATCCCAGGGATGCAAGGATGGTACAACATTCGAAAATCCATCAACATCATCCACCACAACAAAAAGAAGAACAAAAACCACATGATCATCTCCTTAGATGCTGAAAAAGCATTTCACAAAATTCAGCATCCAATCATGATAAAAACTCTCAACAAAATGGGTATAGAGGCCAAGTACCTCAACATCATAAAGGCTATATATGACAAACCCACAGCTAACATCATAATTAACAGTGAGAAGCTGAAAGCTTTTCATCTATGATCGGGAACAAGACAGGGATGCAAACTCTCTCCTCCACTATTTAACATAGTACTGGAGGTCCTAGCCACCACAGTCAGACAAAACGAGAAATGCAAGGCATCCAGATTGGTAAAGAATAAGTCAAATTGTCACTATTTGCAGATGACATGATATTGTACATAAGGAACCCTAAAGACTCCACTCCAAAACTACTAGAACTAATATCTGAATTCAGCAACGTTGCACGATACAAAATTAACACACAGAAATCTGTTGCTTTCCTATACACTAACGATTAGCTAACAGAAACAGAAATCAGGAAAACAATTCCATTCACAGTTGCATCAAAAAGAATAAAATACCTAGGAATAAACCTAACGAAGGAAGTGAAAGACCTATACCCTGAAAACTACAAGACACTCCTAAGAGAAATTAAAGAGGACACTAACAAATGGAAATGCATCCCATGCTCTTGGCTAGGAAGAATAAATATTGTCAAAATGGCTATACTACCTAAAGCAATCTACAGATTCAGGACGATCCCTATCAAAATACCAACAGCATTCTTCAATGAACTGGAACAAATAGTTCTAAAATCCATATGGAACCACAAAAGACCCCGAATAGCCTAAGCAATCATGAGAAGTAAGAATAAAATAGGGGAATTACACTCCCTGACTTCAAGCTCTACTACAAAGCCACAGTACTCAAGACAATTTAGTATTGGCACAAGAACAGACCCACAGACCAGTGGAACAGAATAGAAAATCCAAACATTAACCCAAACATATACAGTCAATTAATATATGATGAAGGAGCCTTGGATATACAATGGGAAGATGACAGCTTCTTCAGCAGCTGGTGTTGGAAAAACTGGACAGCTACATGTAAAAGAATGAAACTGGACTACTGTCTAACCCCATGCACAAAAGTAAACTCAAAATGGATCAAAGACCTGAATGTAAGTCATGAAACCATAAAACTCTTAGAAAAAAACATAGGCAAAAATCTCTTGGACATGAACATGAATGACTTCCTCATGAACATATCTCCCCAGGCAAGGGAAACAAAAGCAAAAATGAACAAGTGGGACTATATCCAGCTGAAAAGCTTCTGTACAGCAAAGGACACCATCACTAGGACAAAAAGACATCCTACAGTATGGGAAAATATATTCATAAATGACATATCCGATAAGTGGTTGACATCTAAAATATATAAAGAACCCATGCATCTCAACAAACACAAAGCAAATAATCCAATTAAGAAATGGGCAGAGGACATGAATAGACACTTCTCCAGAGAAGAAATTCAGATGGCCAACAGGCACATGAAAAGATGCTCCACATCACTAATCAACAGAGAAATGCAAATTAAAACCACAATGAGATATCACCTCACACCAGCAAGGATGGCCAACATCCAAAACACAAACAACAAATGTTGGCGAGGATGTGGAGAAAAGGGAACCCTCCTACACTGCTGGTGGGCATGCAAATTAGTTCAACCATTGTGGAAAGCAGTATGGAGGTTCCTCAAAAAACTCTAAATAGAAATACCATTTGACCCAGGAATCCCACTGCTACGAATTTACCCTAAGAATGCAGCAGCCCAGTTTCAAAAAGACAGATGCACCCCTATGTTTTTTGCAGCACTATTTACAATACCCAAGAAATGGAAGCAACCTAAGTGTCCATCAGTAGATGAATGGATAAAGAAATGGTACATGTACACAATGGAATATTATTCAGCCATAAGAAGAAAACAAATCCTACCATTTGCAACAACATGGATGGAGGTAGAGGGTATTATGCTCAGTGAAGTAAGCCAAGCAGAAAAAGACAAGTATCAAATGATTTCACTCAAATGTTGAGCATAAGAGCAAAGACAAAGAAACTGAATGAAAAAACAGCAGCAGACTCACAGAATACAGAATGGACTAATAGTTACCGAAGGGAAAGGAACTGGGGAGGATGCGTGGGAAGGGAGAGACAAGGGAGAAAAAGGGGCATTATGATTAGCAGACGTAATGTTGAGGGGGCACGGGGAGGGCTGTACAACTCAGAGAAGAGACATAGTAATTCTATAGCATTTCACTACGCTGATGGACAGTGATTGTTATGGGGTTGGTGGGGGGGACCTGATGAAGGGGGTAGTTTTATAACCATAATGTTGCACATGTAATTGTAGATTAATGATTCCAAAATAAATTTTAAAAAAAGAATTATACCTTACATATTGAAATATACTCTAAATAGTTGAGTAACTTCTCACACCTCAGGCTTTCCTCTTTGACCCCAAATAAGCACAACTTATTTAGACCACCCTGAGGATTGAGAAGTCAAAATTGAGAGAAAGCAAAGCCTACACCAATATAGACTTTCCATTGCCTATAGACATTCTAAGCAATAATCATATGAAAAATTGCATACTGGCTCACTGTATATAGCTTTTAAAAATATGTAGTATTATAGAGTGGCAACAAGTATCACTGGCATGTCAACCTTGAAGGCCTAAGGTCAGTGGCTATGCAAATTTCATGTCCTCTTAAAGGTCCAATGTTTCCCAAATTTGTCTAATAATAAGAATCATTGGGATGTTAAACTCTGGCTTAGCCTAATACATCCTGATTCAAAAACTCCAGGGAAGGATGCTGGTAATCTGCACATCTCAGAGCACCTTAGATGTTCCTTGTTACCAGGCATGACTGGGAGATATTGAACTGTTTCCACTGAATCAATTACTCCTTGCTAAGGTCAGTCAGAATCCCCAGAGCCTTCTCAAGACAACTTCTAGACATCTCAGTGACCCAGATGGTTCACTCAGAAGTCTACTTACTGATGTGTGACTTGAGAGAATGAAAGATATTCAAGAAACTTTAAAACCAACAGATGTTAACACTTATATTCTAAATGTTTACTGCCTGGCAGACAAGATTATCAATTTTATTCTTCTATATATAAAAGATATTTTTTATATTCCAGATTACACAGCTGAAATTTTTTTGAGGCAAATATACAAACACAGAGGGGGAATAAAATGAATGGCTTACTTGATCTCTGGTTTTTGATAAAAAATAACTTTAGTCTCTCTTTAAATGTGTTCTCATTCATATAGAATTCAACTTGTACCCTGAAAACAGAAAATAAAATAGTTAATCTAAAAACGAATATATAGCAAGATAAAAATAAAATATTTGATTTTATGCACTGTATACTTAATTTAATTTTTACAATGTTGCTATGACTTGGATAAGGCAGCCATCAACTTTATTTTATAGAGAAATAAACATCAACTCAAATAATTTTAATGACTTCCAAATTCACAGCTGGTACTAGACAGAGTTGGGGCACTGGTACTTTCCACTACTTCTCCTTGTCTCTTGCCTCCTCATCGACCTGACCCTTCATTATTAGGGGTATTTCAGGTCATTTGTGAACTATTACAAAACAGTACTGCAAACACTGGGTCCAAACAGGGATGCTGAGAAGTGTTTGTTTAGCTCTGCTCTTTGATTATTGACTCTAAGCCAGGTTCCTATTCATTTCCAAATATTCATTTCTAACCTATGATAAGTAAGTTATTTAACACATCAACCATTCAAATAGAGCCTAGCAAAAAATAAATTAATAAATAATCCCATGATTGATTTTTTTGTCTTAAAAAATTAGTTTCACCAGTTCTTGCTTGAGTGTTTCCACGGGGTTTATACAGCCTTCCAGACCTTACTACATGCACAAAAATAACCTCACTTTAAACACTTTGGAGTCCCTCCTAAGGAATTTCCCAATTTCTTTTTGCCCATTGATTCTTTTTGTAATTACTCAAGCCTAACTTTCTCATATTCTTCAGTGGTAACATCTTATAAGTAGGCAGATTAATTCTAGTGACATTCAATAGCATTCTTTTCATTTTTTTTCTTTTTTTTTCATTCTTTTCATTTTTAAACAAGATTTAAGATAACGTCATTCTTGGAAAGAGAACAAAATTACTATACATACACACACATGCATAAATACATGCACTTATATATATATATACGTACATATGTGTGTTTTTCAAAATGTATAAATAGCAATATAATGATCTTGAGAAAAGCAACTGGGGTGCTAATCATGCATCAGTTTTCTTTCATTATGCATAATGTTGATGGCCCCTCAATAATTGCATTTATATTCCTTCCATTCCTGTCATAGTTTCACTGCTTGCAAGTAGCTGGAAATACATATTCTTTGGTTTCCATAGTAAGCACATTGTAATTCCATCAAAGAGTACTCTTGTATGCACACATCTCATCAATCAGAAAACGCAACCCCAGTTTAACTTAAATTTAAGCATAAAAAGCAAAAGAAGAAAGCTAGAAAAAGTATAAAAGTACATTTTTTATCCTTAAGTTACAATGAGATTTGCCTCTTCACAACCCTACCCAACTGCATAAGGTACATGCAGGTTTGGATCAATCCATTAAAAAAACAAGAAAAAGAAAAACTGCAAATAATAGAACATTTACTCATTTTTCTTTTATTAAGTATATAATAAAGAGCAGTAAAAAGACACACAGAGAAGCGCCCAAAGATAAAATGTATACATACATATGTATATATACAACCATAAACATAGATACATGCATGCATACACATACATTCTGGAAAAAGAAAGCTGTAGCCCCAGAAAGGCTTATAAGCTTACATAATATAAGCATAGTGAACACAAACCTAGCAGTCTCCCACTCAAAAATTCATAACTACAGCATGTAAATCCTCTTTTCTTTTTCTCTATTTTCATCAGAAGAGGATAGAAGATATTGTGTAAACTCAAACTGGAGTATTGCACCAGTCACTTTAAAACCTTGAAGGAAAATATAATGATGCTCCCACAGCCCAGGATTGCTAGAATGGTATGGTACGTAGCAAAGCCCAGTTTGGAGAGAAATATGTGTGTGTTGGGGAAGAGAACCACTGGGTCTCTCATAGGTCATATTCAGCAAATACTGGTTGTTAGTATGAAACTGGAAATTACAAAAACACATGCTGCAAAAGAAACATCTTTTAGTTTTATTTGAATCTTTTCACCAATGACATAAGATTTTAGATCAACCCTCTAAGCAATCTCTTCCATTTGCACCTCATAGGGAGAAGTTATAGTTCATTAAAGGGCACAGCTCATTGGGGCACATATATCTCTATAGGATTTCTCTTTGTACTTAGTATTTTAATAACAGTAACATATGACTTTTAGTAGGTAAATCATATTAGGTTGAATACATTTAAAAACAATGTGACACAATTTGGGGAAGGGGTGAAAATAGTCACAAATAGAAATTCACTCAGTATTACAGAAAAACTAATGGATTTTCCAACAAAAATTACTTTTTCCCGCAATAGTTTGTTTGTATATTCATTTGCTTTTGGTATTTTGAAGTGTGGTATAAGGCTAAAAGGGATAAAAGCATGGGCTTTGCAATCAGATGACATGCATTTTATTATCAAATCTGCTAACTTGTATTATCTGTAAAATGTAGATATTACTTCCATTAACAGAGCTTTTATGAAAAAAATTTTTAAATATTTCATATGTGAGACACACAACTGAGCAACAGCAACAAATAACTTCTTCCTTGTGTGTTGGTAAGAAGAATCAGTTCCTAGAATAAATATTTAAAATTGGAAAACCAGAAACTGTGGATCACTTACATCAATTTGATGTAGTTGAGTCCTCTCAGAAACATTTGCTTGGAAAAACTGGACTATAAGACAGTAAATAACTTCACTGTTTACTTCAGAAAATTGTTACATATCATTTTTTTGGAGCCATACAGGCACACCTCATTTTATGGACCTTCGATTCATTATGCTTGTAATATTGCATTTTTGCAAATTGATGGTTTTGTGGCAACCCTGTGCCAAGCAAGACTATCAGTGTCATTTTTTCAGTAGCACTGGCTAACTTCATGTCTCTATGTCACCTTTTAAAAATTCTTACAATATTTCAAACTTTTCTATTATTATTGCATTTGCTATGGTTACCAGTGATCAGTGACCTGCAGTGGTTTTTGGGTGCCATGAACTATGCTCATGTAAGACAGCAAAATTAATTGAAAAATATTGGGTGTGCTCTGACTGCTCCACCAGCCAGGCAATCCCCTGTCTCTCTGTCTCTCCTCAGGCCTCCCTGTTCCCTGAGAAACAATACTGAAGTTAGGCCAATTAATAACCCTACAATGCCCTCTAAGTGATCAAGTGAAAGGAAGAATTGCACTTTGAACCAAATGCTAGAAATGATTAAGTTTATTGAGGAAGGCATGTTGAAAGCTGAGATAGGCCAAATGCTAGACCTCTTATACCAAACAGTTGGCCAGTTATGAAATGAAAAGGAAAAGTTCTTGAATGAAGTTAAAAGTGCCACTCCAGTGAACACAAGAAAGATAAGAAAGCCAAACACCCTTACCGCTGATATGGAGAAAATTCTAGTGCTCTGGATAGAAAATCAAACCAAAATTCCCTTAATCCAAGTGTAATCAAGAGCAAGGCCCTAACTCTTCAATTCTGTGGAAGCTGAGAGAGGTGAAGAAGTTGCAGAATAAAGTCTGAAACAAGCAGATATTGGCAGGTTTGAGGAAAGAAGCCATCTCTAACATAAAAATGCAAGGGAAAGTAGCAAGTGCTGATAAAGAAGCTGCAGCAAGTTATCAAGATAGAGCTAAGATAATGGAGGTGGCTACACTAAACAACAGATTTTCAGTGTAGATGAAATAGTCTTGTATTGGTAGAAGCCATCTAATGGACTTTCATAGCTAGAGAAGTCAATGCCTGGCTTAAAAGCTTCAAAGGACAGGTCCACTTTCTTATTAGGGGCTAATGTAGCTGATGGCTTCAAGTTGAAGCCAATATTCATTTTCAATACCATTCCAAAAATCTTAGGACCCTTAAGAATGATTCTAACTCTACTCCACCTGGGCTTTATAAACGGAACCACAAAGCCTGGGTGATGGTTGCACACCTCTTTACACTATGGTTCACTGAATATGGTAAGCCCACTATTGTGACCTGCTGCATCCAAAAAGATTACTTTCAAAATTTTACTTCTCACTGACAATGAGCCTGGTCACCCAGAGATCTGGTGGCGTTAGACAATGACATTCATGCTGTTTTATGCCTGCTAGCACAACATCCATTCTGCATCCCATGAATCAAGGAGTAATTTCAACTTTGAAGTCTTATTATTTAAGGAATACATTTCATAAGGCTATAGCTCTCATAGGCATTGATTCCTCTGATGTATCTGGGCAAAGTCAGTTGAAACATTCTGGAAAGAATTCACCATTCTAGATGCCATTCAAAACATTTCTGATTCATGGGAAGTCATCAAAACATGAACAGGAGTTTAGAAGTTGATCCCACCTTTGGTGAATGATTTTGAGGAGTTCAAGACTTTACTGGAGAAAGTGATTGCAGATGTGGTGGAAATAGCAAGAGAACTAGAATTAGAGCAGGAGCTGGAAAAGGTGCCTGAGTTGCTGCAATCTCATGATGAAGCCGTAACAGAGAAGGAGGTGTGGTTTTTTGAGACAGATACTATATCTGGCGAAGATGCTGTGAAGATTGTTCAAATGACATTAAAGAATTTAGAATATTACATGAACATAGTTGATAAAGCAGTAGTAGGTTTTGAGAGGATTAACTATAATTTTAAAAGAAGTTCTACTGTGGATAAGATGTTATCTAACAGGTTGCTAGAGAGAAGCCCGTTTGTGAAAGGAACAGTCAATTGATGCACCAAACTTCACTGTCATTCTATTTTTAGAAATTTCCACAATCACCCTTACCCTCAGAACCATCACCCTAATCAGTCAGCAGTCATTAACAACAGACAAAGCCCAGTTCCACCAGCAAAACGATAATGACTCACCGAAGGGTCAGCGGATGGTTAGAATCTTTTAGCAATTAAGCATTTTTTAATTAAGGTATGGACATTGTTATTTTAGGCATAATGCTATTGAACACTTAATAGATCATAGTTAGTGTAAAGATAACTTTTATATGCACTACAAAACCAAAAAATTCATTTGACTTGTTTTGCTGTCATATTCCTTTATTGCAGTGGTCTGAAACACAACCCACAATATCCCTGTGGTATTCTTGTAGTTCATTCATCTTTGGAAACACACCTCTCATCTACATTAAGCTTACTCATTAAGACATGCATTGTCTTTTTACTCATTACTCATTAAGATTTTGACTTTATCACTTTGCTGTGTCCACCGGTTCTAAATGATTTATTACGAACTTTCACTACTCCAGATCTTTTCTCACTTTGAAAGATACCCCCTTACATTACTCGAAGCCCTGATTCTAAAGCCTGATAAATACGGCACTTCTAATATCATCTCCTGGAATAATACTGTGTACCCACTAACTTCAAGGAGTTTAATTAAACTAAGTTTTCCTTCATTAGCAAGTGTCTGGTGACATTTCAATTGCTTCATTAGTATATAGGAAAATATCTTCACCTGCTGCTCTATAACTTAATTACTTTTACTCAAACATAGAAATGCAGGCCTAGATCATTGTTTCTAATAATTGTACAATATTCTTCTATATATTTATATATTATATAAATTGTATATTATATTATATATATTATTATATTCATATTACATTACATATATTATAAATATAAAAATTATAATTACTATATATTATAAGTATAATTTATTATATAATACATCATATATCATATATTATATAATACATTATATTTACTATAATACATTATATAATACATAACATCATTATATAACATAACATGTATAATGCATTATATGACATATTTAATATATTAGAATATAATGCATATTATTAATATATTTATATTGTACATTAATAAATATATATTCCTATATTATATAAATATATTTAAATATAGCAAATATATTTTCACTAAATAATGCAAAATCTAAATGTCAAATCATTTTAAAATCTATGTATATAGAATATAGCAGTAATCCAAAATCTGCTAATCATCTCACCATTTTCATAGTTAAATGAGCCTCCGTTATAGAACTTCCCCAATAATATTTTTCCAAACTGTCCAAGGTAGTTAATGATATAGTTAAAATGTTATATGAGAGAAATTTGCTGTCAGTTTTGTCAGGAAAATCATCCAAAACTTGGAAGCAGGCATAATAAATCACTAGACAATCTTTCAGTGAAGTGCTAGCCTTGACTTTCTATTTTCTGTGCAATTTTACAACTGCAAAGGAGCAGACTCTAGTACACAGAGCTGTGTCTAACTGATACACAAAGAATTCCTACCCAGTAAAAGAGATAACTCCAGAAGTTGAGGTTTATGGTTCTCTAGGCCTTTTGGAGGAGGGTAGGCTAACCTAGCAATCTTATTCTAAAATCACCAAGAAACACCTAACTTCTTCAATGTTCTGTGGACCAGTGATATTACTATTTCCCTCATTAATTCATAAGTTGAATACAATTTTTCATGCTTTCATTTTATATTTGTATGAGGGGCATGTTTTTAACCTTTGGAAAATTATACTTTAACAATTCCTCCTCTTATATAAAGATTTCTTACTAAACACCAGCACAGTATAAGTTGCTATAATCACTTTGAGAAACAATTTGCTATTAATACTATAAAATAATCCACATATTCTATAAAATCCCAATGAAAATCACATAGGGAACTTTGTGGAACTTGATAAGCTGATATTATAAAGGGTGAAAGTTCAAACTAAACAAGACTTTTGAGAGGAATAAAAAGCATATATTTGTTCTACCTAATATCAAGACTTATGATGCTTACAGTAATTAAGAAATTACAGAAGTGGTGGAGAGAAAGACAAATTGATTAGTTGAATAGAACAGAATCAACTAATTGACTCATGCATATATTTAATATTAATATGTAACAAAGGTGGTATGACATATTAATAGGAGAAACAGGAACTGTTCAATAAATTTATTTTTAAGTGGTTATTCAGATAGAAACAAAACTAAATTGGACCCCCATCTCACACCATATCACCTCCAGAGAGATTAAGGAAACTTAAATTCTTACTTTAAAATAATGTTGAATACATTTTTTTTTTACTTTTGAATAGTCAAAGAGTACTTAAGATACATATGAAAAAATAGTAGCAATATAATTAAATACATGTGGATCTTTGCCTGGAAAGGGTGCAAATCAATAAATAACTTCACTAAGGGGCTCAGGACATTCCTATAGCTCAATTTATGAATTTTTAATTTGACTTCTAAAAAAAGTGAAAAAGAAATTAACAACTGGAAGAAGATATTTGAACAGAAAACCAATAATGGTTAAAAAACAAGAATATATAAAGATCAAATCATTAGGAAAGTTATAAACATGTAGATAAAACATGTGAAATGGCATTTCACAGAAAAGGAACAATATTAGCTGATAAATTTAGGAGGAAATCATCAACTTAGGTTGACCTCATCAGTACTCAGGAAAATACAAATAATATTACAGTGAGATAGCATTTATATCAATTTGACTGGAAAAATCAAGAATACAGTAATATCAGATGTTGGAGAGAATGTGAATTGAAGGATTTCTTAATTGCTGGTTCTTAATTGGTATGACCACTTTTATGAACAATTTGGCATTATCTAATAGTATTGAGTATTCACATATTTATAATTCACTCATTTCACTCCTAAATAAGTGCCATAGAAAAACTTACTCATGCATAGGGTGCATGTACAAGAATATTCAAAAAGGCACTGTTCATAAGTGCACAGAAAAAAAGCAGAAGTAATTCAAATATCCACTTACAAAGAAATCAGTGTACACACACTCACAATGGAGCATTGCAGTAGAAGTTAATGAACTATATAGCAATATGCAACAATATGAATGATCTTAGTAGCAAAATGTTGAATGGAAGAGGCAAGTCTAAGAAGATTACATGTAGCATGGTATACATTTTTAAGTTCAAAAATATCTGAAATCAAACAATAACATGTTTAGGGATATACAGATAATTGTTAAACCATACTTTTTAAAAACAAGGAAACAAAAACCCAAAATAAGGATAGTGATGACTTCTGGCTGGAAAACAGGGAAGACAATGGAGGAATCCATGGTTAGCTGAAAGTTATTAATAAAGTATTAGTGTTTTGAGCATCCACAAATGTCTATGTATTTCTAATAAATTAAGGAATGAATGAAATGAGAATCTGACCACAGAACAATGATGAGAGTGTGCCACAAATTAAGAATTACAATGAAGTAATTCTGACCATCTCAGGATACAAAAAAATCTTAAATAAATTTAAAAAATGGGAGTGATAGAGACACCCTGGGGTGCTATGTAAGAAGAAATTTCCATACTCTACCAAATAAGTATATTATTCAAATCTTTATCATAAGTAGGAATTTGGTAGGAAACAATATAGAATAGGACTGGCAGGCTTGGACAGGAGGAGAGACACACCGAGGTCTTTTCTAATATAAGAAATGCCAGGTAACAAGGGAAAAACATTGAGAAAAAGTATAGTACACTCAGGAAATTAAAAGGAGCTAAAATGATGAGCAGAGGGATTCTATCAGGTAAAAACAATATGTGAAATTAGACAGGTAAAAAAGAAACTAGATAATCAAAAACTTGAACAGAAACCAAAAATGTATTAATAAATAGTGACAATAACATTATCAGGGAGAACTAATTATTTAAAATGTCCAGACCTATGCTGAGCACACAGATGTATTACCTCATTTAATTTCAGGATGAACCATTAAAAATACTACTAATAGTTCCTTTTTACAGCTTAGGAGACAGAGGCATTTGCCCAACGCCATATGAATCACAAGTGGTGACCCCAGGTTCCCTGCCCAAGTAGCCTCGCTCCACAGCCCACACACTTAAACTCTGATGAAAAGTTAACCAAGAAAGAAACATTTTATGAATTACATTTACTTGTTTGCTAATTTTTGAGATAAAATTGACACATAACATGACATTAGTTTCAGGTATACAACATAATGACTTGCTATGTATATATACTGTGAAATATTCAGCACAGGTAGTCTAGTTAACATTTATCATGATATATAGGTAAAATATTTTTTTCTTGTGATGAGAACTTGTAGTAAGATCTACTCTTTAGCAACTTTCAAATATGCAAATATGCTGTACTGTATTATTAACTGTAGTCACCATGCTGTAAATGGTGGCTTTATTTTATAGCTGAAAGTTGTACTTTTAGATCACCTTCAACCCAAATTTACTGTTTATTTTTTAAGTTATTGTATTTTTCTGATTAAAAAATATAGTAAAGTAGATTATAAAGTGTATCATTATAGCAGATAGGCACTTTAGGAATTTATTGTATAAAATTTATTTACACATAAAAATGCTTCACAATTTCAGTTTCAACTACTTTAGCAAACACATATTATTTCCAAGCACCATCTCAGGGGTTAAATACCAAGTAACTGGATAAGATAGACATGGAAATGTGGAGCCCAGATCCCCTCCTTCCATAATAGCCAGATAATATTCAGTTGTCAGGTGCTGCATGGTCTGCCTCAGGCGCAAGGAGCCACTGTGCCGTCACGACACAACCTCAATATCAGGGTCTGAAATCCCTGACTCCAATTTCTCTCCTGAGGTCTTTCTCAGTGGCTGGAAGATGGACGTCTTGTGATTGTGTCCTCATAGGGTCTTTCCTCATTGTTGAAGTATTCTAGTATCTCTCTTCAGATTTCGTCTTCTTACAAGAACACCAGTCATATGTATTAGAGCTTGCCTAATTTAACTTAATTACCTCTCTAAAGGACCTATCTCCAAATACATTCACATTCTGAAGTACTGGGAATCAGGGCTTTAACATATGAATTTTGCATGACACATGCAGCCTGTAACATTTACTAACAGTGAACCTGAAATCATTGACTCCAGTTGCTCACCTCTTGTTCTCTTAGGCTTACTCCACTTTCCCACCAAATCTGCAGTTTATCAAGACCATCAGTGAACTCTATATGGCACAATGCAGAAATCGGGTATCAGTCCTCATCTTACTTATCCTATCAGCATTACACATGGTTGGTAACTTCCTTATCTTTGAATCACTTTGTTCACTTGACTTCCAAGGGCACTCTATTCCTCTTGGTTTTCTTCCTACCTTACAGTTTACTCCTTCTGAGTGTCCTTGGCTAATTCATTCTCTCTGTTCTTAAAATCGGCCCTTTTACAGCTGTACTCAAAGTGTAATCCATTTTTATGCCCTCTATCACCTAATGTATGTATCCGATTAATTCCTCTTGCTCAAAGTCATACATTTAACTGCCGACTCAACTTTTCTACTTGGACATTTCCAACTTAGCATAACCAAACCTAAATCTTGTTTTTTTTCATGAAATCTTCTCCCAAGATGAGCTGATGTCAAACCCACTCTTCTGGTGGTTCAGACAAGTCATGTAGTTATACCTAAATACCCTTTTCACCAGAGCACATATTAAAATTATAATCTAGAATTCTTTGAGTAGCAATCTTTTAGTATAAGAAATAGTAGAAAAAAATGCAGGTCATTAACATGTTCAGTCAACACTAGCTTGCAAGAATGACCTAAAGATATTTAAACTTGTCTTCAGGAAAATTTATTTTCAAAGACATGGAAAAAATGAAAACAAAACTTTCCGTGATAAACATAAATACTAAGCCCAAATGGGAGCTCCATGCATGTATCCATCTACAAAAATAACTACAAAATATACCTCATATAACTGAAAGCACTGTGATGTGCAGTCTTCCATCCTGAGGCATGACCTTTAATGAGATACAACTGCAAAAACTGCCAGACTGCTTCCCTAGCAGGAGTGATGTTCAGTTACACAGAGAGAAGTATTAGAAAGAAAATAAGCACCCACTTTCTTCTTCCCATCACCTTATAATGTCTAAGAAAGTAGTAACTCTGACCTACCTCCTAATTTTCCCTATGGCTGTCCTTTCTCTCTCACAGTTAATTCCAATTATGGCATCCAGAGTTCTATAAAAATTCAGAATTGGTTTAAGGGGGAAAAACCAATTTTTGTAGTTTGTCATTGCAGTTTCTTAAAGCCTCATTAAACCTCAAGCTCCACTAAACAGTTTTGCTCATAATTGTTTTCCCAGTACACAGAATACAGCAGATGTTAACTAATATATATGGGATTAACAATCACTCTGCAGTAGTTGCTTCTAACACCCCGTTAGCACCCAAAGTTGACAAATATCAAGCATGAAGACAGCTGGTGGTCTGGGGCAATTGCCATCTGGCAGCTGCGCTGGGAAACGGTAACTCCCTTGTTCCAAAAGGAAGAACACATTTGTTAATTTTAAAAATAACTTCTGATTTGCTATGGATAATATGAATACTCTTGTATACCATAATTTCTCTTTATTTCCTCAACCAAACTTATCATACAATTTATTGGGCTTATAAACCTGTGGATCCCTGTATTTCAATAAAAATATTCAGCTTGACCTTAAGAAAAATGAACAACTCTGAAATTAACTAAACTTTCTTTTGCCTTCTTTTCTAGTCCTTTACCCTAGTTTCATTTTAGACGCTACCTGAACATTCTTCCCCAAAGTCTGTTAAGTGACACACATGTAGTGTTGCTTAGTGTGCTCTTCCTTCAAACAATACATACTTAACAATGTACTAGAATTGTCTTTTTAAGGATCTCCACCCTTCAGGTTAGCCTTAGAGATCAAATAACTGGTTCTATGCCATAAGAAAGAGAACACAGAAATGTAAAAGGAGAAAATAGATAACTTAAAATATTTATTTAGAAGTTTGGCTTATTTACATTTTGAGGGTGTTACCTTTTTTAAGTAAAGTATCAAGAGCTTAGCTTAGTGATTTAGAGAAATAGCAAAAATAGACTGAAATAGGAAGATACCAGAGACCAAATGGAATGCACCATTAATATCAAACTACAAAGCTCATTCAGTTGATTTGAGGGCATATTTGTATCTGTGTCTCCCTCCAAACCTGCTAGTAATGGCTTTCCTTGGCTCTAAAATTGTGAAGACAGGAACTGTGTCTATTTTGTTCATTCTGATTCTGTTTTCAGAACCTAACACAGTGCCAGGTACACATATTAGGCACTCAATATATTTGCTAAGAATTGAATTAATTTTCTTATAAAAAGTTTGCTTTTTGCTCTTGTTCTTACTTTCTTATCTATCAAAATCATATTGTCAATTTTAGATCTCTTCTGAAGATTTTTCTAATTTTCCATTTATCTTCTCTTTATATGTTCTGATGTTGGGTGTTATCTGGGATTCCCACCCAGCAGTCTTCTTCAAACTTTCCCTCCATAGTCCACCAAAGGAATCAGTAGTAGTAAAATTATTTTCTTCCATCTGTAAGAAGTATCATTGGAGAAAATATATTTCTTGGTGGATATTTTAAGAATAATTATTGCACCTCACATAAATTATTTATAAATTCTGACTAAATATGTGTACTCTGTAACATTTTCCTATTCACTTAAATTTTTAAATAAATACATGCATTCTATTTAAATATTAATTAACATATTTAAATAACTAGTCAGTTGTGCCTCTCTAAATCTATCTAAAAATATAGGGAAGTTGATTTCCATTTATTTAATTGTTGGATTATTTGCATATTAATAAGTCATTTAATTCCAAAACTATTACTTTAGTAATTCTGTTAAAACATTCCTTTTAGCGTTTTGAAACTATTTGTCCATGAATTGTAACATGTAAGATAGCTCTCAGAGCAAATAAGTCTGAATTTCAATCATCAGTTTTTAAGAGAGAAACAAAAATGAACATAACTCATCTCCAAGAACAAATAAAATAAAGACATAATAGATGACTTTATCCATTCTAGATATTCAGCTTCTTGTCATAACCAATGTCTCTGGTTCAAGAAAAATGGAAAATATGTTTTAAAATGCTAAAGGAATATTAAAGGAAATTCTAGGTCCCGACTCACCTTCACTGAAAATATTCATGGAAAGGATCTATGAAGTGTCTGCTGTAAAGCCTTGACAGCATTTTAGAGATAGATAACTTTACTAGCATGGGAATTTTTACTTTACTAACCTTACAGTCATGAGAATAACTACAGCAGGGCCCTTCAGTGATCCCAAGCCTTGCCAGGAGAGCACAGAGGGCCGCCACTTCACGTTCCAACCCTTATTAAGAAACGTCCCAACTTTAATATAAGGCTAAGTTTCTGTTAACAGTTAGTCATTCTACACTATAAAATAGATGATAAACAAGAATACTAATAGCATGCAAACTTTAGTATTTATTTATTTAGAATTTAATATTTTCATAAAACTAGTAATTATGAAAAATGCATATTTCATTTTTATATTCATAAAAATTGAGCAAACTTTGACTCTACCATTAACAAGAAAGTGTTCCTTAGAATTAGAAAAAAGTTATGAAGTTAAAGCCTAACTATAGAGATACCTTGTGAGAATAATTGAGACTCAATTGTAATGGAATTTTTCTACTTAGTAAAAGAACCAAATTTTACTTCATTTAAAGAATAAAGGAAATACTAATAATATTTGTAGTTTTGCCTAACAATATACCACAGAATATAAGGATCTCTATAAATTATATTTAAACTAATAGGCTTATGAAGAAAGAATTTATAGGTGGTAACTCCATTTCAAAGTGGCTTTCACTTTCTTAATGCATAGTTGAAAATTACCTTTATTCCTTAACTTATTTGTAAATTTACTTCATGTTAATCTATGTTAACAAAAGTTAAACATTAATTTAAGTGAAAAAAAGAGTTTCGTTGTCCTTAATTAAGATCCTTTACATACAAATACTGAAATACAGTACATACACACACAAAAATGTATTATTACAGGTGCCAGGAGTTTCCAATGAAGAATGGGTTTACATATACCAAAACAATGGTAAAATACATATGAAGAATCAGCAAAATCAGCATAATGAAGTTACTAAGTCTTACATGTTTATGCTTTGAGTCAATATAATTTTCAGATGCCTGAACTGACGATATTATTTGTTATATCACTTAAGAAAAACTCTTTAGTTTGCAATTGAGAAAAACAACCCACTCAAACTGTCTTAAATTAAAAAGAATTTTAATTTTCTCATAAATGAAAAGTGTCAGCCTGAGGATAAGTTCGGGGATGGCTTGAAGCAGGACTTCATCAATTGCATCAAGAACTTATTATTCTCCATCTCTCAACTTCATCTCCCTTGCTTTATACAGATACAGATTTTCCTTTACAAAAAACAAGATGTTTGCAATTGTTGCAGAAATTTTATCTGTTCATGTTAAGTACAGAAAAAATATATATTTACCAGAATTTCCAGAAAAAGTTCCACTTGGTGTCAGTGGATCTGACTGTCATATATCCATTCCTAATTTAAACACTGAGGACAAGGATGTTCTCTAACAGGCTTAGCCTTGGTCATGTTCTTCAGTCTCAATTTGGAGGCTTGGATTGGGGGTGGGGTGGAGGAGAGCACTAAAATTCCATGGACTAAGAATGAGGAACAGGTGGTTTCCCAGTGACAGATGAAGAATCATTACCAAAAATGAGCAACTGGATGCCAGCAGTGTATGATTACTGATGTCCACTGAAAAGACAATATGATGTATGATACAATAAAATATGATATGATATGTATGTGATATAATGTAAAATAATGAAGCCCATGTTAAAGTCACATATAATAAGGTTTATTTTTAGTGTTGAGCAAGATCTTCATGTTCTTATATGTGGGTAAAATTGTAAAATTTCCAGAATATCTTGCCTGGCTTTAGTTCATTTGCATATCCTCAGGGGTGGAGAGAAGTTCATTTCCATGTCAGTGGGTAATTACCCGGGCAACCGAGGGCGTGTCTGAACCTGAGAGTTCAAGGGGAGGGACTGGCTTCCTTGCTTGCTTGCTTCCGGAGCATGGGAGAGAGATGGCGCTGGACTGTAGTTTGTAAGCAATAAACAGGTTTTAAACTTTATTTCTCCCTTTGACTGATTTTGGTTATTAAAGGTATTTTGCCCTGGGATTTCCTCTCCCCAGACTTACATTATATCTTAAATAATATTGAAAAAATTATACTAGAATTGCATGATGATGTTTGCACATTAGCATTATTACATTTTGAATTTTGGTTATCAGCCTATTGAAGCATTTCTTAGTTATCAAAGTTTCATTTTACATATATCACCAGGTAAGGAGGATAATCAAAATAGATCTAATTTCATGTTAAATAAATTTTAGCTCAGCAAAATTAAATCAAATGCTAGGTTTCAACTGTACAACGAGCGTTTTTGTTGTACAGTCTTCATTCCACTTCCATCTGTTTTATATTACTATGATTGGAGTAGAGAAGAAGAAATGTGATCATGAAAAGTTTGCAGGGTTTTGTAAGTCATGTTAAGGAGTTTGAACTTGGACGATATATACTAAAGGTAAAAGAGAGCCATTTAAATAGAGAATTATCTCATGTCTGTGGTTTTTGATAGTTCATATCAGAATAAAGATTGTATCTAAAGGCCAAGAATAAATGTGAGGAAACCCCAGTAGACCAGGAAAAAAAGATGACATATTAAGTAAGTCAAAAAACACATGCACACACTTATTTACAATTAGAAGGAAGGCAATTTGGTGATGTGTTGTATATTTAGGTCCCTATGAAGAACAAGATGTCATATTTGATGCCCAGGTTTCTAGTTTGAACATCTGGTTAGATGTGGGTGTCATGTAAGAGGAAAGCAAATACAAGAAAATACAAGTGAGTCAGTGTTTTTTAATTGTTGGAGAATAGTGAGTGCAAAGATAGAAAATGACCAAATCAACAGTAGTGATGATTTCATGGTCACTGTGGATTTTCATAAAGCAGCAAGTAAATTCTAGTTTTCTATAGGGCAAGTTTTCAGCTGAGGTTGAACATAGTGATGCTCTGACTTCCTGTTTCAGCTCCCATACATTTAAACAAGTGTCCTATCCATGACACTACTTAGTGTCATGGTTTTTCATTTTTTGTGCTTTTTGTTGGTGATTTAATTCTTTAAAATAACCCTTAAACAGTGCTGAGGTGCCGTGTAGTGTTCCTAAATGCAAAAAAGCTGTGAAGTGCTTTGCAGAGAAAAAGTGTTTGTTAGATGAGCTTTGTTCAGGAATGAGTTATAGTGTAGTTAGCTGTGAGTTCAATGTTCATCAAGAAAAAGGAGAGGAAATTCAACAATCTGAATGTGAGCCTGCTCTGGAAAATGTTAAATAACATCTATGGTGCATGATGAAGTGTAGGGTATTCAAGACTCTAAAAGAAAAATGCATGAAATGCTGAATCATTGTTAAGATGGCACCCTCCAAATGCACAAAGGGCGGTGCTCTGCTGGCTTTTGAAAAGGAGGTGATTTTCTGCTTAGGCCTGCCTCCCGCTCCTGATTGGCGACTCAAGTCTTCTGCGAATGTGATCAGCTCATGGACAACATTTACCTATATGATGTGCCTTCCTGTGTGAAGGGCTTGTGACTGCCTGACCTTTGTGCTGATTGGCCCATGAGTACTATATATGTCTTGCTGTTTTTGCAGTAAATGAGTTCCTGCTTTGACTGAGCTCCCTGTCGCATCTGTTTGTCTCGGGAAGGAGGGCTGGTGATCAGGCGGACAGCAGGCACTTGCTTCTCCTGACCTCGCCTTGCCGGGGTGTGCTGTCTCTTCACTCCTCTGCAGGTTTGGGGGGGTTCCATGGAGGGCTAAAAACCCTGACATCTGGCACCCAAAGTGGGGCTTGAAGACTTGGTCAACAAACCAAAAGTAAAAGCGAGTCGGGCTAAGCGTGGTTGAAAGTAAGTGCACCCCCGAAAAGATGGGGCAGGCAACCTCTAAGGATGAACCTGCGCTTAAAGCGCTGAGATACATGCTTAAAAGCCAAGGGTTATAACTCTCAGATTCCCAGGCTGAAAGAGTCTGGGAAACCTTTGTGAGGGTAGCCCCCTGGCTCCCTGTCAGTAACCCTTTTGATTATTCCACCTGGGACCATGTTGAATGACTGATCAGAAAGGGAGAGATAGACTGGGGTGAATATCCCCCTCAGGGAGTGTACCCTACGCTGTCAGCCCTTAAGGCATGTTTCGGGAACACCCGATCTTTATTGTCCTGCTCAGCGGGTCCTGCAACGAGTCCCAGCAAACAGGGAGCTAATATGCAATGCCCAAAAGAACCAGATAAACCAACTCCTAAGGAGGCGTCCGTGCCCCCGGAGGAAAGGGAATGGGAATGTTTTGATGAGGAACGTCTCAGGTCACCTCCTGAGCTCCATCCTGCCCTGCCCAGGATGGATATGGATCACTGGGCCGGCCCTGACCCATCAGCATCTACTGCTGAGAGGCCCCCTGACACCACCCCGCTGCCATGTTATCAGGCATTTCCGGTAAATGTTAGCCCTGGTGGGAACAGGCCAGCCACGTGGTACCTCTGGGAGACCCAAGAGCTCAAAGAACTAAAGAAGGCAGTCTTGGAGGATGGGCCTAATTATCCGTGGGCCGAGACCATCCTCCAAGGGTTAGCTCATCAGCACTGTATTACTCAGGATTGGAAGAGCTTGACAAAGGCGGTCCTTCCTGGTCCCCTGTTCCTTAAGTGGTGTGCCTTCTTTAAGGAGGAATGCCACATCCAGGCAGAGAGAAACCAATCTGCAAACCCTCTGATTCCCGTTACTTTTGGGATGCTCTTGGGGACCAGTGACCAGTTTGCTACAGGTCTCCAGCAGGCCGCCATTCCCGCCCCTTATCAGGAGCAAGTAAGGGGCCGTGGGCTGGCCACCTGGAAAAAACTGGAGGAAGGACCCTTGGAACTGCCGGTTTCCGGAATCATCCAAAACCCCACTGAGGACATCCCATCCTTTGTAGAGAGGGTAGAAAAGAGCTTTCAGCATAAATTTTCCCCAAGGCCCTTGAGGGATCAATTTGTTAAAATGTTGGTTTGGGAGGGGATGACTACTGACCACAAGGTGGACTGTGCAGGGCTGAAAGATAGGTCCATGGAAAGGTGGATAGTCACCATCAAGGATGTGGGCACTCAAGCCCACCAGTCCCAGACTCCGGTTGCAGCCTTGCAGGCACAAACAACTTCCTTAACAGAGGCCTTAACTACAGCCCTCTCTCTTTGGCCCCAAGGGAACAGAGCCCCAAACCAAGGAGTGAAAAGCCAAAATTGTTTTGGGTGTGGCAAAACAGTACATTTCAAAAGAGAGTCCCCTAATGTTCACGCTACAGAAAATAGCAGTGGTTATCAAGGGACTCCCCTGATGAACAGGAGGGGACAGTACCCACCTAGAACACCCTGTCCCAGGTGCAGGAAGGGGTTCCATTGGCAGAAAAGCTGCAAGTCTAAGTCTGACATCCAAGGCAACCCTTTAAACTAGGGGAGAGGCAACCTCCAGCCCTGTTATCCCAAGGAGGAAGGAGTTCTTCTGATTCCCCCAGGGCCCATTCGACAGTGCCCATAATACCGGGGGTAAGACCAAATATGGACATATTCATATCGGGAAAAAGGTTCCGCTGCCTAATTGACACTGTGGTGGACCGAACTGTGCTTAGAAAGGAAGAAGTTCCCCTCCACTGGAGGCTAGTCCTGGGTCTCCCTTTACTAAGGGTCGGAGGCAATGTGACCTCTGAGGAGACTAAGGACTGGCTTAAATGGGAAGACATAGATAGCAACCATGAGGAAGTCAGACCCCTCATTGCCTCTGGCCTGACAGCTAACCTGCTGGGCCAAGACATTCTAGGAGTAGCCGATGTCTACATTACCAATAATCCTAAAATTCTTTATGAAGACATATTGGAGGAAGAATACCAGTGACAATTTGGTTGTTCTAAGAACCTGAATGCTAGGTTCAGTGATTATAGGGGAGGCCCTTCCTTTGAGGCTTCGACACCTAATATGCCCCTTCCCCGAGTGAAGCCGCACCCCCAATCCTAAAGGCCACTGCTCCGATAACGCCTGCCATTACATGGCTCCCAGGACCTCCAGTCTGGGTGGAGCAGTGGCCATTACCACAAGCTAAGATTCAAAGACTTAAAGAAATTACCAAAGAAAAATTAAAACTGGGACACATTAGACCTTCCCTAAGCCCATGGAATAGTCCTGTTTTTGTTATTCAGAAGGCTTCTGGGAAGTGGAGGATGTTACAGGATTTAAGAAAGATGAACCAATCAACTTCCTGGAAGATGGTGACGTGAACGGACCAGCAGAAAAATTCCTCCCAACATTATATTTATTCACGAAAATACAGCAAATACAACTATCCCTAAAAGAGAGACCAGAATACACAGAAAGTGCACAGTGTACAGGTACACCTGAGAGAACTTGGCAGCCCGTGAGGTGCACAGGATACAGAGCCGCGACCTGGTGGGACCAAGCGCTCCTACCCCGCAGAGCTCCGGTGGTCAGACACACCGGAGAGAGGACTCGGCACCTGGAGAGGCGGGACGGAACTGTGACCCAGCAAGACAAGAGCACTCCTCCACCAAAGCAATCCGGCGGGAGTAACGGCAAGGCGGGTAAGCCTCCCATTCCTTCTCACCCCGGCCACAGCTTTAAATGGTCATGTGGAGCGAGGTGCCCAAGGCTCTGGAATAGTGGAGCAATAGCGCCACCTACAGCATTCACAAAGAAACCACCCCCGGTGGGCGTTTTGGTGGGGTTTTTTTTTGTTTCTTTGTTTCTTTGTTTTATCTTTTATGTATTGCTGCTTTTTCTTTTTCTTTATTTTCTTTTCCTTTTTCCCTCTCTTTTTTTTTTATTAATAGAAATACGGTTTTTTTTCTCTTTGTTATCTTTTTTTTCTTTTCTCTCCTCTCTTCTCTTTCCTTTTTAAAGTCATAAAGAGCCCAGCGGACATACGTGACAACTACCAACAACTAATTCTATAGTCATGAGAGGACAGAAGAATATGATACAGACAAAGCTTCAGACAAACACCACCCCAGGGAGAGAATCTGAAGGAATCGACATGCATAGTCTTCCAGAAGAAGAATTCAGAATATAAGTCATAGCCATGCTGATGGATCTACAGAAAAATGTGCAAGACCTGAGGGAGGAAGTGAGGGAAGTGAGGAAAGAAAATGCAGAAATGAGACAAGCCATTGACGGTCTCAACAGCAGATTGAATCAGGTTCAAGACACGATCAAGCAATTGTAAGACAGGGATCAGGAATACAAAGAAGCTGAGGCAGAGAGAGATAAAAGGATCTCTAAGAATGAAAGAATATTAAGAGAACTATGTGACCAATCCAAATGGAATAATATTCGCGTAATAAGAGTACCAGAGGAAGAAGAGAGAGAAAAAGGGATAGAAAGTGCCTTTGAAGAAATAATTGAGGAAAACTTCCCTGCGCTTGGGAAGGAAATAGTCTCGCAGTCCACGGAAAGCCACAGATCTCCCAACACAAGGGACCCAAGGAAGACAACACCAAGACACATAATAATTAAGATGGCAAAGATCAAAGATAAAGACAGATTATTAAAGGCAGCTAGAGAGAGAAAAAAGATCACCTACAAAGGAAAACCCATCAGACTGTCATCAGACTTCTCAACAGAAACCTTACAGGCCAGAAGAGAATGGCATGATATATTTAACGTAATGAAACAGAAGGTCCTCGAACCAAGAATATTGTATCCAGCACGATTATCATTTAAATATGACTGAGGGATTAAACAATTTCAAGAGAAAAGAAAGTTGAGAGAGTTTGCCTCCCATAAACCACCACTACAGGATATCTTAAATGGACTGCTCTAGAGGGAAACACCCCTAAGGCTAAAAAGACATCACCAGAGAAAATAAAATCATAGCAAAGAAAGCAGACCATCCAAATACCAACTAAAGGCAAAGAATAAAACACCTAATATATAAAGAAAGGAGGAGGAAGAATAGGAAGGGAGAGATAAAGAAACATCACACGGTGTTCAGAATAACTTAACAGGAAAGTTAAGTTAGATTATCCGATAGTAAAGAAGCAACCCTTCAACCTTTGGTAACCACGAATTTAAAGCCAGCAATGGCAATAAGTACATATCTATCAATAATCACCCTAAATGTAAACGGACTGAATGCACCAATCAAAAGACACAAAGTAACAGAGTGGATAAAAAAGCAAGACCCATCTATATATATTGCTTACAAGAGACTCACCTCAAACCCAAAGATTTACACAGACTAAAAGTGAAGGGATGGAAAAAGATATTTCATGCAACAACAAAGAGAAAAAAGCAAGTGTTGCAGTACTTGTATCAGATAAAATAGACTTCAAAACGAAGAAAGTAGCAAGAGATAAAGAAGGGCATTACATAAGGATAAAGGGGTCAGTCCAACAAGAAGATATAAATATTATAAATATATATGCACACAACACAGGAGCTTCAGCATATGTGAAACAAATACTAACAGAAGTGAAGGAGGAAATAGACAGCAATGCAATTATTTTAGGAGACATTTACATGCCACTCACTCCAAAGGATAGATCAACCAGGCAGAGGATAAGTAAAGACACAGAGGCACTGAACAACACACTAGAACAGATGGACCTAACAGATATCTACAGAACTCTGCACAAAAGCAGCAGGATACACATTCTTCTCAAGTGCACATGGAACATTTTCCAGAATAGACCACATACTAGGCCACAAAAAGAACCTCAGTAAATTCAAAAATATTGAAATCCTACCAACGAACTTCTCAGATCACAAAGGTATAAAACTAGAAATAAATTTCAGAAAGAAATCGAAAAGGCTCACAAATACATGCAGACTTAACAACATTCTCCTAATGAATCAATAGGTTAACAACCAAATTAAAACAGAAATCAAAGAATATATGGAGATTAATGACAACAAGAACACAAAGCCACAATTTCTGTGGGACACAGTGAAGGCAATCTTAAGAGGAAAGTACATTGCAATCCAGGCCCATTTAAAGAAGGAAGAACATTCCCAAATGAACAGTCTAAGGACACAATTATTGAAATTGGAAAAAGAAGAACAAATGAGGCCCAAAATTACCAGAAGGAGAGACATAATAAAGATCAGAGAAGAAATAAATAAAATTGAGAAGAATAAAACAATAGAAAAAAATCAATGAAACCAAAAGCTGGTTCTTTGAAAAAATAAACAAAATAGACAACCCCTAGCCAGACTCATTAAGAGAAAAGGAGAATCTACACACATAAACAGAATCACAAATGAGAAAGGAAAAATAACGACGGACCCCACCGAAATACAAAGAATTATAAGAGAATATTACAAGCATCTATATGCTAACAAGCTGGAAAACCTAGAAGAAATGGACAACTTCTTAGAAAAATACAGCCTTCCAAGACTCACCAAGCAGGAATCAGAAAAACTAAACAGACCAATCACCAGCAACGAAATTGAAGTGGTAATCAAAAATCTACCCAAGAACAAAAGCCCTGGACCTGATGGATTCACCTCTGAATTCTACCAGACATATAGAGAAGAAATAACACCCATTCTCCTTAAAGTTTTCCAAAAAATAGAAGAGGAGGGAATACTTCCAAACTCTTTCTATGAAGCCAGCATCACTCTAATACCAAAACCGGGCAAAGACCTCACTAAAAAAGAAAATTACAGACCAATATCCCTGATGCAAAAATACTCAACAAAATATTAGCAAACCGAATTCAAAAATACATCAAGAGGATCATACACCATGATCAAGTGGGATTCATCCCAGGGAGGCAAGGATGGTACAACATTCAAAAATCCATCAACATCATCCATCACATGTGGTACATATACACAATAGAATATTACTCAGCCATAAGAAAAAAACAAATCCTACCATTTGCAACAACATAGATGGAGCTGGAGGGTATTATACTCAGTGAAATAAGCCAGGCCGAAAAAGACAAGAACCAAATGATCTCACTCATATGTGGAGTATAAGAACAAAGAAAAAAAAAGAAAAAACTGAAGTAACAAAACAGCAGCAGACTCACAGAACCCAAGAACAGACTAATAGTTACCAAAGGGAAAGGGACTGGGGAAGAAGGGCGGGAAGGGAGGGATAAGAGGGTAAAAGGGGCATTACGATTGGCAGACATAGGGTGGGGTGTCACGGGGGGTACTGTACAGCTCAGAGAAGACAAGTAGTGATTCTCATCTCACTACACTGATGGACAGTGACTGTAATAGGGTTGGTGCGGGGGATCTGATGAAGGGGGTAATTTAATCATCACAATATTGCTCATGTAATTGTAGGTTAATGTTACTAAAATAAAATAAATTGTAAAAAAAAAAAAAGAAAGAAGGAAAGATCAACCAGCGGATGGTTCCTGTGGGCACGCCCCTGACGGGGTTGCCCTGAATTCTGTTCATTCCAAAAGATCTGTCCCTCATTGTGATTGATATTAAGGATTGTTTTTTCTCCATTCCCCTCAACCCCGCTGACTGCGAAAAATTTGCTTTCTCCGTACCTTCCACCAATTTTCAGGGGCCTGATGAGCGATACGAATGGACAGTATTACCACAAGGCATGGCTAACAGCCCAGCCTTTTGCCAATGATATGTCTCTCAGGTTTTGCAGCACCTTCAACTGTGGCCAGGGGTGGTCCTATATGCATACATGGATGACATTATTTTGGGAGCATCCACTCCCCAACAGCTGAGCTCTGCCTACCGGAAGCTCCAAACCCTCTTGAAACAACGGGGGTTACACATGTCCAGCAAAAAGGTCGAGACAGTGCCTCCCTTTGAAATACTGGGAGTGAGGCTTCACCTGGACTCTGTGTGTCCCCTTAAACCCCAGCTATCTATCAAGGACTCCTACTCCCTAGTAGAACTACAAAAGTTATTAGGGGAGCTTAATTGGCTATGACCCTGGCTCCACATTACAACAGAGGACCTTATCCCTCTCTTTGGGATGTTAAAAGATAAAACCCCATCTGAGCTTGTGCTGACAGAGGGACATAAGCAAATATTTAAAAGGATTCAATTAGCGCGTGATATGCCCAACTGCACAGGTATCAGTCCGACTGCGAACTCTGTCTCTGGATTCTCCCTGGCTCAGAGTTGCTCACCGCAGTCATCACCCAGCAGGGTGATCCCCTCCAATGGGTTCACGCATCAATAGGGGGGGCCCCTCGAGTGTATGCCCAACTGGATCAATTGGCAGACTTCATAATTAAGGATAGAGACATCACACTACGGCTTTATGGGAAAGATCCAGACAATATGACTGTTCCCTATCGTCTGTCTGACTTTGAATGGATCAGGCGAAATCATAATAGAGTATCCAATGCCCTGACTGGTTTCTGGGGTAAATTGTTTGCCATTACGGGCCTAATACATGGGCTACCTCCTTCGCCAAGCACAACTGGACCGCTCCTAAGCTCTTTCTGAGTAAACCCCTCACTGATGACCTGAATGTTTTTACTGATGGGGGAAAGGAAGGATCTTTGGTTGTTATCCTCACCCCACCCTGCTCCCCAAGCAAGCTGGGAGAGGACAAATACTTTGAGAGGGTCAATGGATTGGCTCAATTTAAAGAGCTATATGCCACTGCAATGGCTCTAGACAAAATTCACGAGCCTATGAACCTCTTCTCTGACAGTCTATATGTTGTTAACCAATCCCTGCCTTGGTGTCCTCTCACATTCGGCTAGATAAAAATCCCATAACCCCCTTGATGATTCAAGTGAGGTCCTTGTTAATAGGGCAATCCAGACACATATTTGTGCAACATCGTCGAGGACACCAAGGCTTACCTGGACTCCTCTCCTGGGGGAACCTGATGGCTGATCAATTGGTGGCCTCTGCTGTTCAGACCATATCTGCACAGCAGACTCTAGGCCTCCAATGAGCCCAAGACATCCACGACCTTACTCACCTTAACTGGAGGGGGCTTCATCACAAATTCCCCCATATTCCCATCAAGGACTTAAAGAAAATCATTAGGACCTGTAAATCCTGTTTACCATTCCTGCAAGTTCCACCCCTGAAATCCCCAGGAGTTAACCCAAGAGGTCTGAAACCAAATTGTCTCTGGCAGACTGATATCACTCACTATGCAGTCTTTGGAAAACTAAAATTTGTGTTTGTCTCAGTTGATACATACTCCCATGCTTGCTGGGCTACTGCCCATATGGAAGAAAGAGCCAAACATGCTCAAAGCCATTTTTTGCAATGCTTTGCTACCCTAGGCATACCTCACCAAGTAAAAACAGACAATGGCCCCTGCTTTATTAGCAAGGCCTTGCAAGAATTTTTTGATAAATGGCACATAAGCCACTCCACAGTGATCCCATATAACCCGCAAGGCCAAGTAATTGTAGAGCGCCAGAATAAAATGCTGAAAGACTTATTACCAAAACAAAAAGGGGGAACAAACCCCTATGACCAACTGCGAATGGCTCTGCTTACGTTAAATATTTTTAAATTTTCAAAGGATCTACCCTTAACAGCTTTTCAGAGACATTGGACAAACCAAACACCATATGCCAAAGTTGAAGTACGCTGGAAAGACCAGCTGACTGGGCAATGGCGAGGACCAGACCCACTGATAAGTATGGGCAGGGGATTCAGATGTGTATTTCCTATAGGAGATCTGAATCCAATTTGGATTCCTGCCCAGAATTTGAAATTTTGCCCACAGCTGAGCGATGACCAAAGCCCAGGAAGAGACCAAAATGGCCGAAAAACAGACTAAGACCCTTATCTAATAGACAGAGAAAGAAATTATGGTGGCTATGTAATCGCTTTAGCTGCATCCTTACCCGTTCCCGGCACAGGGAAAAGGGAAAACAAAAAGGAAAACCCAAGAGCGCTGCCCACTCTTGAGGGTCCCCTTGTGCTTCTCTTCCAGGAATGCCCTTGTCGCATCGCCCTTGGTGGATGCTCTGCCTGTTAGTGACTGGCTTCTCTGACTGCTGCTGCCGCTGGACTGATCCTTTACAGTCTTCTGGGGGACTTGAAGCATAACAGCCTTACTAGAGACTGAAGAGTCCACCTCCACCCGGCCCACCCTGGACACCTCTAAAGAAATTCTCCAAAGGATCCAGATTCAAAGAGGATTTTGAGGTAAGATTCCAGATGTCCCCCTTTATTTTTGTTGTGTTCATATTGACTATAGGGGCACCTACAACCCAGGCTTGGGGCAATTGGTGTCAACAGTGCAATGGGCACACCTTTGGATTTATTCCATCTACTTGTTATATTACTAGATATAGCTGTGTTGCGGGAGACAACTATTATTTTGCTGCAGTCCTAATTAAGAGTACTTCTATCTTTCTATTACTTTCCTTTGGTCCTTGTGTTGTTAATAAGCTGATTGGGTTCATAAAAATATAGGATAAATGCTGTACATCTCATGCTACTTAGGCAACAATACCAATCCCTGCGCAACAATGCATGGGAACCATATGAGAATGGCTTTAACTATCAAGATGTTGAAACTGTAGTCCCATAGCCATGATAAAGTTTTACCCTACAGGTCAATTGGCCCCCACCACTGATATATTGTCCTATTGAGGTTTCGCAGCCTACTGGATGCTGACACCCACACTGTCAGAGTCCCACCTTCGATAAGGTGACTCCGGTAGGGTTCACTCCTCTCTGGCTAGCGACTAACCTCCATACAAAAACAAAAAGGGGAAATGTAGGGTATTCTAGACTCCAAAAGAAAACACCTGAAATGCTGAATCATTGTTAAGATGGCGCCCGCCGGATGCACAAAGGGCAGTGCTCTGCCTGCTTTCGAAAGGGAGGTGATTTTCTGCTTAGGCCTGCCTCCCACTCCTGATTGGCGACTCAAGTCTTCTGCGAACATGATCAGCTCGTGGGCACCATTGACCTGTGTGATGTGCCTTCCTGCGTGAAGGGCTTGTGACTGCCTGACCTTTGTGCTGATTGGCCCATGAGTACTATATATGCCTTGCTGTTTCTGCAGTAAACGAGTTCCTGCTTTGACTGAGCTCCCTGTCACGTCTGCTTGTCCTCAGGAACGAGGGCTGGTGATCGGGTGGACAGCCAGCACTTGCCTCTCCCGACCTCGCCTTGCCGCAGCGTGCTCTCCCCTCACTCCTCTGCAGGTTCATGGGGGGTTCCATGGAGGGCTAAAAACCCCAACAATGAAGTTATGGAGAAGATGGAAAAATCATCTAAATTTGTGTACTCATGGTATGAAGACCAAAAAAAGTGAAGTGTAGTGGAAAGCATTGTTCTATGGCTGAATTCAAAGTTTATGGTCACATTATCCAGTATCCAGAAAAGACTAGCTTTCTTGGTTAATCTTTTATTATAAAGGAACTTTGTGTGTATTTAATCATTTGCAAGAAACAAAAATTAAATAATGTGTCTCTAAGCCGAAATACACATAAAACAAGGTTATGTAGGGGGAAAATGATGGCAGAGTAGGAAGGCAAGGTGAAAATGTCCTCACACAACAAGAGGCAACTATAGAAAATACAACCAAACCTGAAAAATTGCAAGACCTGGAGACTGCAGAAAAGATCGCCTACACGTAATGAAGAAGAGAAGACCACACAGAAAAGGGTAAAATGGCAGAACTGTGATTGAGCAGGACCCAAGTGCTTCCCCATCCCAGCCCACAGGTGGGAGGAACAGGAACAGAGCAGGGAGGGGATAGGTCCTCAGGAACTCTGCACACCTGGCCCTGAAGATGTTCTCTTAGAACATGAGCCCACATGCATTGGTTTCTGGTGATAGCGGTGCTGGTCATCAGGGACAGCTGGAGCACTCTGAGAAGCTGCTTGTGGAGAGCCAGGATGCCCCACTAGTCCCACTGAGACACAACAGAGGTGGCAGAAGAGGAGTGAAAGTTGGGCAGAGCTCTCTCTTCAGGAAAAGGGTAGGCAAATGATACCTCCCCAGCCCTTCCTCAGCCCAAAAGTCAGGCATTCTCAGGAGCCCCAGATGCTCTCTCTTTCACTGGCATGACAGAGCACTCAGGCCAGCAGTATCAAACTTTGTTTTCTAGCAATCATAGGGAAGCTTTCCCAACTTTCTTGACCCTGTCTCAGCCCAATTAGAGAGGGGCCTGTAGGAACCCAATACTACTGCTCATTCCTCCTCATTGGTGGCCACCCACCACACCACTCCCCACCAGAGGCCTACCCCACCCCACCCAATAATGCAGCAGCCTTGCCATCTCTTCAGGGCAGGTAGAGGGCAGCCCCACCCACACAATCTCAGGTGAGGCAAACTGCCAGCTTCAGCAGACTGATATAAACCACTATTGGCAGAAAGACATAAGGGCACAACTGCTCATTACCCAACTATAGCAATCAGGGCTCCACCGCAAAGAAGAAACAGGCATTGGAGAGAATAGAGTCTTGAGATTCTGGGCAACATAGGATGCCTTCTTCATGAAACCATTATTCACTAGACCAGGAAGCATAGCAGATCCATCAAATACAAGGAAGAATCACTGAAACTGACAAAATGAGGAGGCACAGGAATATGTTCCAAAAAAAACTACAGGATAAGACACCAGAAAGAGGGCTAAATGAAATGGAGATCACCAATCTTCCTGGTAAATATTTCAAAGTAACAGTCACAAATATGCTGATTTGTGGAAAAGTACTAAAGATCTCAGGGAAGCCTTCAAAAAAGAGATACAGAGTGGAAAAATATCCACTCAGAACTGAAGAATAGATTAAATGAAATGAAATTTACAATGGATGGAATGAATAATAGATTGCAATTTAAGGAGACAATAAATCAGATGGAAATTAGAGAACAGGAACACAGTGAAGCTGAAGAACAGAGAGAAAAAAGAATCTCTAGAAATGAAAGGATGATAAGAGAGTTGTGTGACCGATCCAAATGAAACAATATTTGCATAATAGAGGTACCAAAAGAAGAAGAGAAAGACAAGGAGTAGAAAGTCTTTTTGAGGAAATAATTGTTGAAACTTTCCTAATCGGGGAAAAGAAGTAGATACTCAGGTCATGGAAGTACAGAGAACCTCTAACAAAAGGAACCCCAGGAAGACAACACCAATACAATAATAAGTAAAATGACAAACATCAAGGTTAAGGAGAGAGTGTGAAAGTAGGTTGAGAAAGAAAAAATATTACTTATAAGGGAAACTCCATCAGACTATTAGCAGACTTCTCAACATAAACTTTGCCAGAAGGAAGTGGCATGAAATATCTGATGTATTGAAACAGGACCATTAACCAAGAATCCTCTACCCAGGAAGATTATCACTCAAATTTGAAGGATAGATTAAACAATTCCCAGATAAATTAGGCTGAAGGAATTTATAACCACTAAACTGGCATTGCAGGATATGTTAAAGGGACTGTTGTAGATGGAAATGTTCCTAAGCCTAAATGATTTTCACCAATGAAATAAACTCACAGTAAAGGTAGTAGACCAATTATTTACAAAGCAACTATAAAAGTAAAACAAAAGAAAAGTAACGCAACCAGCTATACACAAAATCAGTCAGGGATACACAAGAAATGCAGATTATGATATCTAATACATAAAATGTGGAGGAGAAAACAGGAAAAAGAATACTTTTAGATTGTGTTTGAAATAGAGCAATCATCACTTAATATAGACTGTTATAGTCAGGAAGTTATTCTTGAACATTATGATAACTACAAACCTAAAGCCTTTATTAGATGCACAAAACATTTAAAAAGAGAAATCCAATCACAACACTAAAGAAAACCATCAAATCACAAGAGGAGAGTATAAGAGAGGAAGGAAGGAGCAGAGAGAAACTATAAAAACAATGAGAAAACAATTAATACAATTACAATAAGTACATACCTATCAATAATTACTTTAAATGTAAATGGACTGAGTGCGCCAATCAAAAGACAGAGTGGCAGAACACATAAAGAAAGAAGACCCATCTATATGCTGTCTATAAGAGACTCATTTGAGACCCAAAAATATACACAGAACAAAAATGAGGGGAAGGGGGAAAATGTATCATGCAAAAAATAGGGAGCAAAAAAGCAGGAGTAGCAGTATTTACATTAGACAAACTGGACTTCAAAACAAAAAGAGTAGCAAGAGACAAAGAAGGACATTACGTAATGATAAAGGGGTCAGTCCAGCAAGAGGATATAACCATTATAAATATCTATGCATCCAATTAGGAGCACCTAAATATGAAAAATAAATACTAAGAGAATTAAAGGAGGAAATAGATAGCAATACATTCATTATAGGACACTTTAACACAGCACTCACATCAAAAGATCTACCACACAGAAAATAAATAAGTAAACAGAGGCACAGAACAAAACATTAGATCAGATGAAGCTAATGTTCTCTAGAATAGATTACATACTAGGCCACAAAAAGAGGCTGAATAAATTTTAGAAAACTGAAATTGTACCAAGCAACTTCTCTGACCACAATTATGTGAATCTAAAAATAAATTACACAAAGAAAACAAAAAAGCCTATAAACACAAGGTGGCTAAACAACATGCTTCCAAATAATCAATGGATCTCAATGCCCAAATTAAAACAGAAATCAAGCAATACATGGAGACAAATGAAAACAAAAACACAACAGTCCAAAATTTGCGGGACACTGCAAAAGTGGGACAAAGAGGGAAATACATAGCCAATCAGACCTACATCAAGAAGCAAGAACAATCCCAAATAAACAGTCTAAATCCACAACTTAAGAAACTAGAAAAAATAAGAAGAAATGAAACCCAAAGTCAGTAGAAGGTGGGACATAATAAAGACTAGAGCAGAATAAATAAAAAAGAGGAATAAAACAACAGAAAAAAAAATGAAACCAAGCACTGGTTCTTTGAGAAAATAAACAAAATAACCCCCTAGCAAGACTTATCAAGAAAAAAAAGAGAGATTACACAAATAAGCAAAATCAGAAAAGAAGGAATAGTCACAACAGATAACACAGAAACACAAAGAATTATTAGAGAATTCTATAAAAAATTATATACTAATTAACTGGATGAATTCCTAGAAAACTACAACCTTCCAAGACTGACCCAGGAAGAAACAAGAAATCTGAACAGACAAAAATCCTCAGCAAAATATTACCAAACCAAATTCAAACATACATGAAAAGGATCATCAATCCTAACCAAGTGGTATTATTCCAGGGATGCAAGGATGGTATAATATTTGTAAATCAATCAATATCACATATCACATTAACAAAAAGAAGGATAAAAACCACATGATCATCTTAATAGACAAAATTCAATTTACATTCATCATAAAAGCTCTCAATAAAATGGGTATTGAGGGCAAGTACCTCAACACAATAAGGCCATATATGACAAATCCACAACTATTATACTTAATGTCAAAAGCTGAAAGCTTTTCCTCTAAAATCAGGAACAAGATAAGTATGTCCACTCTCACCACTTTTATTCAACATAGTACTGGAGGTCCTATCTATGGCAATCAGACAACACGAAGAGATAAAAGGCATCCAAATTGATAAGAAAGAAGTTAAACTGTCACTGTTTGCATATGACATGCTATTACACATAGAAAACCCTAAAGACTCCACTAAAAAACTTTTAGAACTAATAACTGGATTCAGCAAAGTTGCATGATACAAAATGAATACAAAGAAATCTGTTGTATTCCTATATACTAACAAAAAACTAGCAAAAAGAGAAATCAGGAAAACAATTCCACTTACAATTGCATCAAAAGGAATAAAATGCATAGGAATAAACCTAACCAAGAAGGTGAAAGACCAGTGCTCTGAAAACTTTAAGACACTCATGAGAGAAATTAAAGAAGACACAAATAAATGGCAATCTATTCCATTTCATGGATAGGAAGAATTAATATTGTCAAAATGGCCATCCTGCCCAAAGCAATTTACAGATTCAATGAAATCCCTATCCAAATACCAACAGCATTTTTACTGAACTAGAACAAATGGTTCTAAAATTTACATGAAACCACAAAGCCCCCTAATAGCCAAAGAAATTCTCAGAAAGAACAAAGCTGGGATTATTACAACTCCCTGACTCAAGCTATCCTACAAACCTATGGTGATCAAAATAATATGGATTTTGACACAAAAAACAGAACTATTTATCAATGGAACAGAATAAAGAGCCTAGATATAAACCCACACATATATGGTCAATTAATATATGATAAAGGAGTCATGAGTATACAGTGGAGAAAAGAAAGCCTCTTCAGTAAATGATGTTGGGAAAAATGGATAGCTAAATGCAAGAGAGTGAAACTGGATTACTGCCCCATACACAAAAAGTAAACTCAGAATGGATCAAACATCTCAATGTAAGACATAAAACCATAAAACTCTTAGAAGAAAACATAGTCAAAATCTCTTGAACATAAGTATATGCACATTTTTTTCTGGACACATGTCCTTGGGCAAGGGAAACAAAATAAAAAATGAACAAGTAGGACTACATCCAACCAAAAAGATTTTGTACAGCAAAGGACACAACCAGCAGAACAAAAAGAAAACCTACAGTATGGGAGAATATATTTGTAAAAGATTCATCCAATAAGTGGTTAACATCCAAACTATATAAAGAACTCATATTCCTCAACTCCCAAAAAACAAATAACCCAATTAAAAACTCTGGAGGACCTGAATAGACATTTCTCCAAAGAAGACATACAGATGGCCAACAGGCACATGAAAAGATGCTCCACATTGCTAATCACCAGGGAAATGAAAACCAAAACCACACTGAGACATCACCTCACACCAGATAGAATGGCCACTATCCAAAAGACAATAAATAATGTGTTCGCAAGGATGTGGGAAAATGGGAATTCTTCAGCACTGTTGGTGAGAAGTAAATTGGTGCAGCCATTGTAGAAAGCAGTATGTAGGTCCCTCAAAAACTAAAAATAGAAACAGCATTCAATCCAGTAATTCCACTTGTAGGAATTCACCCAAAGAAAACAAAATCCCTAATTCAAGAAGATATATGCATCCCTATGTTTATTGCCACATTATCTACAATAGCGAAGATATGGAAGCCACCTAAGTGTCCATAGATAGATGAATGGATAAAGATATGGTACATATACACAATGGCATATTGTTCAGCCATAAAAAAAATAGAAATCCTGCCACTTGCAACAACATGGGTGGATCTAGAGGTTATTATATTCAGTGAAATAAGCAAGGTGGAGAAAGACAAATAACATGATTTAATTCATCTGTGAAACTTTAAGAACAAGGGAAATAGAATGAACAAAACTGCAGTAGATTCATAGACACTGAGAAGTGACTGGTGGTTATCATGGGGGAGGGGTTGGGGTGGGTGTCAGTGTGTAGTGAGATGGAGATAAAGGGGCACAAAAATTCTCAGTCATAGTATAAGTTGTCCAGGGAATAGTAATCCAACATGGATAATATAGTCAATGATTCTGTAACATTTTTCTAGTTGTCAGATAGTAACCACACCAGAGAGAGTGAGGATTTAATAATATGGATAACTGTTGAACCACTGTGTTGTATATTTGAAACTAATATAAGATTGTGTATCAATGATACTTCGATTTAAAAAAAAAAAGTTTATGTATTGGTCAGTTGATTAAAATGTGACCAGAGGCATGCAGGAACCTAATCCTGTATTTACAACAGTTCCACTCTCCCTAATTCAGAGTTTGCAGAGATTTAACAGAGCTTAACTAGTGTAAATAATGAGAATTGACTGTAAATGTGTGTATGAGTGCATATTATATATAACTGTAAGAAAATAAAAAATTCACACACACACATATGTATACAAATTGTGTGTATATATATATATATATATATATATATATATATATACAAATGTATGTATATGTATATTAAGAGGTATAAAATTGTATGAAGTAACACTTGCTCTGACCCTTGGGCCAGCCCTGTCTTACAATTTTACTTGGATGATCTAATGTATTCTTGTCTGTTCTACAAATGGTTCCAACACAAAGGCACTGACAATCTGGCATTTTTCTGTATTCCCCTCAATGTGTTGATTCTATAGTATATCCCTCAAAATTTTTGTTGAAGAAAAGGTCTTTTGAAATGTCAAATTATCTCTTATTTACTTTAATGGGAAACTTGGACCTCATAGTATTTATGAGAGTTATTGATTAACTTCAGTAACTTGCCTTTTTTTTTAAGTATAAGGTATTGTTACCACAAAAGTTGAAAGCATGGACATAGAAATGCAACATACCACAATAAAGTTGGGTAAAATTACCTGAAATATGTTCAGAATTATCCACATGTAAATAATGACACTTTACTGTCAAAACAGGGTGACAGTCAATGATATTAATGACCAACTTTCACCCAAATGAAGCCATTATCTTTACAGATTCAAGTACTTTAAAAGCTGCTTGAATTTCTTTCATGGGGAAGAATATTAATATGAAACCATTATTCTACTTATGAATCAGCATGTGCTCTTTGAAAGTAATGCATATTTACAGGATATGAAGGATATATGCTTAATTACTCAGAAACTTTCATTTAAATAAAAATATAAAGTTATAATTCAAAAAGTTCCAATTAGTTTAACACTAATGTGAAACAAATTTTCTGGTGGATGTGAAGGAGCATAACTCATATTAAGAAATATTTTTATACAAAGCATAGAGTTGAATTAATTTCCCACTGTAATCTGCAGATGTTAAAACTAGTTCCTAATTTGTTTAGTTCAGTAATAGTCATGAAGAGATTCAGTTTGGAGGTCAAGAAACTTCAAGAAATCTGTTCTCCCAGTTGTGCATCTATAACAATTACTTAGCCCAACCACTTTATCCCAGTTATGGGAAGTCATTTAGTAGGAAATCAACTGATATGGATAAAAAAGAAAAGGAAAGAAGATCCAAAACGACTAATATGAATATAGTGAAAAATTTCCATCCCCTATGAATGAATTTAATTTCCAAAATATACTTGTATTGTATTAATCAATCATACTATTTTAATATATGCTTGCTATCTGCTGGGTCTTTTAAAATATATATTATTATAAAAATCCTTTGAGCTAATTCTCAACCCTACTATCAGTCAATCACAGGGATGGTGGTACAGCATGGAGAACATAACCAACAATTCTATAACATCTTCCTATGTTGACAGATAGTAACGTCACTAATGGGGGTGAAAATTTAATAATATGGGTAACTTTGAACTACTGTGTTGTGTGCTTGAAAACAATATAAGATTGTGCATCAGTGATGCTTCAATAAGAAAAAGAAAAACAAATCCTCTGAGCTAAGAAGTTTATCCCCATTATACAGGTGAGCTTGGTGCGGCTCAGGAAGGTCATCGTGCTGTGCAAGTGAAACTGGGATCCAATAAAATGCAATTTTACATGAAAACAAAATGCATTTAGAAGACTTACTCTCTCATTTATTATCATTTATCTTGTACAAACACTAGATGAAAAGGAACATAATTCCTTCTACGCAAGAAATTATTTAGAGTTAAAATTTATTTATAGGTAGAAAACGGAAACCCAGAGTAGATAAGCGATGTGCACTGTGGCTCAGCCTCTCAGCACAGCGGCAGAGCAAGGCCTGAGTGCGTCCGATCCCTAGGCCATGGCTTCGGCTAATGTACCAGATTTCTCCTGCCATTTCTCACTTCCTTTAAACTTACTTTCTTGGTCTCAAATGCATTTTGATTAACTACCTCTAATAACCATTTTTGAAAAACAAAAGAAAACAGGATAATGATCAATAACAATGTCAGTCATCATGTCACTAGTTTAATGATCTCCATAATCAGTTCTAAGGGAGAATGACCACTTCCAGATTAAAAAAAAAATTAAGGTTTTTCTTTTTATGTCAAAATAGCCTCTTATTTTCAAACATTTTTTCAATTTGTTTAGTACATCAATGCTGTGATCATTGTAAATCCATGGAAAGACAAATCCTTTTGATTTTACATAAGATAATATTTTCTGTAAAGTTTGAACAGGATGTGGAATTACTTAAACATTTTAGTCCTAATATTGCAATCATTGGTAGCCTCAGGTATTTACAAAGGTTGAGGAATGGTCTTCAGATACCACTAGTTTTATTACTCTGTTTTCCTCTGAGCACAACAGATAATTCTAAGCTGCTATTTCAATTGCGAAATCAAAGTATGTGTACTCCTTCCCTCACTTCTCTCAAAGTAACCAACTTTCTGTTCAGGCAAAGATCAAATAGAACTGAATATAATAATTTCTAATTTTCTAATGATATCCAAGCCAAAGAAGGTGTATTGAATAAAAAGACAAAAAAAGGCAGTAAATTTTTACTCATTATGGGTTATTACACAAACACTTACTTTACCATAGTCCATTTAAAGAAGCAGCATTTTAGTTTCAAGTGTTGATCACAGAAAGTGTAATCATTAATGGAGTAGAGACATTTTTCATGGGAGTTTCCTTCTTGCTGGCTCATGACTGCTTGTCAGTAGTAAAAGTTGGCTAGCACTTCTCTTGCTCATTAAACAGAGTTATTCCCATGACTGTTGACATCAATGTATTTATAACAATCCCATCTGCAATAACGGCAGCCTGGACTAAAATGTACCAATAAAAGGAGCAGTGGGAACATGCATTGTGAGAGAAAGCTGTTTTAGTTAGTCAAGAACAGAAAAAGTTAGGCATTATATAATTGTGCATTAGATTGCCCCACATGTTTCATGCTTACACTTAGGCTATAAAAAAATATGTAACTCTTGAATATGAATCTCAATACAAATAATGTGATTGAGTGACTTTTGTAGTACAAATGTTGGGCATAACACATTCAAAACACTTCCATTTAAATAATAAAGATTGGGAAAACATATTATGTTGAATTAGAGCAATTTAATAATGATTTAAAGTTGAAGTATACTTTATGTACTCAATTATTCTAAGGTATCTCAAGAAAAACTTGTTGAATTGAATATTATTAATGCTAAGGAGAATTTTCTCAAATGATATCCCTGGTTGATCATTAAAATAAATGTATTTAAAACATGCAGTATAAGTTCTTTGAAACTGCTGTATATTGGATGAATAAATAAGAGCAAATAAAGATAGCTTTATCCATGTCAACAGAAACATTCTTCATTGTTTTTATAATTCAAACTTTTATGTTATAGCTTACTCTACAGTATCTTTTTCTTGAATCATATATTGATGGCTGAAGTTGTGGAAAAGGCACAGATGTGGATCTGCAAGGAACTAGCTGTGGAGACATTGTTGTCTGCTCAGATATTTGTACAAGAGAAGGAAATCTGTTCACAGCCACAAGTTCCTTTTACCCAGTTGCATGATCAAATGTGTTATTTTTTTTTACCTTTACTTTAGAAAGATTTTATAGGTTGTAAACATTTTGGCTCCAAGCAGCTGATTCTTCTTTCTTTAATGCTGTCTTTGATTTAGCATTGCTGGACAGACTACTAGGGCAATGAGGATGAAGAAAGACCAGTGTCCTAGTTAACATGATTATTTTACAGAGCGCTGTGCATTCATTAATAGCAAATAAGTTCTCACAATATTCATCTCTGCTTCTTCCTAAAAATATTTATATTATTTAGTCTCAGGATTTTCATATTCAAAATAGAACATGTTACTTGTTTCATAAACTATAACCTATAACCTTTTTTCTGGTAAACAAAATCAGATATTAATTTTAAAAGAGCATGTCTATCAAACACACAGACTTACAACACAGAAAAATATAAGTGAACATATTTCAAACAGCAAGGGCTTCTTACAGTAAAAAATTATACGCACTAAATGTTAAATTCCAAGAGTATACTATTGTTTAACATCTGTCTTATGAAATGGTGGACATATTGAGGGACACAATAAGTGTGGAGAAGTTTCTTATAGACACAACAGGAATGGCAGAATATACAAAAGAAAAGATATACATGTATGAATTAATAAAAATGAAGAAATATATAAAATATACAAGTCTCATTAAAGGACAAAGAAAATGATAGGAAGATATTAGCAATCTATGTAATAATAATGGAGCACAGTAGTATACAAGCATTTTTTGCAGCCTTACTCTAGATAATCTTGTTTTGATTATGAAAAATCAATGTAATTGCTTAATAATAGAGAATCATATAATTTTTTGGTACATCAATAATATGGAATAGTATGCAATCACAAATCATGGAAAGCCATTCATGATATGCTACTAAGTGGAAAACCAGTAAACAAACAAACAAAAAAAGGTCAGGGCAAATAATATTGTGGTTTGACCCTGTTTGGGTAAAAACCATACCTATAAATATTTTTTAAAAATCTAAAGTATTGTACATCATATTATTAGCATTGGAGAGATTATGTTTCTGTTTTTTTTAAGTTCTGGTGTCTATTGTTAATCAGTATTTTGTACCTCTCCTCTAGTAATCATGTACTACTTATATGATAAAAATAAAACACTAACAAAATAAGACACACCATTTGTATCAAGTAACACCACCATCACAAGTTTTAACCATGGTTTTACTTCCTAAAATTTTATCCCTTCAAAATCACTTTCTGAATAGCATTTACAAAAATCCAAAGAGCTGCTCTCTGGTGTCATTAGGTCAGTTTAAAACACATCACCCTGGAAATTACATCATACTCAGAAATCAGAGATCCTTGCCTTATTGCAACTTACTAATTAAATTAGTTCAGTGAATTAGACTTCAGGACCCTGCCAACTTCCCAGTGTTATTTGTTAGCTTTAGACTAGATCTTTAAAAGAAAAATCAAATGCCAAATATCTACTATAAATAGGGATTGTGTAGAACTAAAGGTCTTGACCTTATCATTATCCAGGGATCAAGAACCATATTGTCTAATATCCTTACGATTTGTATTCTTCTGAAGGAACTGTAGGGGTTGCTCATTCTATTCCTTCAAATCAAATATGTGCGCTTTGCGGTTTGGAGTTTGGGAGGTATTTTCTTTAATCCAGCTGAGCTGGACCCGTACTTTTCTACTAACCCCATAAGAGAAAACCTATCTTCCCAGTTCTCAGAGCAGAATCCCCAAGCACACTTCCAAAAGGACAGGTTGCCATCTGAGGATTATAATGTTGAAGCAAGTGGACAAACCTCAGCCACTTAACTCGCATTGAATCCAGCCATCACATTGCCTAGTTATGGGACTTTGAATGCACCCAGGTTGTTTAACTGCTCTGAGACTCATATTTTCCTCTAAGTGGTAAAATGGGAGTAGTAATTCCTACATCCTAATATTAATGAGAATGCATGTGAAATACCTACGATAGAAATTGATAGGTAAAAACCCCTCAATTAGTATTTTTTCTCATACATTATTAACCTGATATTCTTAATGATAGCCACTATTGTCCCACAAGTTTGATAACATTTCACCCCAATGTAAATGGACATTTCAGTAAGGCTTCACGGTATTATCACTGGGAAATGTATATTTCTAATAAGCTATTGAAATAATGAAAATAACTCAGAGCCTGGTGACTATTTTAGCAGGATCTCTAGTCAGTCTGTACTAGAGTCTCTCTCCATGAAGCAATCCGATATCTGTACTGCGGCAACTTAATGTAATTATACTAAAATGGCTACCAGTACAAGCAAAGAAATGACTGCTAAAACAGTATTTCCTAGCATTTAGAAACCTATATAAAGAGGTGACTGGGAGTACCTAGATAGGCCTATCTATGGGTTACTTTCTTACTCCAATTATGCATAGCTATCAGGATACTCAAATTTGTGTTTTAAGTCCTTTGCCAATAAAGTGTTTTAGTAAACAAAGTCTTCTTTAGTTCCTTTTTTTCCCCTCATAGGAAAGGGATGCCTTATTACACATTCATATTTATGTATTTCATAGTGACTGCAAATGAGGATTTGCAGAAATAATTTTGTGATTTAAAACTTTAGTCCATGAAGTTCCGGGAAGATGGCGGCATGAGCAAGGCGGTGGAAATGTCCTCACAAAACCATACGTATCTATGGAAATACAGCAAATACAACTATTCCTAAAAGAGAGACCAGAAGATACAGGACATCACTCAGCCTGCATCTGCACCTGAGATGACTCGGCACCCTGTGAAGTGGGTAAGATATGGAGCCGTGTCCCAGCGAGACTCGAGCACACGCCCACCCCAGTGCACTGGCTGGAGGTGAGGATTCAGAGCCCAGAGGGAGTGGAAGTGTGAGCTCTGACACACATCGCGCGGTGTATCAGATATTGGAGAGGCAGAAGGTGCAGGTTTAGAGCTGTGAACGCACCCAGGTCCTTGCAGCAGGCTCCCCGGGACAAAAGAAAAGTGTGCGCTTTTTTTGGCAGTATTAAAGAGAAAGGGGCCCAATGGAGGAACGCGATCACCCCGGCACACTCAGCCCAGCAGAGTGGGAGTCCTGGGGAGTTTCGGACCCCTTAGCTGGAGACTGGGAAAAAGTAGCCGCACTGAAACTTCACACAGAGAACAAGAACCTCCCATTCGTTCCAGCCCCGGCCAGAGATATAAAGGGCCCAGCGGAGCTGGCGGCTGCAACTGCAGAATAGTGGAGCAACAGTGCCACCTACAGCATCCTCACAGAATCAATGGGCGGGTTTTTTCCTTTCTTTTCTTTCCTTCTCTTTCTTTCTTTTTCTCCCTTTTCTTTCTCTTCCTTCTTTTTTCTTTTTTATTTTAAGTCTTAAAGAGCCCAGCTGACAAACGTGGCACCTACCAGCGACCACTTCTATCACCATGAAAAGACAGAGGAATATGGTACAGACCAAGCTCACCCAGACCCAGACAACACCAGAGAGAGCCTGAAGGGATGGAAATGCACATTCTTCCTAAAAAAGAATTCAGAATAAAAGTCATAACCATGCTGATGGATCTACAGACAAATATGCAAGAGCTGAGGGAGGAAGTGAGGGAAGTCAGGAAAGACAATGCAGAAATGAGACAAGCCATTGACGGGCTTAGCAGCAGACTGTAAGAGATGCAAGAGGCTGTAAATGGAATAGAAATCAGAGAACAGGAATACAGAGGAGCTGAGGCAGAGAGAGATAAAAGGATCTCAAGGAATGAAAGAATATTAAGAAAACTGTGTGACCAATCCAAACGGAACAATATTCACATTATGGGAGTACCAGAGGAGGAAGAGAGACAAAAAGGGATAGAAAGTGTCTTTGAAGAAATAATTGCTGAAAACTTCCCCACGCTGGAGAAGGAAATAATCTCTCAGTCTACGGAACCCCACAGATCTCCCAACACAAATAACCCAAGGAAGACAACACCAAGACACGTAATAATTAAAATGACAAAGATCAAAGATAAGGACAGAGTATTAAAGGCAGCTAGAGAAGAAAAAAGATCACCTACAAAGGAAAATCCATCAGACTGTCATCAGACTTCTCAACAGAAACCTTACAGGTCAGAAGAGAATGGCATGATATATTTAATGTAATGAAACAGAAGGGCCTCGAACCAAGAATATTGTATCCAGCGTGATTATCATTTTAATATGACAGAGGGATTAAACAATTTCCAGACAAGCGAAACCTGGGAGAATTTGTCTCCCATAAAACACCTCTAGAGGACATCTTAAAGGAACTGCTCTAGAGGGAAGCACTCCTAAGGCTAAAAAGATGTGACCAGAGAAAATAAAATCATAACAAAGAAAGCAGACCATCCAAATACTAACTAAAGGCAAAGAATAAAACACCTAATATATAAAGAATGGAGGAGGAAGAATAGGAAGGGAGAGAAATAAAGAAACATCAGACTGTGTTTACAATAACTTAACGAGAAAGTTAAGTTAGATTCTTAGATAGTAAAGAAGCAACCCTTGAACCTTTGGTAAGAACGAATCTAAAGCCAGCAATGTCATTAAGTACCTATCTATCAGTAATCACCCTAAATGTAAATAGACTGAATGCACCATTCAAAAGACATAGAGTAACAGGACGGATAAAAAAGCAAGACCCATCTATATGCTGCCTACAAGAAACCTACCTCAAACACAAAGATATACACAGACTAAAAGTGAAGGGATCGAAAAATATATTTCATGCAAACAAGGAGAAAAAACCAGGTGTTGCAGTACTTGTATCAGACAAAATAGACTTCAAAATGAAATAAGTAGCAAGAGATAAAGAAGGACATTACATAATGATAAAGGGGTCAATCCAACAAGAGGATATAACCATTATAAATATATATGCACCCAACACAGCAGCACAGGCATATGTGAAAGAAATACTAACAGAATGAAAGGAGGAAATAGAAAGCAATGCATTCATTTTATGTGACTTCAACACACCACTCACTCCAAAGGACAGATCAACCATAAAGAAAATAAGTAAAGACACAGAGGCAACTGAACAACACACTAGAACAGATGGACCTAACACACATCTACAGAACACCACACAAAAAAGCAACAGGATACACATTCTTCTCAAGTGCACATGGAACATTTTCCAGAATAGACCATACTAGGCCACTAAAAGAACTACAGTAAAGTCAAAAAAATTGAAATTCTACCAACCAACTTCTCAGATCACAAAGGTATAAAACTAGAAATAAATTTTAGAAAGAAATCAAATAGGCTCACAAATAGATGGAGACTTAACAATATTCTCCTAATGAATCAATGGTTTAACAACCAAATCAAAACATATATCAAAGAATATATGGAGACTAATGACAACAACAACACAAAGCCACAACTTCTGTGGGATGCAGCAAAGGCAGTTCTAAGAGGAAAGTATATTGCAATCCAGGCCTATTTAAAGAAAGAAAAACCTTCCCAAATGAATAATCTAAAGACACAATTCCTGAAATTGGAAAAAGAAGAACAAAAGAGGCCCAAAGTCACCAGAAGGAGGGACATAATAAAGATCAGAGAAGAAATAAATAAAATTGAGAAGAATAAAACAATAGAAAAAAATCAATGAAACCAAGAGTTGGTTCTTTGAAAAAATAAACAAAATAGATAAACCCCTAGCCAGACTCATTAAGAGAAAAAGGGAATCTACAAACATTAACAGAATCAGGAATGAGAAAGGAAAAATCAAGACGGACCCCACAGAAATACAAAGAATTACAATAGAATATTATGAGAATCTGTATGCTAACAAGCTGGAAAACCTAGAAGAAATGGACAACTTCTTAGAAAAATACAACCTTCCAAGACTGACGAAGCAAGAAACAGAAAAACTAAACAGACCAATCACCAGCAACGAAATTGAAGCGGTAATCAAAAAACTACCCAAGAACAAAACCTGCCGACCAGATTAATTCACCTCTGAAGTTCACCAGACATATAGAGAAGAAATAACACCCATTCTCCTTAAAGTTTTCCAAAAAATAGAAGAGGAGGTAATACTTAGAAACTCATTCTATAAAGCCAGCATCACTCTAATACCAAAACCTGGTAAAGACCTCATCAAAAAAGAAAATTACAGACCAATATCCCTGATGAATGTAGATGCAAAAATAATCAACAAAATATTAGCAAACAGAATTCAAAAATACATCAAGAAGATCATACACCATGATCAAGTGGGATTCATCACAGGGATGCAAGGATGGTACAACATTCGAAAATCCATCAACATCATCCACCACATCAACAAAAAGAAGAACAAAAACCACATGATCATCTCCATAGATGCTGAAAAAGCATTTGACATAATTCAGCATCCATTCATGATTAAAACTCTCAACAAAATGGGTATAGATGACAAGTACATCAACATCATAAAGGCTATATATGACAAACCCACAGCTAACATCATACTTAACAGTGCTAAGCTGAAAGCTTTTCATCTAAGATCGGGAACAAGACAGGGGTGCCCACTCTCTCCACTGTTATTCAACATAGTACTGGAGGTCCTAGTCACGGCAATCAGACAAAACAAAAAAATACAAGGCAACCCAATTGGTAAAGAAGAAGTCAAATTGTCACTATTTGCAGATGACATGATATTGTACATAAAGAACCCTAAAGACTCCACTCCAAAACGACTAGAACTAATATCTGAATTCAGCAAAGTTGCAGGATACAAAATTAACACACAGAAATCTGCTGCTTTCCTATACACTAATGATGAACTAACAGAAAGAGAAATCAGAAAAACAATTCCATTCACAATTGCATAAAAAGAATAAAATACCTAGGAATAAACCTAACAAAGGAAGTGAAAGACCTATACCCTGAAAACTACAAGACACTCCTAAGAGAAATTAAAGAGAACACTAACAAATGGAAATTCACCATATGCTCTTGGCTAGGAAGAATAAATATTGTCAAAATGGCTATACTACCTAAAGCAATCTACAGATTCAACACAATCCCTATTAAAATACCAACAGCCTTCTTCAATGAACTGGAACAAATAATTCTAAAATTCATATGGAACCACAAAAGACCCCGAATAGCCAAAACAATCCTGAGAAGGAGGAATAAAACAGGGGAAATTACGCTCCCTGACTTCAAGCTTTACTACAAAGCCACAGTAATCAAGACAATTTGGTATTGGCACAGAAACAGACCCACAGACCAATGGAACAGAATAGAAAAACCAAACATTAACCCAAACATATATGGTCAATTAATATTTGATAAAGGAGCCTTGGATATACAATGGGGAGATGACAGCCTCTTCAGCAGCTGGTGTTGGCAAAACTGTACAGCTACATGTAAGAGAATGAAACTGGACTACTGTCTAGCCCCATACACAAAGGTAAACTCAAGGTGGATCAAAGACGTGAATGTAAGTCATGAAATCATAAAACTCTTAGAAAAAACCATAGGCAAAAATTTCTTGGACATAAACATGAGCGACTTCTTTATGAACATATCTCCTCGAGCAAGGGAAAGAAAAGCAAAAATGAACAAGTGGGACTATATTAAGCTGAAAATCTTCTGTACAGCAAAGGACACCATCAGTAGAACAACAAGACATCCTACAGTATGGGAGAATATATTCATAAATGATGTATCAGATAAGGGGTTGACATCCAAAATATATAAAGAACTAACGCACCTCAACAAACAAAGTAAATAATCCAATGAAGAAATGGGCAGAGGACATGAATAGACACTTCTCCAAAGAAGAAACTCGGATGGCCAACAGGCACCTGAAAAGATGCTCCACATCGCTAATCTTCAGAGAAATGCAGATTAAAACCACAATGACATATCACCTCACACCAGTGAGGATGGCCAACATCCAAAACACAAACAACAACAAATATTGGCGAGGATGTGGAGAAAAGGGAACCCTCCTACACTGCTGGTGGGAATGCAAATTAGTTCAACCATTGTGGAAAGCAGTATGGAGGTTCCTCAACTCAAAATAGAAATACCATTTGACCCAGGAATCCCACTCCTAGGAATTTACCCCAAGAATGCAGCAGCACTGTTTGAAAAAGACAGATGCACCCCTATGTTTATCGCAGCACTATTTACAATAGCCAAGAAATGGAAGCAACCTAAGTGTCCATCAGTAGATGAATGGATAAAGAAAAGGTGGTACATATACACAATGGAATATTACTCAGCCATAAGAAAAAAACAAATCCTACCATTTGCAACAACATGGATGGAGCTGGAGGGTATTATGCTCAGTGAAATAAGCCAAGCAGAAAAAGACAAGTATCAAATGATCTCACTCATATGTGGAGTATAAGAACAAAGAAAAAATCTGAAGGAACCAAACAGCAGCAGACTCACAGAACCCAAGAACGGACTAATAGTTATCAAATGGAAAGGGACTGGGGAAGATGGGTGGGAAGGGAGGGATAAGAGGGTAAAAGGGGCATTACGATTAGCAGATGTAAGGTTGGGGGGCATGGGGAGGGCTGTACAACTCAGAGAAGACAAGTAGTGATTCTATAGCATCTCACTATGCTGATGGACAGTGACTGTAATGGGGTTCGTGAGGGGGACCTGATGAAGGGGGTAGTTTAATCACCATAATATTGCACATGTAATTGTAGATTAATGATACCAAAATAAACTATAAAAAGAAAAAAAAACTTTAGTCCGTGAAACATCTTTTTAAAACATGAGTTTGGGCTAAAAGTACATGCTGCCAGGAACAACTCATTCTGATTCTGAACAGTATCATAAACAACAGCAGTAGCCCAGCAAAAAACAGGGAAAAGTAGGTGATTTGTACAATTTCCACATAATGTATTCGGACATAATTTAGTTTCCAGGACTAACATCACCAGTACTATTCAACAGCTAAGTTCGTTTTTAAACTTAACATCTTGGAGCTCTTTAACGTTTCCAAGCTCAAACTTGGAAATGAGACTTATTAACCAGAAAAGAAAGAAACTGTTGAGATAAACAACAGAGAAGAGACATATAATCCTTAAGACCATATGTTTCTTATTTCATCCTTCAATTTTCATCATACCTAGAATTTAATGTACATAATATTAAATGAAATAAAAGGGGAAAAGTAGAAAACTGTGAGTATACTGCAATCTCAAATAATTCATCAGCAACATCATATTAAAAATATTTTTTACATATTAAAATACTTTGCAGCTGAGCCAAAATCAGTTACTTCACTCTTTATCTGAACTTTTGCATGTGTAAAGAGATGTTTACAGGATAATATTCAACTCTATTAATGTGATTTTTATGAATAAGCAAGTTATTGGTCTCTTCTTATAAACCAAGGCTTAACACCACCTGGCTTACAACATAGAACACTGCCATGAAATAAACAGACTCAAAGACAGCTGACTTCTCCATAAAATCTTAAGGACATCGTTTCCTCCCATGTACATATTGGTCATTCAAAATTCACCCCTTCTCAAGGAAAGCAGTAACAGTTCAAAAGCAAGGGAAATTCTCAGATCATTGACATACATAGAGACCTCTATCTGGTCACACCAGATTTCCATTCTTTTTCTTTTTTTTTTTTTTACAATTTATTTTATTTTAGTATCATTAACCTACAATTACATGAGCAATATTGTGATGATTAAACTACCCCCTTCATCAGGTCCCCCCCACCAACCCTATTACAGTCACTGTCCATCAGTGTAGTGAGATGAGAATCATTACTTGTCTTCTCTGAGCTGTACATTAAAATACCAGTAATTATATAAATGACATAGTGAATAGAATTTGCATTGTCAATTTAGTAACAAAGGTGATTTTCAAGGACATTGCAATCCAACTGAGGTATTGCTTACAAATAAGTATCTTCTAAAGCACGAGATTTTCTTTCTGATGCTGACAAAATGAGTATGAGAAAAGCTACTGATGTAGTGAAGCTCTCTTCCAATGTTCAGCAATTCTCAGGGCTCTATGTATCACAAGAAAATCATGTCTCAGTTACAAAAAGAGATCAGGTCCTTTTTCCTCTGTGGAGATGTCTCTATCTCATAACTGTAAGTAAGAATCATTTTAAAAGGGAACTATGATAATCCAGAAAGATGTATAAATAGGAACCAACTGTACTAACATTAACTGATAGCACTCCTATGCACCAAAATGCATTTGGGAACTTTTTAAGTTATTCCAGCTTCTGGGAGGAAATCTAGCAATTCTTTAAATCAAGTCATGTAGGAAGAAAAGTCTCAACTTGGTTATGTCTTCTGTTGTGCTTGGTATCATATATACAGCAGTGAATGAAAGAAAACTAGTCTTTGTTCTCAAGGAGCTTACAGTCAGAAGGATAAGAAAATGAAATGACACAGCAATAAATGTTCAATTTGTTGAACTGGAATAAGTGCTATGAATGCAAAGTTCAAAATGCTAAAGAGTGGGTGGGATTGAGTATGTAAGAGGCAGCAAAGGCCTTTTCACTTGTATCATATTGCCTAAGCTAAGGGACTCCTCTTCTCAGAGATAGCCCAAAAATAATTTTGTTAATTGAAAGTTGGCTTTCATTCACAATATGGAGAAAATGCCTGTGGATAAAGTGGGGTTCCTATGGCCATGATCCTCACTGAACTTAAATGTAAGTGGCCTGTTGCTATGCTACCGCTTCCACACCTTTAGGCAATAAGCCATTATTGTGTTAATGTAAAGAGTTCCGTCCAGTGCTCGGCCGGAGACTGGGTGGCGGGGCTGCAAGGCAGTAGGAGAGCGGAGCGGAGGGCTGGAGAGGTGGCAGCACCGAGGACAGAGGCCCAGAGGACGGCTGTGCGGGACGGCTGCGCAGAGAGGCCCAGAGGACGGCTGTGCGGGACGGCTGCGCAGAGAGGCCCAGAGGTAGAGACCGGCTTGCTGCATCTGAAGCAGCAGTGATAACACAGACTCGCTCTGAGTGAACGGGATTTTAGTGACTGACCTGCCATCTGGAAATAAAGTTGGGTATAACCTTTTCACCCCAAGAACCCTTTGCTGTAAATTTCTTTGGTCACAGTGAATCTATAGCGAACTTGCCTGGAGCTGAAACTCATTTGCAAGACAATGCATATTTGTCATTAAGGTCCAGGATTCTTGTAGTCATCGAACAAAAGTTTGGAAAGGTGACATGATGGGGAAAAGAGGGGAACTTTATTTACTTAAGACAATATAATGCACTCTCCCAGAAAACCAAAAAAAGCAAAGATTGCTTCCCACAGCTGATGACTGCCCATATTTTAAATGTGAATTCCTTTGATAACCATTTTCAGTGCACTTATAATATTTCAAGAGAAAATCATAAACAGAGGTATTATTCCATAGAGAAAACTGATTTCCTACTAGAATATCACAAAATTGTTTCTACATTCAAAGTACACAATTGGCTAGGTTCATTACTGTAAAGTTTCTCATTTGAAATCCATTCCAGGCAATAAATATGTGCAAGCGACAGAATTATTATTAACATAGTATTTGCTAGACTTGGGGGACTAATTATTTGAGCTGATATAGAAATGTCTATGTCCTGAGATTATTCTCAGATGAAGAATAAGAAAGAAATAGAAAAACCAAGAAAGCCGTTACAAACTAAATTAAGTAGAAAAAAACATGTTAAAAGAAACCTTCCAAATTAGCTTTTAAAATTTTTAAAGGAAAAAAAGAAAAAAGAGAGCCTGATTCTTAGATATTTAATTAAAAGGTAAAGTCCAGAGATAAAAGGCAGCAAATTTTCAAAATCCACAGAAATAAGATTTATACATTTTATCAATGTATAATAAATAGATCTTAAAGTCCACTGCAAGAAAAAGCAGATTACTTTATAGGATTGACATAACTACACTGATTTCTCTCTGCTGAATCATCTCAATGAGGCTAAGACAAAAACAGATGAATTATGAACTTTCCCAATACTAGAGAAAAATTCTTATAATTCTTCTAGTGGAGACTATCTACAGTATTGATACTACACACCATTCAAAATCATCCACTTTTCTTTTCTCTAATTCTGATTCCATGAAAAGCACAATTTCTGAATACAATTTCCCTTTCCATGCATATTCTTTAATGTGAGCAAATCATAACACTGTCATTATGGTTTGTATCCCAGTTATACTTTCATTTGCTAAGCATGAATCAGTTTCATATTTCACAACACTGGATGCTCTCACAAAATTAGAAGCATTCTAAGATCCGTTTGAGACACTGTACCGAGGGCCTTGACAATGTAAGGCCACTATGATATATTCACCAAACAGCCAAACACTGTATCATTTTACATCTTTTAAAAAACTACTATCTCAAAAGAATAAAATTCCAAGTTTTCAACTGTTATCTTATTTGTCAAAGGTTTACAAATACAAGGGATACTCACTTAAAAGTAGAATCGATTGCACACTGGAAATTGGAAAGCTAGAAAAGCTTGAATCAGTTAATGATAATTACAATTAAAAATGACAGTTGAAAGCAAAGAACTCTAAACTGAAGTATTTATGGTGGGACATAATGTCATGCCATATTAAACTCAGGTTTTATTAAATTGTAAGAATCAATTTTCAATGGGTCATTTGCCTATCTTACATCAATTATTTCTGAATTACTCCTAAAATTTCCAAACTTCTGTGTATTGTCTTAGCACCATCCAGTTGAAAAATTAACTTAAAAATATATTGAGGGTTAGAGCTTGAGAAATGAATTATGCACTTCCATGAAATCTATTTGAATGAAAAATAAATAAATGGCTTTAACCTCTCTTTGTATTAGTATTATAATATAACAGTTTTATATTTTGTCTAAGCAAAGGCACTTCATGAATCATATGCTAAGTGGTATTAAATAACTTCCTGAAGACTGAAATCAGATATGAATACAAACAAAAGCTGAAAATCACTAATATGTTTCAGTGAAATTATGAACCCATACAGTTTCTTTAGTTAGAAAAAGAAATAATAGTACTATTTTACTGAAGATTGATATAAGAATATAAGAAAATATTTTTCTTTGGGAAAACAATATACAGAAGATAGGTGCCATTTCATTCAATAAATGTTTAAGTAGTTTGTATGTATTGGGCACTGAATGAGTTGCAGGGAATACAGTGCTCTTAAAGAGCTTTCTTAAATCATTATGTAACCATAAAGTGTAATTATGGGTATATCGTCTATTTTTTCAATAGCATTTTTTGACTATAGATTTCTGGCTCATGCTACATATCTCAAAGTTTTCACATTGTGCACTGTGTAAAAATTTAAATATAAGTCTAACTAGGGTTTTTAATGATATTAATGTCTCTAATTCAGGACAATATTATTCAACATTCTTGCCAGCTTTTTTCAATTTAACAACACACAGTACTTGGTATTTATTTTAAATAAAATATCTTCTGAAAAAAGGGGGAATTTTTGCCTAGTTTATTTTGGTAATCAAGTAATGAAGGCAACTCTTATCAGTAGAATATGATGTGATCTCAGTATTAGTTTCTGCTTTAAATTTTAGCAGCAGTTAGGAAATAAATAATTTTCTCTGACATCTGATAATTCAGTGAATTTTCTAATTATTAACCTTTAAACAATCAATAATATTAAAGAAATTGTCTGATCTCTAAAGTCCTATGTTTTGGAGCCAATAACATATATTTAATTACAAAAAAAAGTGCTCTTTTAGACTGGATGTTAACCCACAAATCTCTGAAAGCCTTGCAGGTGTGTTTCCCAGGGTTAAAGAAAAAATATTTTATGGCTGATGACTGTAAAAGATCCTAACCACCCAACTGATTAACATATTTCAGTGATTGAACAGTTACCACATTATTAAATCCTCAGCCCAGCTAGTGCGGTTATTGTCTGTCAGCGTAGGAAGATGCTATAGAACCACTGACTATATTCTCCAAACTTAAAAGGTAACCTTTTCCAACCAAGTGATAATATGAACACCAATGGTGTGCTGTTAGTTTTTATTTTCACTTTAACAATCCTATTCAAACAATTTAATAAATTCTTTAAGTACTCTGAAATAATCTCTATAAAATAAATCAGAAATCAGTATCTATCCAACAAAGATATGTTAAAATTTGAATAACAAATTGAATTTAACTGTGCTCCCTGTGTTAAATTTTATTTTGAAGTAGGCAATTTTACTATTAACATTGTGACTCAAAGATCACTCTTGTTTATAAGTCCAAAAAAAGAATATGTGCTTTAACATATTTGATAATTTCCTCATAAAAACACTCCATTCATCCTCGAACCACTGTGAAAAACAATTTTCTAATATGAGTGTGTCATTAAATGTTCTGAACATCTGAAGATTCAAGAGGAAATGGACTGAAATTGCAAAATTAAAAATTAAATTATACATATAACTGCAAATCAGTGACCATGTTTGAAAAGAAAAATAACTCTGTATTTCAAACTCCATTTGCCAGTTCTCCAATCCAATTCCCCTTAAAAATAAACTAGATAAAGCAAAATCACTCAGGTGAAAATTATGAAAATAAGTATGAATTCAAATTCAGTATTGAACATCAACCAATGAACAACAAAAGTCTGAACTCCTAATCATGAGCATAGTATGTGCTACAGGAACATATTTATGAGGCTGCAAAATGGTTGTTCAGTTCTATTAACATGGAGTCTGATAAGACTATATTAAAAACTACAGTCCACCTTTTAGCAAGTATATGACTTTGGAAATGTTGTTAATGCTCTTCTTCTTCATTACTTCATCTATAAAATAAAAATAAGAATATTTACTTCATAGAATTGGTGACTGGATTAAGTGAGATAAAGTAGAAAAAATGTCTAGTACCTAAACATCACTCAATTATTGTTACATCTTTCCTAAGTAATACACTGAATTGAGTATATAAGACAAAAGGCAATTAAGGTATTTCATAATCAGTAATTACATACATTTATGCAAAAAAAATCTGTTAGAAATGAAATAAATTATGTTATAGAGCCCAACAGCATTATATTGCTGTGCCTCAGGGGCCCACAACTGCTGGTGAGCTACACCGGCCCACTGCCTGTTATTTTATAACCTGTGAACTATGAATGGTTTTTATATCTTTAAATGGCTAGAAACAAATCCAAAGAAGAATAATATTTCATGGCATGTGAAAATTACATGAAAATCACATTTCAATGTCCATAAGTAAACTTTTATTGGAGCTCAAATATTTATTCATCACATATAGTCTATGCAAGCTTTTAAGCTATAGCAGCAGAGTTGACTAGTTGTAAAAGAGACACTGTGGCCTTCGAGGCCTAAAATAATTCCTTATCTAGTCTTTTACTTGGGAAAATGTGCTGATCCCTGATCTAGCAGGCAGGATAGCCTTTTTTCTGCCATGACCTTTATTGTTACATTTTAGCAACACTTTAAAGTAAAGAAACTTGCTCTTTTATTATGAAGGATTTATTTTAATTATCTACATTTTTAACCAGTCTATTTCCTATGATATTAGATGATGTAGTGAAACTAGAAATAATGCTCATTAATTGGCCATGTAGATAAAAACGGCATAAAGGACAACATTAAGAGAAAGACTTTTCACTACATTCTTATATAGTTATTGAATATCAATATATGTAAATATGCTACCTATTCAAATATTGAAAAATACATTTTTAAAGGTGATCAAAAACTTTAAGAAAATTGTTTTTTCTGTCAAATTTGAAAACTGCATATACAGTTTAATTTATAGAAGGAATAAATATATAAGAGCATTTGTAATTTTTTAAATAATGATTTAAATGGTTTAAATACCTAACTCATTTCACAGAGCTAAAATCTACCTAACTTATTCTATTGAGAGAAAAATTATTTCTTAAGTGTACCTTTTGTCTAATTGGAATTTCTTAATTATTTTCTATGAACTGGCCCAACTATGCATTACCCTTCCATAGACAAAGCCACAAAATGACATCAAGTCTTTTCCAGACAAGAAAATGAAACAACCTGATAACATTGAATTTATGAATACAAACTTCAGAGATCATTGATTTGACATAAACACTTAGACTTTTTTATAGAAGTCTGATTTCCCAAAGATAGAATATTAGATAAAGAAGATGGAGCATCATATCAGCTTAGCATACCTAAAAGTGGTTGGAGGAAACTAAACCCCAGGATAACTTTCTGTAGTACTCTCTTCTTCTAACATAATTTATCTTCTGAGTTTATCAACCTGCTCACCCCCAGAGAAACAAGAATAAGAAACAAATAACTTTCTGGAGAGAGAATAATGAACATTTCCATTGAATTTAGAGGTTGGGAGCTATTTTTAAGTCCATTAATTCAATCCCTCAACCATTCAACAAAAATATGCAGATTTATTGAGTGCCTACTATGGGCCATTTGCCAAGCTTGGTGCTAGAGAAAGAGCAATGAGCAAAAAGACATAATCCTCCTCATAAAGACAACAAATAGGAGGTTCTGTTAAAAGATGATGTGTACTGAGGAACTATCGGTATGTGTGTTAAGAAGAGAGAGTTACGGAAAAATACAGGAGGATTTAACCCGGCCGAGGCTCCGCAGTGCTCACTTCAGCAGCACATAGACTAAAGATGGAACAATACAGAGAAGACGAGCATGGCCCCTGGGCAAGGACGGCAGAGCTCAGCGAAGCCCTCACTGGGGAAAATGGCCAAGGCGCAGAGCTCCAAAGAAAGGGACGCCGAGAGAGAAAGTCGGTGGAACGACAGGAGCAGAAAATGTTCTCAAGGCAAGGTGAGAATCAGAAGTAAATACTGTGAGAAGCTTCATATTAAGTTATAAATAGACAATATAATGATTTAGCAGACATGTCAGCAAAACAATGATTTTAAATTAGTTGTGGTGGTCTTGAAAGCTGTTGACATAATAATTTGAGGGAATTCACTAGAGTTAAGCTTCATACATAAGAAATTTGTTTCACAATTTAATTTGTAGCTTCCAAACAATTACGTTTGATGTGGACAATTATCCCATCTGTCTCTGGAAATATCTTAGAGAATTAACATTTTAACATACTGCAACTGTGAGGATTCCAAAATGAGAAGACAAAGTTTAATCTTGTGAAAATGTCTTGTGGAATCTCAAGGTATTACCAACAGAAGCCTCTTCCAGCATAACCAGAGAACTATACATTTTGTCAATTTGAATATAAAATTTGTCAGATTGATTATCAATCTAAAAATATCACACTACCATCTCAGTTCTCTCAAAGATTAACATGAGAAGAAAATACAATGGAAATGAAAACACTGGGAGATAAAGGAGTCCAGACAAAAAGCAAACAACAAAAAAATTGTAAAGTATAATCTTTAACTTGTGAATTTTATCTTTTAAGAGCAATCCCATGTTCAAAATGGCTCTCTGTTATAATTTTCTAGATGGTTATTCCTGAATGAAGTTTGTAACATTTCATAACTTAATTATAGAAGGAATAAAGTGAAAATTCTCTCATATCTCTGCCTCCAGCCAGTCTGCATTTCCAGACAACCAGTTTAGCTGATCCTCTGTAGGTAGAGGCAGAGGTATGAGAGAATTCTCACTCTATTCCTTCTATTACTGTTTGCACAAGTCTTAAAATGTAAAACCATGTGAATCTATCATGTACTTAAAAAATACTTTTTTAAAATAAAAAATGTATTTCACCTTCTAACAACTCTCTTCCAAAAGTAACAGAAGTGTTTTAACATGCACAGGTTGCAGTTAGAAAGCGGAAAAGAACAACTTGGAGAATTTTAGATTTAGAAGTTGGAAATAAATTTGCCTAATATGTCTCTTATCTGGAAGTGAACTGCTGGATGTCAGAAACACCCCAATGGTTTGGGTACTTTCTTTGATAGGATTCCTTATCCTCACTGAGCAGGCTTTTCATCCTAATTTGTTCTCAGACACAGAGTTCACCTGGAAGAGAGTGCTCTGAGCAGTTAAGGCACTTTGCCAAGCATGGCACTTTCATGTCTCATTATACATGATCAGATTTGTTTTGGAATACAAATAATGTCTCCTGTGAGACCAAACAATGTGATTTTTCTCAGGATGTGAGCAGTTGAGAAAAAACTTTGAAATAATAACTGATTTCACAAAAATAAGAACATTGGGTATAAAATGTTTTTTCTGGACACGAGAAGAGAAAAAAAATTAATCTACATTCTTAGTGAAAGATTTTTTTTTTTAAACCCAGTGGACTTCTTAAAACCTAGCAGATCTGGAAGACATATAATTTGGTTACAATATATTTATGTTTTCTTCATGCACACAAAAAGCTAGTGGCAGAAGTTATAACTCCTATGAATTATGAGATGTTTCCCACAGTACTAATCCCAAAAACAACCATTAAAAATCTAGGTTTAGGTTTTACTTTCACAAGAGGTTTTTGGAAATCAAAAGAACAGGCCCTGAGAGCCAAACAGGATATAATTATGCAGTGACTATAAAATTAAAAAGAAAACAAGGTAAGTATAGAACCACCTTTACCCATTTAGCTCTGATCTTCAGCACTACAGTAAAGTGAATCACCTGGGTGAGAGGGACAAAAGCAGACCATCAACAGCGATGCAGAAATGGTACAAGGGAGAGTGAGCAAAAAAGTCAGGACCTTGGAGAAACAGGGTCAGGCAGGGGGCTGCTGAGCCTCCACAGTAAGTGACCAAAGAGAAACCTGGAAGCCAGACTGTACTCCTCTTAGCTTTTTCCTTTTAATGACTTTATTGTGACATAATTTATAGGGCTTAAAATTTACCTGAAGTATACAATTCAATGGTTTTTCATGAATTAACAGAGTTGTACAACTATCACCAAACCTAACTTTAGAGCATTTTCAGACCCCCAGAAGAAACCCTGCACCAATTCACCCATCACCAGTGCCTCTCCATCCTGCCCACCCCGGCCCTTGACAACCACTAAACTACTTCGTGCTTTTATAGATGTGCCTATTCTGAAAATTCATATGAATGTAAACATACAAAATGCAATCTTTCGAGACAGGCTTTCTTCACGTAACATGGTGTTTTCAAGGTTTATCCAGGTACCGTATATCAGTATTTGATACCTTTTTATTGCTGAATAACACTCCTTTTTATAGATATATCACATTTCCCTCTCCATCAATCCATTGATGGGCACATGGTTCATTTCTACTTAAGGGTTCTTAGGAATAATGCTACTGTAAACACCCATGTACATGTGTTCCCATTTCCTTTGTGTATACACCTGGGAGTGCAATTGCTGGATCATATGGTAAATCTATGTTTCACCTTTCCAGAAATTGTCAGAATGTTTTCTAAAGCAGCTTTACCAGTTTACATGCCCATCAGAAATATATAAAGGTTCTAACTTCACATCCATGCCAACACTTACAATTATCTTTTTTATCATGACAGTCTTAGTAGGTATACAGCAGGTCCTTATTGTGGTGTCTGATTTGCATTTCCCTAATGGTTAGTGATGCTGAGCATCTTTCACGTGCTTGGGGCCATTTCTGCGTATTCTTTGGAGAAATTACTATTCAGGTCCTTTGCCCATTGTTTAACTAGATTATTTGTCTTTTGATTATTGAGTTGTAAAAGTTGTATATATATTCCAGATATATATATCTAAAATATCAGATGCACGATTTTCAAAAGTTTTCTTCCATTCTGTGGATTTTCTTTTCATGTTATTGATAATGTCCTTTGAAGCACAAAAGTTTTTAATTTTGATTAAGCTAACTTACCTACTTTTTTTTCTTTAATCACTTGTACTCATGGTCTCATACCTTTTCTCTTTTTCATGGAGGAAACTATATTTCTGAGACAGGGAGCCTGATGAGCTATTTGCTATTCGGGGGCATATGAGCCTTCTAGTAATAGCAGCCAGTAATTTGGCATTTATATTATTGACAGATGGACACTTTCCCATAATTCTGAGTGCTTTCCAAGTCACCTCTGCTTGTGCCCTGTTGTCAGAGCTCAGAACACTCCCTAGTCTCTGAAACAGAAGATTGATGCTAATTCCCAAAGAGTAGTGATAGAATAGAAGGAAAATCTAAGCATCAGGGTCTGAATAATGAAATCTCCCACTAGTTACAAAGCCTGTTACTACTGTGTTGAAATAGAAGAAAAATGAATCTGAATACACAATGTTCCTAAAATGAGAATAAGTAAAATGGGAAAGAAAAATATTTAAAACATTACCAAAGAAAACTGTACTAAAATAAAGAAAACTCCAGTCTGCAACTTACAGCACACTATGCAAGACAAAAAATTGATAGCAAACTAAGACATATACTGGTAAATTTACTAACCTTACAGAAAAAGAGTTTATATATATTCAATAAAAAGTACAAGAAGCAGGGAGTATGTAGATTAGAGTCATCTGAGAGTTCTTCAAGGCAATAATATCTGAAGACAGAAAGGTCTATAGTACTAAGCAGCAAAAAATAACCAAAGAATTATGTGTCCATGCCATCTGGACTTCCAACAAAAGGATAACTTACCTTCTCAAGAATGCACGTCAAAGAAAATAATACTCATTAAACTTTCTTGGGGAGAAAATAAAATTATTTAATGAAACTGTATTTAAGAAATGAAATAAAAAAATAAAACTCAGGATGGGAGATGCTATGAAAAGTACTACTGATAAGATCATCATTCCCCTAAACAAAAATATAAGCTTGTAAACAACTATTAAAATTATAATTCTAAAGTGGAATGTATTAGAAACCTTGCCACTGTTTTAAACAAAAGTGTTCTGAAGAAACAAAATTGGGAGATGGAAGTGTGGGTCAGTGCAATTATTTCCTCTTACTTCATTGGACAAGTAACAGAGGTCTAAACTTGAAACATACCATCCCAATGATGATACTATATTTTAGAAGACTTAAAACCTAATATCTCTTCTTGTAATGAAGTGTTTGCTTCAAGTTCAGCAATACCTTCAATTTCACTTGTTTCTTTCTTTTTATCAGTTGATTAGATCTGATAAATTCTGACTTCAGAAAAATTAGTATCTTTCATTTAAAAATGCTTTATATATGATTACATTTCAGTAAAATTCTCTCAACCTTTCCCCACCCATCTTTATCTACAGCTATATCTGTAGATAAAGATGTCTGAAATTATCATATGTTAATAATGTTATTTCTGAATGGTTGAGTGAATTTCCTTATTTGTATTTCTCTATTATTTTTATATCTTAAATTGACATGCATAATTTGTACAAAAGCACTACAGTTATCCTTTAGAACATTGTTATTAAAATGTTATTAAAATTCATCATTTCATAAGGTAACAGATTAGAAGTAAACTACAGTATGGTAGATTCCAAGAAAAAAGTATTTTTAGGTAGAGCTTCTCAAGTTTTAAAACAAAGACATATCAACTAGGAGTCTTGTAAAATGCAGGTTCTAATTCAGTAGGTCAGGAGAAGGCCCAAAGAATCTGTATTTCCAATAAGTGCTCAGGGCTGTACACTGAGTAATAGATTTTAAGGCATTTCATGAAGATCATTAAATAAGAATATGTATAAGTCATGAAAATGAGGATATTAGGGAGAATTAGAGAAAACCATAGTAACTAATAAAAAAAATAATAAAAACCTATTCTTTGCATTGCAGGTCTGTCTGTACTGAATCACTTAAGGAAGATCTGTTTTTATAGTACTTCAAAAAATCTTTAGATTTTATGTTCTGATTAACCAAAATTTCTCTACTTTGTTTTTCAATGAAATTTTGGGAGTTTACTTTCTTTAATATTTGTCTGCTGTGACTGCATTTTTTTTACATATGAACTCTAAATGTTCCAAAGTCAATTACTATGTAGGAAATTCTACATCAATTTACTGAACTTCTAATACATTTTAGCCTATCATTGGATAGTTTAAAAAAATTTTTTGATACCCTACATTTTTTTCAGTGTTCAACAGAAATCAACAGCTTGTCTTAAATTTAATCCCATTCTCATATGTTTATTATCAGCTTAAGGGGAAGAAAGCATTGCTCAAATAGACTACATTTCAAAATGTTACACTTTCTCAACAGGAGTAACAGAAAAGAAATTTATCCCAGAGATGCTAGTAAAATCATTTGGAAAATCAAACATTTGGATTACCTAGATTCATTTTACATGTTTTGCTTCAAGTACCATGTGTAAGAAAATACACAGAAGAGGACTGGTTATTTTAAATATGACATATCTTGTGATCACTTTGTCAGGAAATTTTATATTAGATATTGATAGAATCCAGACCTGAGTACCACCTTTCGAATAAACCCACCCACCATCTCAGAGAGGCCTAGGTGTCGCCTTACCTAGGCTACAAGCATCCTCCAGAGGACACATCAGCACACCACAAGCCCACCTTTCCCGACCCCTCCCCTCAAGGAGCCCGCCAAAGCCCTGGCCATAAAAAGCCTCTTGACCTGCTAGAGACCCTTTTCCTTCCTTTGTCCTGCTGGCCAGGACAGAGGGGCCCTCTCAGGCTCAGCGATAAACCTGCTTGGACTGTGGAGTTAGCATCCCCTCTCTTCTTTCATCTATCCCCTCTTTTTCTTTCATCTATCCCCTCTATCCCTTTCAGATATAAGTAATTTCTGTTAGATAAACTATTATAACAAAACATTATTAAAATTAACAAAATAACTTTGGCCTGTTCTTTTTCTTCAATAAGCTGTCTCTTGAGTTAACATGTAGGACACCACTTAGGATTTTAAATGTAGACCACATTTATATTTTAACCATGTACACAGGATTAAAAATAGGTACAAGAGCACTTGCCCAGGTTCTAAAATAAATCAGCCTGCACATTCCAGAAAACTGAACGTGCTCTATTTCTCTTGCCTGGTCCCTGTCTTAGTTATCATGGGAACCTCTTTCCTTCAGTTAGTTGCTTCTGTTTTCTGAACAACAGGCTGTGGGGAGAGTAAACGGGGGAAAAAAGCACGCTAGGAAAGAAAGGGAATGTTGAGAGTAAATTCGGGTAGACAACCTAAAAATCTGAACAAGACATGAGATTATGTTCCTAAAGATATTTTTTTCCTAAATACAACTCTTCACGTTCAAATATTTATGAGTCATGATTTCAGCAGTTTCCAAAAGTTGTGTCAGACCATCTCTCTGTTCACAGTGACTTTTTTACAGCACTGCCCCTAGGGGAGTCATTGAAGAAGGACAGAGGCTCAGCATGGCCTCCAGGAGGCAAGGAAAGTTCCCAAGTTCCTTGTTATTGTTTGTCTATGCCTGACTACTCAGAGACTAATGAGGATTAACTCATGATTAAATACCCATTGAGATTATTAAATGTTTTAAATACATAACTTCTATTGAATTATTTTCATCAGATTTTAAAGGCACTGAGCAATAAGAGCTGTTTTTGTTTTGGTTTGAGGAACAAAACATAAATTTGACATTTGTTTGTATAAAGAGTAGAGCTGGAGGGAATACGAGAGCCAGCATACGGCAGGTAGATGTGGGGATTTTGCGGGAAGAACTGCTTTAAAAGGGAGAGGGATTCTGAAGTGGAGAGGAAGTTACAAAAATAAACTTTAACTACTTTGTTGTTTCATTTAGATCATGGTGACTACAGTTTTTATCCTAAGGACACATAAAGTAGGAGCATATAAAATTAAAAGGTGAATGTTCCTTAAAAGCTACTTTCTTCTATTCCTTAAAGAGTCACCTTCTAAATTATCATGAAAGATGAATCTCCAGCATTTGCAGTCTGTGTTGGTAACTGGGAACCCACTTCATTAGGATGGCGTCCATTCCTAAATATGGGACAATTCTATGTGTTTTCCTGCACCTTTTTACTATCTTAGTGTTGCTCTGAATCATAATAAAACAAGTGACCTTTCCCAGTTACATTCATTTATAGAACATCCACTGTGGGCTACATTTAGTGCTGAGTAAAAAGGCTATCAGATCAACTTAAGTAAGCATAGTGGTCACTTCTCCAAGGAGCTTAGATATCCCCAGGCATTTTTCTCTATACACTCTTAACTTGTACATTTTCTCTTTTATAATGAAGAGAAAGACTCACTCTTTTACTGGCCCTGATTGGTGTTCTTTTTGAATGGTTGCACCTGTGAGTACCCACAACATGTGAGATTTATTTTGAGGAGTTTAGAATGTAATAGGAATGTGGGCACTATATCAAAGTAATGTGATTTTGTAACATGTCAGAAATATTTGCGAATGAGCCTCAAACTCTTGCCAATTTCATTTTTCTTTCCACCCTTGTCTATCAAATAATCATAGCAGTTACCTACCCAATTCCAAACTCTTGAACTCAAATAAAAGACATCAAGATAAAATTTTTATGCCAATAGGATATAAATAGACCATACTCTAGTTCTAAAATGGCACACTCCAAATCTCTCCATAATATGTGCCCATCCCTACATTACATTTGTTTTTTAAAAAAAGGAATTACTGATTGTTTTATCATTCAAATCATTAGTGTTTTCACTTTCCGTGTGTCTCCATAATTGTTTATAATCGGCTGTCATTCCTGTTTTAAAAAGATAAAACCTCATTTAAAAAAAAATTCTAATAGTATTTGCATTTGTTTCATAATTGTAAGAATTAACCCAAACATAGCAAATATCATCCTTGAGGAATATAATGACCCTTATGGACATTGCTATTGAACTGTAGCACCTGCAGTAAGCAGGTTGGTATTAAGATGAAATTTTTCAGTGCCCTGAGGATATTCTTCTCTTACAAAATTTATAATTCAACATGATCTCTGTGTAGAAAAACAAATAGCGAGCTAATAAGGAAAATGACAATCTGGCCAGCATAGATTGAGAATTTATTAATTAATAGCAAAACAATTCCATTTTGTTTACCACAGTCCCATCTAATCTCATCAAAGTAATTAAATGTATGCAAAAGAAAATTATAAGATCACTGAAAAAGGGAAGTTAAAATATCTTTCATATTTTTTAAGTCTCATTTGTCAACAAGATCAGGTAATTTACTTGATCAAGCAAGTTAACAGATCAGCTTTCCAGGTACCTGAATTCTGTCAAATAAAAACAGATATTTACTATTTTAAGGTACATCCTTTGTTCCCAAGGAAATTAAACCTCTTTGTTAAAGAATAACTCTCATAATTATTAAGAAAAAGCAATGAGATGTAATTATTTTAATGTGGTGAGGTGTACAGTACTGCATTCTGACAGGAAATGCTCTGTAACATTTTATGTCTGTGGGTAAAACTGCAGTATTTCCAGAATCTCTCACCTGGCTTTAGTTCATCTGCATATCAATAGGTATTTCCAAGGGATGAAGAGAATTAGCCCATCCACATATCAATAGGTAATTACAAGGGCCTGTGAGGGCTTATCTGGAGAGGAGAGGTTGGGTGGAGCTCTCTTCTGCTGCAGCCTGGTTCAAGAGAGAGGCGGGTATGACTGCTTGTAAGAAATAAAAGGTTTTCTTAACTATTTCTCCCTTTGATTTCGGTATTTTGCCCCAGAATTTTCCCCCCGGAGTTACATGTCACTGTCACCAACACGTTACAAATTAGCATCCTTGCAAAGTGACTCATGTGTAATACTTTCCAAAAAATACTCTAACTGCAAGCTGATATTATAATAGAGTAATTGATTTTTATTTTTAATTAGAAAACAGCATGATATAATGAAACCAAAGAAATTTCTTAAGTTGCAGCAGGCCTACCTCCTATCCATTACTGAAGAAATTATATATGCGACTCTTACATGCCATATGAACTAGTGCATATAGAAATATATGCCCGACAGAATCAAATGGTTAAATCTATGAACATATACCTCAAGTTATCAATTAACAAAGAAGAAGTAAATTTGACTTTTTCTTTCTCTTTTTTTTTTTTTTGGTTGTTTTGGCCTGAAGCTTTTGTAGAAAAATAGACTGGATAATATTTCTACAACCAGTGCAACAAGCCAAGTAATGTGTAACTTACCAGAATCTCTGATGTCTCTGGGGACCTGATAAATGATTTGCCAGGAAAACAGAACCAAAACAAACAGACTGTGAACTAAGAGTAAGACAATATGCTGAATTAAATATGCTCACAATTCATCTCTTACACTTGGCTTTTTTTCCAAGTATATTTCTGATGATTTTCTATTTATTCCTCTTTTCATACAGTTAAGATGTACTTTCTTTCGGAGTTGAAATTTATTTTTAATTATTTTGTGAAAATATATGAAATCTGAAAAATGTACATGAAATCCAATGAGTCAGCTTTTGAACTTTTTTAGTATGTAAAGAAAATTTAATAATAAACCTCTAATTACAACACATAGGCTTATATACAGTTTTATGGAATGGTGACAATATATTATTATTATTCATAAAGCAAGTAGTATCTTTAAAGACACATTTATTTGAAATATAAATGATGTACACATAAACAAAAGCCAGGCCTAAATAAAATTTAAGTAGATAAACAATAGTTGCTTTACTTAGGGAAAAAGCATTCCGTGAATAGTTTCCTTAAGTTGACTAAGCTTTTTAAGAATACCTGAAAGTAGTATATCTTTTCAACAATTTTTTATATATGATCTATTTACTTTTAATATAGGTCATAGTAAATAAGTGGAATACCATTTTTATTATTTAATATTCTTTATGTTAAACCTGGCAATAATGAAAAACTACAAAAGAACATATTTCCCATGTTGTTAAAAACTACCTGAAAAGATCATGTTTTGTGCATGCACAAAAGTTCATTCCATCAATATACATATTCCATAAATTAGTAAACCATCCATCCAATTTTGAATATTCAGGTTGTTTCCAGCATTACACTATTAAAAAAGAGCTATGAATAGTAAGCATCTTTATGTACAAAAAATCTGAAAAGATTCCCAGAAATGGATTTACTTGTTCAAAGAGCATGAACATTTCAACATCTCAAGGTTCTTGATAAATATTGACAAATCATTTTGCAAAGAGTTGTACAAATTTACATTCCCATTCACAATGTAAGAAAATTCCTGTTTTACTATATTCTCTTCCATATTAAATAAGTATAATTGTAAAAAATACTGCTAAATATGGTTTCTCATTGTAATGGGTATTTTTCAGTTTATTGGTGATGTAGTTTTTCTGTGTATTTACTGGGATTTCATGGGTTGGTTTTTTACTTAATTCTTGCAAAAATACAAAATTTTTATAATACAGTCAGCAGTTAACCCAATACTGTATTTTTCCAATGTACTGTCTACCTTTTGATCATATCTGTAAATGTATATGAATGTATATGTGTGTGTACACATGGGACACTTCAAATTAAATTTATCAATCTTTTTCTTAAGAAACTGGTTCTATAGTATTTTTTTAATCTTAAGAAACTTTCCTCCATTCAGATATTTAATATATATTCAATTATGCTTTCTTACTTCTTCACTAATTTCATTTTTCATATTACTCTTTTTCATTCATTCCTCTAAAAATATTAGTGAGGTGCTTACTAATCAAGAAAACATATTTTAAATTTGGCTAAAGCAATAGTGAACAAAATCTGATACAGATCCTGTGTTCATGCAGCTTAAAATCTAGTGCAAGAGACAGCTACTAATGAAAGGGATGTCTGAGCTGCTTTGTAAAAGATCTGACCAAAGCTAAATCAGGTGAAGTGTGTGGACAGTCTTGTGTTAAAGTATGTGCTGTGAATTCTGATGAAGTAAAATCAAGAACAGTGTAGCTGAAAGTGGGCAAGAGGATTGCATGGAATGACATAAAGCAGGAGAGATAGGTACAGGGACCGGGTTGCACTGTAAGCCTCTTAAGGTTTCTGGTCTTTGTCCTAAGAAGAATGAAGAAAAGTATTAAAATGTTTCTGGTGCTGTAAAGACAAATACAAATTTAAAATAAGACACTTAATTCTACCTGTTGAAAATAAGGGAAGAGATTTCTCCACACTCCTTCTTTAAGCATTTATTTCAGAAAATTTGTATTTTTAATTACTTTCCTCCTTTGTAATGATAGAAATCCTTTTGAAAACTAGGTAAGCCTCTTGTGGACTTAACAGACCCAGGACTGTCTTTCTCAAGCACCTGAGTCATTTCTTTGAAATGTAAACATCAAGGGAGAGAGCGCTCTCAGTTTCTGAGCCTCATTTCAGTGGTGCAAATTGCAAAAGTACTTCCTGTAATAAAGACTTGAGTAACTTGTTTTCCCTCTGGATAAAACCAGTTAATACAGAGGTCACCCAATTGCCAGGTAAAGTTAGGATGAACTGTTTGTGGCAAATGGTACTAGCAAGTCCTCTTACTTGAGGACTAGTTATTGTCCATCTTAAAAACATGAATATAATGGGATTTATCTGCTTGGTTATATTAGAGAGTGAGATTTCTATTTTGCAATATCCTCTTGAATTCCCTGTGATGTGCATCACATTCCATTTTGATGCTCATTAAGTGATGAATGTGTCTTCTTTTCCTCCTACTTTTGTGGAGAAAATTTCTGGGTTGGAAGATGTGTTATTTTTCCCCAACAATGTAAAGGGAGGCAAAATACGTTTAGTTTTATATTTCAAAATGATCTCTCAGACTGTAAAGAAGAAAACGGATTAGACAAGTGGAATTATCTCACCCAACTAATAAATAGTCCAGGAGAGAAAGAGGAAGGGCTCAGAGGAAGAGGGGAGTGATGAGGGAGAGAAGCAGACATACTCATGGACATGTCGTGTAGAAGACCACAGGTCTGCCAGAGGACAGCAGAACATTATAAGAAGCATAAAGATAACTCCTGAATTATTTTGTATAACAGCATAGATAGTTCAAGAAACACAGAAACAGAGAGGGGAAAACTTTGAGGAAAGATCATGTGCATGGTTTGGGAAATACTGAATCTGAGGTGACTGAAAATATCAAATGAAAATAATAACTTAACCATTAGAGAATTTATTTTGAATTCTGTTTTGGTGAGTCTAAAGAAAGATTCTAATTTCATTTTTCTTTATTCAGAGTATCTAATAACCTCCAGGACAATTCTATTTTAGCTTGGTGCTTTCAACAGAGTCCTCTCTTGTCAAATGAAAACAAATAAAAAGAAAAATCTGAGTACCCAATAAAAACATTATTTTACTCCACATTAGATTATTTTTTTCAATTTAACTAGACTCTATCACCTAAATTTATTTTTTATTTTATTAGCATATTATTGATATACACTTTTATGAAGGTTACCCATGAAAAAACAATGTGGTTATTACATTTACCCATATTATAAAGTCCCCACCCATACCCCAGTGCAGTCACTGTCCATCAGTGTAGTAAGATGCCACAGATTCACTGTTTGCCTTCTCTGTTCCACACTGCCTTACCCATGACCCCCCACACCATGTGTACTATACATAATACCCCTCAATCCCCATCTCCCACCCTCCCAACCCACCCTAACACACCCCTCCCCTTTGGTAACCACTAGTCCCTTCTTGGAGTCTCTGGGTGTGCTGCTATTTTGTTCATTCAGTTTTGCTTCATTGTTATACTCCACAAATGAAGGAAATTTTTGGCACTTTTCTTTCTCGGCTGGCTTATTTCACTGAGTATAATATCCTCCAGCTCCATCCATATTGGCGCAAATGGTAAAATTGGTATCTTTCTTATGACTGAATAATATTCCATTGTGTATATGTACCATCTCTTCCCTATCCATTCATCTAATGATGGACACTTAGGTTGCTTCCATATCTTGGCTATTGTAAATTGTGCTGCAATAAACAAAACGGTGCATATGTCTTTTTGAGTCTGAGAAGTTGTATTCTTTGGGTAAATTCCAAGGAGTGGGATTCCTGGGTCAAATGGTATTTCTATTTTTAGTTTTTTGAGGAACCTCCATATTGCTTTCCACAATGGTTGAACTAGCTTACATTCCCACCAGCAGTGTAGGAGGGTTCCCCTTTCTCCTCATCGGGTCAGAATTTCTTGTTCTTAGTCTTTTCGATGCTGGCCATCCTTACTGGTGTGAGGTGATATCTCATTGTGGTTTTAATTTGCATTTCCCTGATGATTAGTGATGTGGAGCATCTTTTCATGTGTCTGTTGGCTATCTGAATTTCGTCTCTGGAGAATTGTCTCTATATTTTCTGCCCATTTTTAATCGGGTTATTTGCTTTTTGGGTGTTGAGGCATGTGAGTTCTTTATTTTGAATGTTAACCCCTTCTCGGATATGTCATTTACTAATATATTCTCCCATACTGTAGGATGTCTTTTTGTTCTGTTGATGGTGTCCTTGGCCTTACAGAAGCTTTTTAGTTTGATGTAGTCCCATGAGTTCATTTTTGCTTTTGTTTCCCTTGCTCCAGGAGATGCGTTCAGGAACAAGTTGCTCATTCTTATATTCAGGAGATTTTTGCCCATGTTCTCTTCTAAGAGTTTTATGCTCTCATGACTTATATTCAGGTCTTTCATCCATTTCGAGTTTACTTTTGTGAATGGGATAAAATAGTAATCCAGTTTCATTCTGTTGCATGTAGCTGTCCAGCTTTGCCAACACCAGTTGTTGAAGAGGCTTTCATTTCCCCATTATATGTCCATGGCTCCTTTCTCATATATTAAATGACCATATATGGTTGGGTTTATATCAGGGCTCTCTAGCCTGTTCCATTGGTCTATGGGTCTGTTCTTGTGCCAGTACCAAATTGTCTTGAGTACTGTGGCTTGGTAGCAGAGCTTGAAGTTGGGGAGCATAAACCCCAGCTTTATTCTTCCTTCTCAGGATTGCTTTGGCTATTCGGGGTCTTTTGTGGTTCCATATTAATTTTAGAACAATTTGCTCTAGTTCATTGAAGAATGCTGTTGGTATTTTGATAGGGATTGCATTGAATCTATAGATTGCTTTAGGCAGGATGGCCATTTTGACAATATTAATTCTTCCTATCCATGAGCACGGGATGTGTTTCCACTTATTGGTATCTTCTTTAATTTCTCTCATCAGTGTCTTGTTTTCAGAGTATAGGTCTTTTATTTCCTTGGTTAGGTTTATTCCTAGGTATTTTATTCTTTTTGATGCAACTAAGAATGGAATTGTTTTCCTGAATTCTCCTTCTGCTAGTTCATCGTTAGTGTACAGAAATGCAACAGCTGTGTATTAATTTTGTATCCCGCAACTTTGCTGAATTCAGATATTAGATCTAGTAGTTTTGGAGTGGATTTTTTAGAGTTTTTTATGTACAGTATCATGTTATCTGCAAACAGGGACAGTTTAACTTCATCCTTGCCAATCTGGATACCTTTTATTTGTTTGTGTTGTCTGATTGCCGTGGCTAGGATGTCCAGTACTATGTTGCATAGAAGTGGGGGGAGTGGGCATCCTTGTCTTGTTCCCGATCTTAAAGAAAAGCCTTCAGCTTCCACTGTTAAGTATAATGTTGGCTGCAGGTTTGTCATATATGGCCTTTATTATGTTGAGATACTTGTCCTCTGTACCCATTTTGTTGGGAGTTTTCATAATGAATGGATGTTGAATTTTGTCAAATGCTTTTTCAGCATCTATGGAGGTGATCATGTGGTTTTTGTCCTTCTTCTTGTTAATGTGGTGGATGATGTTGATGGATTTTCAAACGTTGTACCACCTTTGCATCCCTGGAATAAATCCTACTTGATCATGATGGATGATTTTTTTTATGTATTTTTGAATTCAGTTTGCTAATATTTTGTTGAGTATTTTTGCATCTATGTTCATCAGGGTAGTATTGTTCTGTAATTTTCTTTTTCTGTGGTGTCTTTGCCTGGTTTTGGTATTAGAGTGATACTAGCCTCAAAGAATGAGTTTGGAAGTGTTCCTTCTACTTCTACTCTTTGGAAAACTTTAAGGAGGATGGGTATTAGGTCTTCACTAAATGTTTGATAAAATTCAGCAGTGAAGCCATCTGGTCGAGGCGTTTTGTTCTAAGGTAGTTTTTGATTACCAATTCAATTTCCTTGCTGGTAATTGGAGTGTTCAGATTTTCTGTTTCTTTCTGGATCAGTCTTGGAAGGTTGTATTTTTCTAGAAAGTTGTCCATTTCTTCTAGGTTATCCAGTTTGTTGGCATATAATTTTTCATAGTATTCCCTAATAATTCTTTATATTTTTGTGGTGTCCGTAGTGATTTTTCCTTTCTCATTTCTGATTTTGTTTAGGTGTGTAGGCTCTCTTTTTTCCTCATAAGACTAACTAGGGGTTTATCTCTTTTGTATATTTTCTCATAGAATCAGCTCTTGCTTTCATTTATTTTTTCTATTATTTTAGTCATAAATTTTATTTATTTCTGCTCTAATCTTTACTATGTCTCTCCTTCTACTGACTTTGGGCCTCATTTGTTCTTCTTTTTCTAGTTTCGTTAATTGTCAGTTTACACTGCTCATATGGGATTGTTCTTTCCTGAAGTAGGCCTGTATTGCAATATACTTTCCTCTTAGCATGACCTTTGCTGGGTCTCACAGATTTTGAGGTGTTGAATTATTGTTGTCATTTGTCTCCATATATTGCTTGATCTCTGGTTTTACTTGGTCATTGATCCTTTGGTTATTTAGGAGCATGTTGGGAAGCCTCCATGTGTTTGTTGGATTTTTCATTTTCTTTGCATAATTTATTTCTATTTTCATACCTTTGTGGTCTGAGAAACTGGTTGGTACAATTTCAATCTATTTGAATGTACTGAGGCTCTTTCTGTGGCCTAGTATAAGATCTGTTCTTGAAGATGTTCCATGTGCACTTGAGAAGAATGTGTATTCTGCTTCTTTTGGGTGTAGAGTTCTGTAGATGTCTGTTAGGACCATCTGTTCTCCTGTGTTGTTCAGTGCCTCTGTCTCCTTACTTAATTTCTGTCTCGTTGATCTGTCCTTCAGAGTGAGTGGAGTGTTGAAGTCTCCTAGAATGTATGCATTGCATTCTATTTCCCCTTTTAATTCTGTATTTGTTTCACATATGTAGTTGCTCCTGTGTTGGGCACATAGATATTAATAATGGTTATATCTTCTTGTTGGATTGACCCCTTAGTTATTATGTAATGTCCTTCTTTGTCTCTTGTGACTTTCTTTGTTTTGAAGCCTATTTTGTCTGATACAAGTACTCCAACTCCTGCTATTTTCTCCCTATTAATTGCATGAAATATCTTTTTCCATCCCTTCACTTTTAGTCTGTGTATGTCTTTGGGTTTAAAGTGAGTCTCTTGTAGGCAGCATATAGATGGGTCTTGTTTTTTATCCATTCAGTGACTCTATGTCTTTTGATTGGTGCATTCAGTCCATTTACATTTAGGGTGATGATCAACAGGTATGTACTTATTGCCATTGCAGGCTTTAGAATCGTGGTTACCAAAGGTTCAAGGTTAACTTCATACTATCTAAGAGTCTAACTTAACTCACTTATTATGCTATTACAAACACAATCTAAAGGTTCTTTTTTTCTCCTCCTATTTCTTCCTCCTTCATTCTTTATATGTTAGGTATCATATTCTGTACTCTTTGTCTATCCCTTGACTGACTTTGGGGATAGTTAATTTAATTTTGCATTTGCTTAGTAATTAACTGTTCTACTTTATTTACTGTGTTTTTATTAACTCTGGTGACAGCAATTAAACCTTAGGAAAACTTCCATCAATGGCAGTCCCTCCAAAATACACTGTAGAGATGTTTGGTAGGAGGTAAATTCTCTCAGCTTTTGCTTATCTGGAAATTGCTTAATCTCTCCTTCAAATGTAAATGATAATCTTGCTGGATAAAGTATTCTTGGTTCGAGGCCCTTCTGCTTCATTGCATCAAATACATCATGCCACTCCCTTCTGGCCTTTTAGGTTTCTGTTGAGAAGTCTGATGATAGCCTGATGGGCTTTCCTTTGTATGTGATCTCATTTCTCTCTCTGGCTACTTTTAATAGTCTGTCCTTATCCTTGATTTTTGCCATTTAATTGCTATATGTCTTGGTGTTGTCTTCCTTGAGTCCCTTGTGTTGGGAGATCTCTATATCTCCATGGCCTGAGAGATTATCTCCTTCCCCAGGTTGGGGAAGTTTTCAGCAATTACCTCCTAAAAGACACTTTTTATCACTTCTTTTCTCTCTTCTTCTTCTGGTATCCCTATAATACAAATATTGTTCCGTTTGGATGGTCACACTGTTCTCTCAGTTTTCTTTCATTCTTAGAGATCCTTTTTCTCTCTGTGCCTCATCTTCTTTGTATTCCTATTCTCTAATTTCTATTTGATATATCGTCTCCTCCACCATACCTAATCTGCTTTTAATACCTTCTATTGTGCTCTTCAATTGGATCTTCAACCGGAATTCATTCCTGAGTTCCTGAATATTTTTCTGTACTTCCATGAGCATGTTACTGATTTTTATTTTGAACTCTCTGTCAGGAAGATTCATGAGGTTGATTTCCTTTGAATCTTTCTCAGGTGTTGTATTCATAATTTTACTTTGAACCAGGTTTCTTTGGCATTTCATATCTGCATATGGCACCCTCTTATGCCCAGAAGCTCTACTCTCTGGAGCTGCTCAGCCCCTGAAGCAATGTTGGGGGTTGCAGGGGAGTGGTATTGGTGCTTGGGGGGAGGAAAGAACTGTTTCTTGCTTCCCGGCTGCTATGCCTGTCTCCACTGCCTGAACCAGTGGGCTGAGCACACAGGTATAAGCTTCTATGCTTTGAGTTTGTAGTTGCTGTAGACGGGGCTTCCCTCTGGCTGGCCTAATGCCAAGGAAGGTTTGCTGGTTTGCGAGCCAGGTGGGGCTGGCTAGGAGAAAGGCTCAGTAGGCTACACATCATGGAGGGGGTACTTCGAGCTGTGTAGCCGGCCAGGGAGCTGGAGTGCCTGAAGATCGAGAAAGTTCCCAACAATTTTGTCTATCTGTCCTTTCTCCTGAGCAGTAAGCTGTGTGAAATCCTTGCCCCTTTAGCAGCCCTCTTGCTGTTAGGAAGTCTCTCAGACTGCCCACCTTTCTTTTGTCACAGAGCCGACAGATATGGATCCCTGCTTTCCACAAGCAGCTGGGATCTCAGTCTCTCCAGGTATTCTGCCTGTCTTAGCTTCTAACCCCCTAATCACAAGAGTACCATGAAAGCACTATGAAATGGAGGTTTGTGCTCCCAGAGAAGATCTCCGGAGTTAGGTATTCAGCAATCCCAGGCTTCCACTCCTTCCCTGCCCCATTTCTCTTCCTCCTGCTGGTGAGCTGGGGTGGGGAAAGGGCTTGGGTCATGCCAGGCCACTGCTTTGGTGCATTACCCTGTTCCGTGAGGTTTATTCTTTTCTTCAGGTGTATGCAGTTTGGTGTAGCTCTCTTTACTGTTGCTCTTTCAGGATTAGTCATATTAATTATATTTTCATATTATATGTGGTTTTAGAAGGAAGCCTCCATCTCACCTCTCATGCCACCATCTTTAATCAGTTCTGCTCTACCATCTAAATTTAATGCAGAATATTTCCTTCAAACTCAGTTGTGCTCTTCAACTACCTTCTATGTAGATGATTAATATAAAGGCATAGGTATCTGATTCTTTAAAGACTGTCCCAGTATTTGAGCTTTCCTACATAAACGAGTTGGGTTTCAAATCATGATTATTCTATGCCTTCAGCTTTGGGTATTTTCCATCAATTATCAAGAATCGAGAAACTTCAAACTGTATCCTATTCCTTAACCTTCCCAATTGCCTAGGCAAGTCAGGCTACATTAGGAATATGAGGAAAAATAAAGTTATGTTGTTATTGTTATTCTCTCTTAGGGGGAACTGATAGAATCCAGACCTGAGTACCGCCTTTTGAATAAGCCCAACCACCATGTTACAAAGACCTAGGTTTCATCTTACCTAGGCTACAAGCATTCTCCAGAGGACAAATCAGCACGTTACAAGCCCACCTTTCCCCTGATCCTTTCCCTCAAAGAGCCGGCCAAAAACCCTGATCATAAAATGCATCTTGACCCTATAGACTCTCTTCCTTTGTTCTGCTGGCCAGGACAGAGGGGTCCCTTTCAGGTTAGCAATAAACCTGCTTGGACTGTGGAGTTCACGTCCTTTCTTCCCTTTCATATATGGTGACAAAACCTGGGACCAAGAGGTGAGAGCAGGGGCTCTTTTGCAGCCTAGGAAGCGGAAGCAGTGCGCAGTGAAAGCTCATCTGGGCTAACTCCTAGATCCTGAGAGCCTCCTGTGTCTTGCCCTGTTTCCCTTCCCTCACTCACCCAACACCTCTTGCAAACTCCAGTCCAGGGACCATCTTGCCAGACCTCAGTCTACACATCCACCACCCTGCAATTCCCAGGAGGGTAATTTGGGCCACTTATCAGCTTTCTCTTGGCACTGAGAGAAAGTTGGCCTGGTCCCCTTTTCCTTTATCCTTTCCATTCCTCTCTGTTCGCCAGTTGAGAACACCATTAGGGGACCTCCTGCACTCTGACTGGGAGAATGCTTCCTTTTGATGTGAAGGAAAATCTTGTCTGGCTCCAGGAGGCTCCAGTTGGGAAACCCATCTCAGGGAGACATCCCAGTGGCCTGCTTCCCAAACCCCAGCCACGCTTTCTCACCCTCCCACAGTGGGCAATTCTTCCTCATAAACATCGGGAAACAGCCCCTCAGAATGAGGCCCAAAGTCAGTAGAAGGAGAGACATAATAAATATTAAAGCAGAAATAAATAAAATTGAGAAGAATAAAACAATACAATGAATCAATGAAAGCAGGAGCTGGTTCTTCGAGAAAATAAACAAAATAGATAAATCCCTAGCTAGACTTATCAAGGAAAAAAGAGAGTCTACCTGCATAAACAGAATCAGAAATGAAAAAGGAAAAATCACTAAGGACACCACAGAAATACAAAGAAAAATATGGTAAAAAACTGGATATCCTAGAAGAAATGGACAACTTTCTAGAAAAATACAACCTTCCAAGGTTGACCCAGGAAGAATCAGAAAATCTGAATAGACCAATTACCAGCAAAGAAATTGAATTGGTAATCAAAAAACTACCTAAAAACAAAACTACTAGTCCAGATGGTTTAACTGCTGGATTTTATCCAACATTTGGTGAATACCTAATACCCATCCCCCTTCAAGTTTTCCAAAAAGTAGAAGAAGAGGGAATATTCCCAAAATCATTCTATGAGGCTAACATCACTCTATTACCAAAACCAGGCAAAGACACCACAAAAAAAAAAATTACACAGCAATATCCCTGATGAACATAGATGTAAAAATACTCAACAAAATATCAGCAAACTGAATTCAAAAATACATCAAAAAGATCATCTATCATGATCAAGTGGGATTCATCCCAGGGATCAAGGATGGAACAACATTCGAAAATCCATCAACATCATCCACCACATCAACAAAAAGAAGGACAAAAACCACATGATCATCTCCATAGATGCTGAAAAAGCATTCGACAAAATTCAACATCTACTCATGATAAAAACTCTCAACAAAATTGGTATAGAGGGCAAGTACCTCAACATAATAAAGGCCATATATGACAAACCCACAGCCAACATTATACTTAACAGCAGGAACAAGGATGCCCACTCTCCCCACTTTTATTTAACATAGTTCTGGAGGTCTTAGCCATAGCAATCAGATAACACAAATAAATAAAAGGCATCCAGATTGGAAAGGAAGAAGATCAAACTGTCCCTGTTTTCAGATGGCATGATACTGTACATAAAAAACCCTAAAGAATCCACTTCGAAACAATTAGATCTAATATCTGAATTCAGTAAAGTTGCAGGATACAAAATTAATACACAGAAATCTGTTGCATTCCTATACTTAATGATGAACTAGCAGAAAGAGAAGTCAGGAAAACAATTCCATTCACAATTGGATCAAAAAGAATAAAATACCTAGGTATAAACCTAACCAAGGAAGTAAAAGACTTATACTCTGAAAACTACAAGACACTCAAGAGAGTAATTGAAGAAGACACCAATAAAAGGAAACACATCCAGTGCTCATGGATAGGAAGAATTAATATTGTCAAAATGGCCATCCTGCCTAAAGCAATTTACAGATTCAATGCAATTCCTATCAAAATACCAACAGCATTCTTCAATGAACTAGAGCAAATAGTTCTCAAATTCATGTGGAGCCACAAAAGAGCCCGAATAGCCAAAGCAATTCTGAGAAGGAAGAATAAAGTGGGGGGGAATTCTGCTCCCTGACTTCAAGCTCTACTACAAAGCCACAGTAATCAAGATAATTTGTTAGTGGCACAAGAACAGAACCTTAGACCAATGGAACAGACTAGAGATCCAGATTCAAACCCAACCATATATGGTCAATTAATATATGATAAAGGAGCCATGGATATACAATGGGGAAATGACAGCCACTTCAACAGCAGGTGTTGGCTTATTGTCTAACCCCACAGACAAAAGTAAACTCAAAATGGATCAAAGACCTGAATATAAGTCATGTAACCATAAAACTCTAAGAAACAAACATAGGCAAAAATCTCTTGGACATAAACATGAGCAACTTCTTCATGAACATATCTCCCCAGGCAAGGGAAACAAAAGCAAAAATGAACAAGTGGGACTATACCAAACTAAAAAGCTTCTGTATGGCAAAGGACACCATCAGTAGAACAAAAAGACATCCTACAGTATGGGAGAATATATTCATAAATGACATATCTGATAAAGGGTTGACATCCAAATTATATAAAAAGTTCACACACCTCAACAAACAAAAAGCAAATAAGCCAATTAAAAAATGGGCAGAGGAACTGAACAGACACTTCTCCAAAGAAGAAATTCAGATGGCCAACAGACACATGAAAAGATGCTCCACATTGCTAATCATCAGAGAAATGCAAATTAAAACCACAATGAGATATCACCTCACACCAGTTAGGATAGCCACCATCCAAAAGACAAACAACAACAAATGTTGGGGAGGATGTGGAGAAAGGGGAACCCTCCAACTCTGCTGGTGGGAATGTAAGTTAGTTCAACCATTGTGGAAAGCAGTATGGAGGTTCCTCAAAAAACTCAAAATAGAAATACCATTTGACCCAGGAATTCCACTCCTAGGAATTTACCCTAAGAATGCAGCAGCCCAGTTTCAAAAAGACATATTCACCCCTATGTTTATCGCAGCACTATTTACAATAGCCAAAAAATGGAAACATACCTAAGTGCCCATCAGTAGTTGAATGGATAAAGAAGTCATACATATACACAGTGGAATATTATTCAGCCACAAGAAGAAAATAAATCCTACCATTTGCAACAACTTGGATGGAGCTAGAGGGTATTATGCTCAGTGAAATAAGCCAGGTGGAGAAAGACAAGTATCAAATGATTTCACTCATCTGTGGAGTATAAGAACAAAGAAAAAAACTGAAGGAACAAAACAGTAGCAGACTCACAGAACCCAAGAATGGACTAACAGTTACCAAAGGAAAAGGGACTGGGGAAGATGTGTGGGAAGGGAGGGACAAGGAGGAAAAATGGTTATGACCATTAGCACACATATTGTAGTGGGGGGGCGGGATATGGGGAAGGCAGTGTAACACAGAGAAGACAAGTAGTGATTCTATAGCATCTTACTATGCTGATGGACAGTGACTGCAATGGGGTATGTGGTGGGGACTTAATAATAGGAGGAGTCTAGTAACCATAATGTTGCTCATGTAATTGTACATTAATAATACCAAAATAAAAAACTAAACTAAACTAAACAAAAAGAATCTATTCTACTTGTGACAGGACCAATTGAAAACATTGGTAATATTACCAAGGCTTTGACTGGAATGTCATATTGAGACACATGCATAGACTTGCATATGAACAGACAGCTTCAAGGAAGTAAGATTGACTTTATGGAGCCAAGAAGCCCCTTGGAAAAATTAGTCTGGTACCTTGCTTACAGGGTTCCCAGCAGCCTTACCAGGTGAGTAAGGAAGGTCAGTTCCCCACAGGTGCAGGAACCTCAAAATATCTTGGGGACCTCGAGAGAGAAAAATTTACCCAAATCTACAGGTACTGCAGGCAAAAACTGATGGCAAGTCTGGCTTGGCTTTCTGGTCTTGAAAGGCCTTTAAAAGATCAATCTGAAATTCCTTATAAAAGTTCTAGCAAAGCACATTTAAAAGAGCCTGTGTGATCAGTGGCTGTTCTTGCTGCACTTATGTAAATAATCAGGCCAACTGTTTTAAAGCTAAACTTATTTTATATTAATAAAAATGAGGGTAATTTTAGAAAGAGGAATTGTGTTTCAATAGTGTAGTCTTACCTCTATTAGATACTAATACTGTTCATTGTAAAATAGACTAGATCCTGGATTCTAGTTTCCTCAAAATATCTGGCTATGACTCTACAAATATTTCAGTTTTCTCCCATTATTTCTATTAGTTTTTCTATTTCTAGTCCTCATATTCAGCCATATTTTCTTAATCTCCTTGTCAAGTTTGTTTCCTCCAGAACAAAAACTCCAACTCCAGATGTTTTTCAGACAAGGATTTCAATCCTCCCTAATGCTGATGAAGACGCCCATCAGCAGCCCTGCAGCTTAGCTGCATCCTCCTCTCATGTGCCCTGGTCCATGTCTGCCTCTGCTGCTCTGCCTCCATGCCCCCTCCTCTCCCTGACAGGCAGCAAGGGACTAACTGCTGGACGCACGGGCAGGGACAATGCCCCTACTCAGCAGGAAGCAGTTACAGAAGAGTGTCCTACACCCACTTTTCCTTGAAAGATTTCAAGGGTCCACATTCCTTGAGGGGTGATTGAGGTGAGGGAGAGACATGGCACAAGCATCCTGATGAACTTTTCCAGCCTATGATGAAACATGCTGAGATATAAACAGTATAGTAAGATAGAGGTACTCCTAGGTTTCTTAGCTATTTTAGACTCTGGATCCAAAATTCCTCACTCATTGCAAAACTCCTTTACAAGGCCTTCCATGGGGATCCCCAGAAAAGAGTGCCAGAGACAGACTTACATTCTGCTTCTTTCTGGGCCATTAAGTGAGCACTCCTCAAAGCACCTGCTTTGACTCTACCTAACCCTAATAAACATTTCTTTTCTTAACCAGCAAAAAGGGGCAAGCATTAGGACTGCTTGCACAATCAGCTGGGGACTCCCTCCAGACTGTTGCCTATTTGTCCAAACAACTCGACCTTGTGATAAAAGGCTGGCCTCTCTGCTTACAGGTCCTGGCGTCAGCCGCACTCCTTATCCCCAAAGCCCCCAGAGAAATTGCCCTCCCCCAGCCCCTATAGGCACACTCCTCACACAACCTCTCCAACCTGCTCAGCCACTGGGCTCTAACACTTCACCCCCTGGCCCAAGTACAGCCATCGGTTACCTTCTACCTCTTCTGGCCCCATTTGCCTTTATCACCCTCCCTCCTATTCCTTCTCTGTTTAGGTAACCTATTGCAAGGATTTTTAAGGATAAAATGGTGGCCATCTCCCGGGGAACTACTCAAGAACACCTCCAAATGGCCTTCCTGCTTCAGAATATCAGGAAATCCCCTTCACTGCCCCTCTCAGCAGGGAGTAGCCAAGAAAAGAACAGGGCCCATCTTCATTTACCCTTTAAAGCAGGAATGATTGAATCCAGACATGAGTACCACCTTTTGAATAAGCCATCCACCATCTCAGAGGGACCTAGATGTCATCTCACCCAGGCTACAAACATTCTCCAGCAAGCCACAAGCCCACCTTTCCAGACCCCTCCCCTCAAAAAGCCCCCCATAGCCCTGGCAATAAAAAGCCTCTTGACCTGTTAGAGACCCTTTTCCTTTGTTCTGCTGGCCAGGACAGAGGGGCCCTCTCAGGTTCCGCAATAAACCTGCTTGGACTGTGGAGTTGACGTCCTTTCTTCCCTCTCAGGAACAATTTTCCTTCCACTGCCTCCACCCAGCCCTGCCATTCCTTTTCCAATCACAGGTAATGAAAAAGTACCGTAAATGTTTTAGAAAATTGTCACAGGATGTTTAGAAGTTACTGTGTTATTTAAATCATCTGTGTGGGTTGCTACCCTGAAATGCAATCACTTTAAATCAATGGAACTTGTCATTATTATTATGACAATAACTAAGAAAATCTGTGCCTACCCCATTAAATTCAGTGATTATAATACTCAATGAATATAATAATCAGTGAGCTAAATAAAACAGAAATAAGCAGGTAATGAAGGAAAAGATAATTTGGGTCAGGAGATCACTAAAAATCCTTTATTTAAAAGAGGAATGGAACCACTATAGGTAAAATATCAAGTTACAACAATGAATAAAATGACCTTCAAAAAAGGGAAAAATGTCAAAGTAGCAAAGGACACAATTACCTGAGGTCCCTTGAGTGATTTCATAGATAATTTGGTATTGGAATTGGTGGTCTTTAAATGTTAAGTGGCAGAGTTTAGACTGTGTCTTTGGACCATGGAGAAGACATGAGGATGCACAATAAAAGTTGTTTCAATGAGAAATGACATGATCAAAGCAATTTTTATAAGTAGGAGTATGGAAACTGTGCAAGATTAATCAAATGAGATAGGATAGGAAACCAATGCTTTGAGGAGCTGTTTCAGGCCAGATATGAAGTAATGAAAAGGTAGATTAAGGTGGTGGGAGTGATAATGGAAAAAAAAAGCAAACGAAATCTAAATGGAAGCTTACCTATAGTTTCACAATGAATAAACTATTTTAATAGTTTCATCATGTTAGGTCTGACTGACAAATAGCTATCTAAAGGACACTTCCTTAGAGATAAGAAGGAAATTGTATATCATTACCATAGCTAAATGTGGTAGATGAATGACTCATAAAAATGTTAACTTAATAGGGGTACCTGCTATGAAAAAAGCACAGGATATGCATAAATAAATAATGAGGATTAGCACTTTGTTCTATTACAAAATATTTTTTAAAGTGAGATAAAAATAATGCTAGGTCTGGAGTGAGTATTTAAAAGGTTTGAGACAATATTATGCAAAATTAATTAACAAACATAAAGCACATAGACAAAATTACATACTAAAGTTCATAAACACATAAATAATATATAAAAAATGAGTTCATATACTATCTAATTGATAAATATGGTTATTAATCAATATACTCTTCAATCAAAACTTTACTGGTTGAATTTTAAAAACAAGATTAAATATGAATTCCTCAGTTGAGAATAAGTTCATCATAAAACAGTTCAGTCTATCCAATCATCTCTCTCACACCTCATCTACTTGAGCATCAATGTTTTAATTAAACTACACTAGACTAAGTCCCATTGCTTGAACATAACTCACTTTCTAATATCCTCTTCCATCTGCCTGGAATGCCTTGACAGTGTAACCCCTTGAAAATATCTATATCTGTCAAGGGCAAAATTCAAGTGTCCCCTCTCCCACCAAAGTTTTATCTAGTGATAACATTACTTATGAATCTCTGCATGATGATATTTAATCACAAATGTTGGCATAAATCTCAGACTTTCTAATGTTTTTTGCAACTTTTACTAACCGGATGGATAACTGATTCTTGAGATTCAGCAGAAAGTGAGAGAAGATGGGATCCAGAGAAGGCACATCGCTGACTACCTGAAAGCAACCTCCTCCTTGTGTCATGAGCGATTAGAATGTCAGTGTGCAAATTCATATACAGTTATAAGAACTTGAGGGCATTCTTCTGTGTAATGGCTTCTGTTTTCTTCCTGTAGTAGACATTTACTCCTTCTGTTAAAGAGATAAAGGTGCTGTAGGGACCAAGCACAGGCTGCCCCAAAATGTGTCATTTTGGCATATTGATTACTTTGGACTCAAACAAATGGAGAAACAGCAGACATAGAATGGATGTTCTGACCCCACTCTGCCTCACCTTTAAACCAGGACATAAATCTCCCATGTGAAAGGAACCCTCCCTGCTCCTGCCAATAGAAACATCCTTATCTTCAGAGACAGGGAATTCAAGGCCAAAGAAGCCTGTACAAACAATCCTTGCAACTTTTTTACTTTCCCAACCCAAATACGTTTTAAATTTCTTACCTACTGAAACTCCCTAACATGTTTTCTTCTTCCTGTCAATTCCTAACAGATTTATATTTCTTTATCTAAAATACATAAAAGCTCTGTGCCTTGGTCATTTCTTTGGTTTTCAATTATATTATTGGGCCTCCATACATACATAATTAAACTTTGGGTTTTTCCTACTGTCTCATTTCAATTTGATTCTTAAACTAGCTAGAAGTACCTTGAAAGGCAGAAAAAATTTATTTCTCCCCAACAGTGGTAAGAAGAATTATTGAGTAGAATAGAGAGCAATTCAAAGAGCTGATATGGGAAATGGGATATTATAGAATAGCCAAAGAACTGCTGGGAAAACACTGACATCTATAATTCACTCCATCAGTATTCAAGCCTTCCTTCATCCAGGACTTTGATCTCATTTATAACTTTACACCTTTAACCTTGGGTTCCAACTTATGATTTACATGCTTGTGGTTTTCTTCATGATTTTCATTAGCTCTAATTCCAGAAGTTATTGGAAAAAACAAGACATATAATAATTAAAATGGCAAACATCAAGGACAAAAAGAGAGTACTGAAAGCAGCCAGAGAAAAAAGATTACTTAAAATAGAGAAGGGAGTGGCATGATATGTTTAATGCGATGAAACAGCAGGGCCTCCACCACAGAAGGAATCACCACTCAAAAAAAAAACCCTAGGACTTCCGGGAAGATGGTGGCGTAAGCAGGGCGGCAGAAATCTCCTCCCAACATTTTATTTATCTCTGAAAATACAGCAAATACAACTATTCCTAAAAGAGGGACCAGAATACACAGGAAAGAGCACAGCATGCAGCTACAGCTAGAGGACACAGCACCCCATGAGGCGGGTAAGATACGGAGCCTCGACCCGGTGCCAGCGGGACCCAAGCACTCCCCCACCCCAGCACACTGGTGGGAGGAGAGGATTCAGAGTCGGGAGGGAGTGGAAGTACAGGCCCACGAAATAACCAGCCCCAGTGATCTCTGCTGGGATCGCCGACACACATTGCATGGTGTAGCGGAGATCGGAGAGACAGAGGGTACAGGATCTGAGTGGGGAACGCGACAGTGTGCTTGCAGCTGGCTCCCGGGAAGGAACAAAAAAAAAAAAAGAAGAAAAGCGCGCACTTTTTTCATCAGTCTTAAAGAGACAGGAGCACAGCAGAGTTCTGGATCGCTCCGGCACACTCAGCCAAGCAAGCTGGGAGTTCTGGGGAGCTTCGGACCCATCAGCAGGTGACTGGAAAAGAGTGACCGCACTTAGACTTCCCACAGAGATCAAAGGCCTCCCATTCGTTCCCACAACGGCCAGAGCTATAAAGGGCCCTGCGGAGGGAGGTGGCCACAGCTGCAGAATAGTGGAGCAACAGCGCCACCTACAGCATCCCCACAGAATCCACTCCCGGAAGGCATTTTTTTGTTTTTTTGTTTTTTGGTTTTTTCTCTCTTTTTCTTCCTTTTTTTTCTTTTCTTTCTTTCTCTTTTTTTTCTTCTTTTTTCTCCTTTTCAAGTCTTAAAAGCCCAGGAAACATATGTGGCAACTACCAGCAAAAACTTCTATAGCCATGAAAAGACAGAGGAATATGATCCAGACTAAGATCAGCCAGACAACCCGAGAGAAGGAGCCTGAAGGGTTGGAAATGCACAGTCTTCCTGAAAAAGAATTCAGAATAAAAGTCATAACAATGCTGATGGATCTACAGAGATGTGCAAGAACTGATGTCGGAAATGAGGGAAATGAGGAAAGACTATGCAGAAATGAGACAAGCCATCGACGGGCTTAGCAACAGACTGGATGAGATGGAAGGGACTGTTAATGGAATGTAAATAAGAGAACAGGAATACAGAGAAGCTGAGGCAGAGAGAGATAAAAGGATCTCTAGCAATGAAAGAATATTAAGAAAACTGTGTGACCAATCCAAACAGAACAATATTTGCATTATAAGAGTACCAGAGGAAGATGAGAGAGAAAAAGGGATAGAAAGTGTCTTTGAAGAAATAATTGCTGAAAACTTTCCCACACTGGGGAAGGAAATAGTCTCACAGTCCACGGAAGCCCACAGATCTCCCAACACAAGGGACCCAAGGAAGACAACAACAAGACACATAATAATTAAGAAGGCAAAGATCAAAGATAAAGACAGAGTATTAAAGGCACCTAGAGAGAGGAAAAAGATCACCTACAAAGGAAAACCATCACATTACCATCAGACTTCTCAACAGAAACCTTACAGATCAGAAGAGAATGGCATGATATATTTAAGGTAATGAAACAGAAGGTCCTCGAACAAAGAATATTGTATCCAGCACGATTATCATTTAAATATGACAGAGGGATTTAACAATTTCCACACAAATGAAAGTTGAGAGAGTTTGCTTCTCATAAAACAGCACTACGAGATATCTTAAATGGACTGCTCTAGAGAGAAGCACCCATAAGGCTAAAAAGATGTCACTAGAGAAAATAAAATCATAGCAAAGAAAGCAGACCATCCAAATACAAAATAAAGGCAAAGAATAAAACACCTAATATATAAAGAATGGAGGAGGAAGAATAAGAAGGGAGAGATAAAGAAACATCAGAAGGTGTTCACAATAACTTAACAAGAAAGTTAAGTTAGATGCTTAGTAAAGAAACAAAACTTGAACCTTTGGCAACCACAAATCTAAAGCCAGCAATGGCAATAAGTACATATCTATTGATAATCACCCTAAATGTAAATGGAGTGAATGCACCATTCAAAAGACAGAGAGTAACAGAATAAGTAAAAAAGCAAGACCCATCTATATGCTGCTTACAAGAGACTCACCTCAAACCATAAGATATACACAGACTAAAAGTGAAGCGATGGAAAAAGATATTTCATGCAAACAACAAAGAGAAAAAAGCAGATGTTGCAGTACTTGTATCAGACAAAATAGACTTCAAAACGAAGAAAGTAGCAAGAGATAAAGAAGGACATTACATAATGATAAAGGGGTCAGTCCAACAAGAAGATATAACCATTATAAATATATATGCACCCAACACAGGAGGGCCAGCATATGTGAAACAAATACTAATAGAATTGAAGGAGGAAATAGACAGCAATGCATTCATTTTAGGAGACTTCAACACACCACTCACTCCAAAGGATAGATCAACCAGACAGAGAATAAGTAAAGACACCGAGGCACTGAACAACACAGTAGAACAGATGGACCTAACAGATATCTACAGAACTCTGCACCCAAAAACAGCAGGATACACATTCTTCTTACGTGCACATGGAACATTTTCCAGAATAGACCACATACTAGGCCACAAAAAGAACCTCAGTAAATTCAAAAATATTGAAATCCTATCAACCAACTTCTCATATCACAAAAGCATAAAACTAGAAATAAATTTTAGAAAGAAATCAAAAAGGCTCACAAACACATGGAGACTTAAAAACATTCTACTAATTAATCAATGGGTTAACGACCAAATCAAAACAGAAATCAAAGAGTATACGGAGACTAATGACAACAACACAAACCCACAACTTCTGTGGGACGCAGCAAAGGCAGTTCTAAGAGGAAAGTATATTGCAATCCAGGCCTATTTAAAGAAGGAAGAGCATTCCCAAATGAACAGTCTAAAGACACAAATACTGAAATTGGAAAAAGAAGAACAAATGAGGCCCAAAGTCACCGGAAGGAGGGACATAATAAAGATAAGAGAAGAAATAAATAAAATTGAGAAGAACAAAAGAATAGAAAAAAAATCAATGAAACCAAGAGGTGGTTCTTTGAAAAAATAAACAAAATAGATAAACCCCTAGGCAGACTCATTAAGAGAAAAAGAGAATCTACACACATAAAGAGACTCAGAAATGAGAAAGGAAAAATAACGATGGACCCCACAGAAATACAAAGAATTATAAGAGAATATTATGAGAATATATATGCTAACAATCTGGAAAACCTAGAAGAAATGGACAACGTCTTAGAAAAATACAACCTTCCAAGACTGACTAAGCATGAAACAGAAAAACTAAACAGACCAATCACCAGTAACGAAATTGAAGCGGTAATCAAAAAACTACCCAAGAACAAAACCCCCGGACCAGATGGATTCACCTCTGAAGTCCTCCAGACATATAGAGAAGAAATAACACCCTTTCTCCTTAAAGTTTTCCAAAAAATAGAAGAGGAAGGAATACTTCCAAACTCTTTCTATGAAGCCAGCATCACTCTAATACCAATATCGGGCAAAGACCTCACTAAAAGAGAAAATTACAGACCAATATCCCTGATGAACATAGATGCAAAAATACTCAACAAAATATTAGCAAACTGAATTCAAAAATACATCAAGAGGATCATACACCATGATCAAGTGGGATTCATCCCAGGGATGCAAGGATGGTACAACATTCGAAAATCCAACAACATCATCCATCACATCAATAAAAAGAAGAACAGAAACCACATGAGCATCTCCATAGATGCTGAAAAAGCACTTGACACAATTCAGCATCCATTCATGATTAAAACTCCCAACAAAATGGGTATAGATGGAAAGTACCTCACCATCATATAGGCTATATATGACAAACCCACAGATAACATCATACGTAACAGCGAGAAGCTGAAAGCTTTTCATCTAAGTTCGGGAAGAAGACAGGGATGCCCACTCTCTCCACTGTTATTCAACATAGTACTGGAGGTCCCAGCCACGGCATTCAGACAAAACAAAGACATACAAGGCATCCAGATTGGTAAAGAAGAACTCAAATTATCACTATTTGCAGATGACATGACACTGTACATAAAAAACCCTAAAGACTCCACTCCAAAACAACTAGAACTAATATCTGAATTCAGCAAAGTTGCAGGATTAAATTAACACACAGAAATCTGTTGCTTTCCTATACACTAATGATGAACTAACAGAAAGAGAAATCAGAGAAACAATTCCATTCACAATTGCATCAAAAAGACTAAAATACCTAGGAATAAACCTAACCAAGGAAGTGAAAGACCTATAGTCTGAAAACTACAAGACACTCCTAGGAGAAATTAAAGAGGTCACTAACAAATGGAAATGCATCCTGTGCTCTTGGCTAGGAATAATAAATATTGTCAAAATGGCTATACTACCTAAAGAAATCTACAGATTCAATGCAATCCCTATCAAACTACCAACAGTTTTCTTCAACGAACTGGAACAAATAATTCTAAAATTCATATGGAACCACAAAAGACCCCGAATAGCCCAAGCAATCCTGAGAAGGAGGAATCTAACAGGGGGAATTATGCTCCCTGACTTCAAACTCTACTACAAAGCCACAAAGCCACAGTAATCAAGACAATTTGGTATTGGCACAACAACAGACCCACAGACCAGTGGAACAGAATAGAAAATCCAAACATTAACCCAAATATATATAGTCAATTAATATTTGATAAAGGAGCCTTGGATATACAATGGGGAGATGACAGCCTCTTCAGCAGCTGGTGTTGGAAAAACTGGACAGCTACATGTAAGAGAATGAAACTGGATTCTATGTCTAGCCCCATACACAATGGTAAACTCAAGGTGGATCAAAGACCTGAATGTAAGTCATGAAACCATAAAACTCTTCGAGAAAAACATCTGCGAAAATCTCTCAGACTTAAACATGAGTGACTTCTTCATGAACATATCTCCCCGGGCAAGGGAAACAAAAGCAAAAATGAACAAGTGAGATTATATCAAGCTGAAAACCTTCTGTACAGCAAAGGACACCATCAGTAGAACAAAAAGACATCCTACAGTATGGGAGAATATATTCATAAATGACATATCTGATAAGGAGTTAACATCCAAAATATATAAAGAACTCATGCACCTTTATAAACAAAAAGCATATAATCCAATTAAGAAATGGGCAGAGGACATGAATAGACACTCCTCTAAAGAATTTCAGATGGCCAACAGGCACATGAAAAGATGCTCCACATCTTTAAACATCAGAGAAATGCACATTAAAACCACAATGAGATATGACCTGACACCTGTGGGGATTGCCAACATCCAAAACACAAACAACAACAAATGTTGGCGAGGATGTGGAGTAAAAGGAACCCTCCTACACTGCTGGTAGGAATGCAAATTAGTTCAACCATTGTGTAAAGCAGTATGGAGTTTCCTCAAAAAATTCAAAATAGAAATACCATTTGACTCAGGAATTCCACTCCTAGGAATTTACCCTAAGAATGCAGCAGCCCAGTTTCAAAAAGACATATGCACCCCTATGTTTATCACAGCACTATTTACAATAGCCAAGAAATGGAAGCAACCTAACTGTCCATCAGTAGATGAATGGATAAATAAGATGTGGTACATATACACAATGGAATATTATTCAGCCATAAGAAGAAAACAAACCCTACCATTTGCAACAACATGGATGGAGCTGGAGGGTATTGTGCTTAGTGAAATAAGCCAAGCTGAAAAAGACAAGTATCAAATGATTTCACTCATATGTGGAGTATAAGAACAAAGAAAAAAACTGAAGGAACAAAACAGCAGCAGACTCACAGAACCCAAGAACGGACTAATAGTTACCAAACGGAAAGGGACTGGGGAAGATGCGTGGGAAGGGAGGGATAAGGGGGAAAAAGGGGCATTACAATTAGGAGATGTAATGTTGGGGGGCATGGGGAGGGATATACAACTCAGAGAAGACATGTAGTGATTCTATAGCATCTCACTACGCTGAGAGAGTGACTGTAATGGGGTTGGTGGTGGGGACCTAATGAAGGGGGTAGTTTAATAACCATAATATTGAACATGTAATTGTAGATTATTGATACCAAAATAAATTATTAAAAAAAAACCCTAAAACTTGCTATACTCTTAGGTTAGGTTAAATATCTCTTCTCTGAGAACCTTCCTACACTGTTGGCAGGAATGTAAACTTGTGTAGACATTATGGAAAGCAGAATGGATTTTCCGCAAAAAAAAAACTATAAATAGGTATATCATGTGACCCATAATTCCACTTTAGGAATTTACCTAAACAATATCTCTGATTTAAAAAGTTATATACACCACTATGTTTATTGCAGAATTACTTAGATGAATGTATAAAGAAGATGTGGTACATATATACAATGGAATATTGTTCAGCCTTAAAAAAGAAATCCTGAGATAACAAGGATAGACTTAGAAAGTATTTTGGCATATTGATTATTTTGGACTCAAACAGATGGAGAAGCAGCAGACATAGAATGGATTCTCTGACCCCACTCTGCACACCTCGTCTTTAAACCAGGACATAAATCTCCCATGTGAAAGAAACCCTCCCTGCTCCTGCCAATAGAAACACTTTTATTAAACCCATAGACGTTGAGAAGTGACTCGCGGTTACTATGGGAAATGGATTGGAATGTATGGGTGAAAAAGGTGAAGGGATAAAGAGGCACGAACTCCCAACATAATAATAATTAGACATGGGGATGAGAAGTACAGCACAGGGAATATAGTCAAGAGTTCTATAATATCTTTCTGTGTTGACGGATAGTAAATATACTAGTTGGGGTGAATATTTAATGCATATAACTCTCAAATCACCATCTCGTATATCTGAAACCAATATAATTTAGTATATCAACTATACTTCAATAAAATATATATCAAAAAAAGAATCTCTTCTCTGTTCTCTTAATAACCAGTGCTAATTTACCACAAATTAACAGTCTTTCCTTATGTTAATAATGGTCTTTTTTTTCTTTCCATAGTGTAACACAATTAAAGCAAATTGTTAATGTTGGTTGAATTAAAGACTGTATGCTAGGAATATAGAGATAAAAGATATAGCTCTGGGCTCAGAAAACTCAGTTTGTATAACCAAATCTTTTGTGTTCCCTTGTGATAATTTTCTATCCCTTAAAAGAAATAATACAGGACAAGGTGTGAGGCAGAATTCATTGATGTAGTGAGTCATGTTATTAACAACATTACTCCTAATAAGTTTTCATCCTTTCATTAGTACCCTAAAATTAACTTTTACTTCCTCTTAAATATTTTAGGACTTTATATTTAGCATCTTACTCAATTAAATATTTGTTAATTTATTTTATTTATAGCTAACTACTTCTAATGATATGTTTTCTTATATTAAATTCCTATTATTTCAGATATGTACTGTTGCATTGATGTCTACAACTATTTTCAATAAAAATATTAAAAGGACAATATGTTTGGGAGACGGGAAAAAAAGATGGTGGTGTAGGAAGGCAAGGCATAAACCTCCTCCCCAAATCACACAGAAAACAAAAACACAGGAAATACAACTAGACATGAAATCAGAACACCACTAGCAAGACAGACCCACCACACATACCAACTGTCTGCCAACAGCTGGGGCTCCCACACAGAAAATTGAACTTCTGGGCACCAACCTATTATCCCATAATAAACACTAAAAAAAATGAAGAGACAGAGGAATCTGGCCCAAAAAAAATTGAGGGCTTAGTGAAACTGAAATTACCACTCTCCTTGATAAATATTTCAAAATAAAAGTTATAAGCATGCTCATGGAGCTACAGAAACATATTCAAGATGTCAGGGAGGACATCAACAAACAGATAGGAACTTTGAAAAATACAGTATCTGATATAAAACATACAATGGAGGGATTTAAAGGTAGATTAGATGAGGTAGTGGAGACAATAAATGAAATAGAAACTAGAAAACAGGAAAACAAGGAAGCTAAAGAACAAAGAGAAAAAAGGATCCTAGGAATGAAAGAATAATAAGAGAGCTGTGCAACCAATTCAAATGAAACAATATTTGAATTATAGGGTACCAGAAGAAGAAGAGAGCAAAGGAACAGAAAGTTCCTTTGAGGAAATAATTGTTAAAAGCTTCTCCAAACTGGAGAAGGAAATAATCACTCAGGTCATGGAAGTGCAGAGATCTCCCAACACAAGTAACCATAGGAAGACAACAACAAGACATATAATAATTAAAATGGCAAAGATCAAGGACAAGAAGAGAGTACTGAAAGCAGCCAGAGGAAAAAAGATTGCTTACAATCAAGAAGGGTGTGGCATGATGTGTTTAATGCCATGAAACAGAAGGGCCTCCAGCAAAGAATACTCTACCAAGCAAGATTATCATTTAAATTTGAAGCAGGCAGGGATTAAACAGTTTCTAGATAAGCAAAACTTGAGGGAATTCACCATCACCAAACCATTTCTACAAGGTATCTTAAAGGCTCTGCTCTAGATGGAAATGCTCCTAAGGCTAAGTAGCTGTCACCTGAGAAAATAAACCCACAATAAAGGTATCAGACCAATTAATTAGTAAGCAAATACAAAATTAAATCAACGACTCACAAAGTTAGTCAAGAGATACACAAAGAGTACAGAATATGATGCCTAATAATATAAAGAGTGGAGGGAAAGAAGAAGGTAGGGGACAAAAAATAACCTTTAGATTATGTTTGAAATAGAGTAATAAAAAAGATAGACTTTTAGATAGTAAGGAGCTATTTTTGTATTTTTGATAATTATAAGTCTGAAGCCCACAATGGCAATAAGTACATATCCATCAACAATCACCTTGAATGTAAATAAACTGATAGCACCAATAAAAATATGTAGAGTTGAAAAATGGATAAAAAAATAAGATCCATCAATATAATACCTACAAGAAACTCATTTCAAACCCAAAGACATATGTCAACTAAAAGTGAAGGAATGGAAAAAGATATTTCATGCAAGTAATAGGGAGTAAAAAGCAGGAGTAGCAGTATTTATATCAGACAAAATAGATTTCAAAACAAAGAAAGTAAGAAAAGACAAAGAAGGAGTCAGTCCACCAAAGGATATAACCATTTGAAATATCTATGCACCCAACATACAAGCACCTACGTATGTGAAACAATTACTAACAGAATTAAAGGGTGAATAGAATGCAATGTGTTCGTTTTAGGAGACTTCCACACACCACTCACACTGAAGGACAGATCAATCAGACAGAAAATAAGTAAGGAGACAGAGACACTGAATAACACACTAGAACAGATGGACCTAACAGACATCTACAGAATACTCCACCCAAAAGCAACAGGATACATATTCTTCTCAAGTGTGCATGTAACATTTTTAAGAATAGACCACATACTAGTCCACAAAAGAACCTCAGTAAACTGAAATTGTAGTTTCATACCTTGTGGTATGAAAGGTCTGAAAGTAAAAATATGCAAAGAAAACAAAAAGTCCCACAAACACATAGAGGCTTAACAACATGCTCCTAAATAATCAATGGATCAATGACAAAATTGAAAGAAGATCAAGGAATATTTGGAGACAAATGAAAACAACTAAACACCCCAAAACCTGTGGGATGTGGGAAAGCAGTTCTAGAAGAAGTTATATTGCAGTACAGGCTTACCTCAAGAAAGAAGAACAATCCCAAATGTACACAACAAACTCACAATTACTGAAACTAGAAAAAGAAGAACAAATGAGCCTAAAGTCAGTAGAAGGATGGACATAATAAAGATCAGAGCAGAAATAAATAAAATTGGGAAAAATAAAACAATAGAAAGAAACAATGAAACCAGGAGCTAGTTCTTTGAGAAAATGAACAAAATAGATAAACCCCTAGCAAGACTTATCAAGAAAAAAGGAGAGTATACACACATAAACAAATCAGAAATGAAAAAGGAAAAAACACAACAGATACCACAGGAATACAAAGAATTGTTAGAGAATACTGTGAAAAAATTTATGCCAACAAACTGAATAATATAGAAGAAATGGACAACTTTCTAGAAAAATACAACCTTCTAAGGCAGACTCAGCAAAAAAAACAGAAAATCTGAATTTTTCCAATTGCCAGCAATGGAATAGAATTGGTAATCAAAAAACAACTAAGAACAAATTCCTGTACCAAATGGCCTCACAGCTGAATTTTATCAAACATTTACAGAAGAGCTAATATCTTTGCTCTTTAAAGTATTCCAAAAAGTAGAAGAGGAGCAAATCTTTCCAAACTCATTCTATGAAGCCGGCATCACTATAATACCAAAACCAAGCAAAGACACCACAAAAAAAGAAAATTGCAGGCCAATATTCCTGATTAACATAGATGCAAAAATCCTCAATAAAATATTAGCAAACCAAATTGAAAAATACATATAAAAGATCATACATCACGACCAAGTGGGATTTATTCCAGGGATGCAAGGATGGGACACTATTCAAAAATCAATCAACATCATACAACTCATCAACAAAAAGAAGGACAAAAATCACATGATCATCTTCATAGATGCTGAAAAAGCATCTGACAAAATTCAACATTCATTCGTGATTCACAGCACTGGAGGTCCTAGCCATGTCAGTCAGACAATGCAAAGATATAAAAGGCATCCAAATTAATAAAGAAGAAGTTAAACTGTCACTGTTTGCAGTCAGCATGATTTTATATGTAGAAAACCCTAAAGACTCCTCCAAAAAACTGTTAGAATTAATAACTGAATTCAGCAAAGTTGAACGATACAAAATTAATATACAGAAATTTTTATATACTAACAACGAATTAGCAGAAAGAGAAATCAGGAAAAGAACTCCATTTATAATTGCATCAAAAATAATAAAATTCTTAGGATAAACCTAACCAAGGAGGTGAAAGACCTATAACCTGAAAACTATAAGGTACTCATGAGAGAAATTAAAGAAGACACCAATAAATGGAAATAAATCCTGTTTTCATGAGTAAGAAAAAGTAATACCGTCAAAAGGCCACCCTGACTAAAGCAATCTACAGATTCAATGCAATTCCATCAAATTACCAACAGCATTCTTCAATTAACTAGAACAAATAGTTTTAAAATTCATATGGAACCACAAAAACTCTGAATAGCCAAAGCAATCCTGAGAAGGAAAAATAAAGCTGGGAATATTATGCTCCCTAACTTCAAGCTGTACTACAAAGCCACAGTAATCAAGACAATTTGGTACTGGCACAAGAACAGATCCATAGACCAATGGAACAGAACAGAGTCCAGATATAAACCCACACATATATGACCAATTAATATACAATAAAGGACCCATAGATATGCAATTGGTAAAAGACAGCCTCTTCAACAACTGGTGTTGGTGAAACTGGACGGCTACATGTAAGAGAATGAAACTGGATTATTGCCTAACTCCATACACAAAAGTAAACTTGAAATGGATCAAAGAACTAATGTAAGTCATGAAACCATAAAACTCATAGAAGAAAACATAGGCAAAATTTCTGGAATATAAACATGAGCAACTTTTTCCTGAATGCATCTCCACAGGCAAAGGAAACAAGAGCAAAATTGAACAAGTGGGACTACATCAAACTAAAGTTTCTGCATAGCAAAGGACACCACTGGCATATTTGATAAGGGGTTAACATCCAAAACATATGAAGAACTCATTCACCTCAAGTTGATCCAAAAAACAAATAACCTGATTAAAAAATGGACGGAGGATCTGAACAGACACTTCTCAAAAAAGAAATTCAGATGGCCAACAGGCACATAAAAAGATGCTCTACATTGCTAATTATCATCAAAATGAAAATTAAAACCACAATAAGATATCATCTCACACCAGTTAGGATGGCTAACATCCAAAAGACAAGAAACAACAAATGCTGGTGAGGATGAGGAGAAAGGGGAACCCTCCTAAACTCTTGGTGCAAAATCACTATGGGCCTTCCTCAAAAAACTACAAATAGAAATACAATATGATCCAGTAATCCCATAAAGGAATTTACCTTAATGAAACAAAATCCCTGATTCAAAAAGACATGTGCACCCCTGTGTTTATCGCAGCACTATTTACAATAGCCAAGATATGGAAGCAGACTGACTGTCCATCAGTAGATGAATGGATAAAGAAGGTGTGGTACATATACACAATGGAATATTATTCAGCCATAAGAAAGAAACAAATCCTACCATTTGCAACAACATGGATGGACCTACAGGGTATTATGCTCAGTGAAATAAGTCAGGCAGAGAAAGACAAATACCAAATAATTTCCCTCATTTGTGGAGTATAGCAACAAAGCAAAACTGAAGGACCAAAATACAGCAGACTCACAGACTCAAGGAAGGGACTAGTGGTTACTAAAGGGAAGGGGATTGGTAAGGGTGGGTTCTGAGGGAGGGAGAGGAGATTAAGGGGCACTGTAATTAGCAATCACAATATAGATAGATCATGGGAAGGCAGTACAACACAGAGAAGACAAGTAATGACTCTATAGCATATTACCATGCTGATGGACAGTGACTGCATTGTGGGGATGGTGAGGACTTGATAATGAGGGTGAATGTTGAAACCACAATGTTTTTCATGTGAAACCTTCATAAGATTTTATATCAATGATACTTTAATATAAAAAAGGGCAATATGTTCTTTTAAAGTGAACGTAATATTTGGTAGTGTCTGCCTCTATTGTTCAAAATGACCTCATATTTTCAACATTTATTTTTTAGATATTTAATAAGGATATGTTTTATTTAATAGGGATTTGTTTTTCAATAAAAGATATATTTAAATTTTTATTGGAATAATAATAAAGCTATTAATTCAATCTGATTTTTGGTGACCTCATTAGGACACCCTATAGTTCTGTATTTGTTTAAATATCTATTTAATATATACCGATTTAAATTTATAGATTATTTTAGGATCATTTGAAACAATTAACTGCTATAGCAATTTATGGCAAAACATTACTGAAGCAGTTCACACTTCTAGAGAGAACAAAAGAGCCCCCTGAATTCTTAATGAAGTTGATTCAAAAGGATAACAACAGGGAAGTAATACAGGGAAAAAGAGAATAGCAGACCGGGGGCTACAAATCCCTATTCAAATTTAAGCAACTGCAATTTACATTCACCCAAATTGGCCAGCCTGGGGAGAAAATAAAAAGACTGCTATTACCTACACTGCCAGAAACTTCTATTAAAAATAAAGTCATGTTTTGTTTTGATTACAGGGCAGATGGACAAGTTTGGCAGGTGGAGAAAAGGGCAGAGATTGAAAGAAATCTACAACCAAGCTAATCAATTCCATAGTCATCCGAGGACTACATGGATCTGCTTATGCTAGGAAGTTCTGGCCGTGAAGACGTCTCCAGGGTTTAAAAAGCCTAAGAGGGAAACAGCCCTTTAAGCAAAAGGGTTTCATATGGAGGGCTGGAAACTCAAAACACACTTCATTCCACTAAATACAGAAAAACAAAAAAATATATAAGGATAATCTCTTCTTAGGGTAAAATGCTTTAACTACGGAAAGAAGAGTGTTATTTTCTGGAATTGCTAAAATTTGATAATTCTTATTGTAAAAGCCTGTTAAATATTTACATTGGCAGATTTTTACAATGTATTTTATTATAAAATTTTGATTAAGACTGAATAAACCTGACTTTAAAACAACCAGGTAGGAGGGGGAAACAAATGGAGGAGAAGAAAAGCAAGGAGGAAACCTCCCACCCACTCACCAAAGAAGTAACTAGAGCAAATACAACTAAACCCAAAAACAAGTGAAGACTGCAGAACAGACCACCTACACCTAGGAAAGAAGACCACAAAGAGAAGGGTTAAGTGAACTAATCACAGTCAAGTGGGACCCAAGCCCTTCCCCCATCCCAGCCCACAGGGAGGAGGGAGGGAACAGAGCAGGGAGGGGATGGGCCCTCAGGAAACCTACACACCTGAGCCTGGAGATGTGCTCTGGGAACATGACTCCACATTGCATTGGGTCCTGGTGATTAATGCAGCTGGACACCAGGGACATTGGAACACTTCGAGAGGCTGAGATTCCAGCCACTTGTGGAAGGCGGGCAAGCATCGCTGTCCCACTAAAACCCAAAACAGAGACAACAGTTTGAAAGATTTGCCAACAGTGGGAAGGGTTCCAGACGTGTGATGGTTGGACACTGCTCACTCTGCAGAAGAACAGCCAGATGAAGATTTCCCCAAGTCTCCCTAAGCCCAACAGGTCAACACTATCAGGGGCCCCAGAAACTCCATCCCCCTCACTGGACACTGGCCTTCTGGGAGGTAGAGAATAAGAGTTCCATAAAGTGAATCAGAGAAGGATGAGAAAGTATTCAAGTGAGAAAAATAAATATGTTTTGCCACTTATTAGCAAATCTTAGTCACCATTACTCTTTTCGGATAATTTGTAAGGCATCATTGTTATGGAATACAAGTGCTTTCTGTGTGTGATATTAAAAAGCTATTTTATTTTACTTAGCACCTGATGTATTTGGATAGGCAAATACAGGCTTTCAAGAAAGGGTGATGAAAAAAGTTAAAGAGAATTTGCTGAGGTGATAGAAGACCAGACACTTTGAAAAATTAAGTAACATGTGGGAACCACCAACAAAAGATTTGCCACAAAGACTTTAAGAACAAGAATGTCTAATGATTTTCAATGATTTCTTCAGGCATACTCTTTCTTGCTTCTCAGAAAAAGTTAAGCATAAGTTCTACTGCATATAAATCGGGATATAAATGGAAAGGGACTCTAATGCCTCAGGTTTAGATGGAAGCTAGCATAAAATAAAAGAACACATGTAAATCAGAAGGAACAAAAGTCTCCAGGAACTGTGTATCTGACCCACTTGACCATAGCAGGCCTTGTATTTTCAGAATTTTGAAAAATTTGGGTGTTTATTTGTAATTTTCACAAGGCACACAATAGGTATGCAAGGAGTAGGAAACAACCTGACAGGGATCAACAGTCCAAGTGAAACAGGGACCGTGGGTGTAGTCAGAGTAGGATGAAGGCCTCTGAAAAAAAAACCCTACCAAAATTCCATATTAAACAATTAAGCAAAGACAGAATCGCATTAATTCTCTAAAATAAAATAAAATATCAAACTAAGAATATAAGCATTCTTCAATAAAGATTAGTTAAAACTAAAAAGCCAAGAGTAACTTAGCCTAGAATGTTTGAACATCTCCCAGAAGTTTTGAGAGTTCTTAGTATATTATAGATACAAGTCTATTATTGAAATGTGGTTGCATTTTTTTTTTCTTAGGAATTGTGCTCTTACTGTCAAGTCTGAGAATTACTTGCCTATTTTAGGTCCTGAAGATTTTTCTCCTAATTTCTTTTCAATAAGTTTCATTATTTTGTGTTTTACATTTACCTTTATGAGCCATCTTGAGTTGTTTTTTGTAAGGAGTGAGACTTAGGTATGATTCATTTTGCAGGTATGGACGTCCAGGCTCCAATGGAATTTACTGAAAAGGCCATTATTCCTCCATCAATGGACTGCTGTTCTTCCTTTGTTAAAAAATTAGTCATATTTGTGTGCATGTACTTCTGGAATCTTTATTCGGTTCCATATATATTTTTAGTGCACACACACATCCAGCCACACACACAATCTTACCAGAGCAATATCCATTAGTACTTATCTTGTATTTTTAAAGACTTATGTGTATATCCTTTCGTCCTCCATGATATTAGAAAGGATCTACCATGTTGACTCTTCTAATCCATGAACATGAAATATTTTTCTTGAACCCCACTATTTCAATATTCATGTTTTCACAGTAACATTGACAACTTGTGAGGCACTAAGGGGAAGGTGTCATGTTTGAGTTTTACAGAATTTAGAGGGTAAAATACTGGCCTTTAGTAATTTCTATTTCTTATTCCAATTAAATACTTTTGATAAACTTATTCTGGTCTAAATAACTTCCTATATATGTAAATTTTACATTTGCCATAATACATTACAGTTGATGAAGTACATGTTAGACACATCTAAAAGGGCTAGAAACTATATCTTTCATCACTGTACCCACAGTCCTTACATGAGTGCATGCCACATCGTGAAAATTCATTAAATGTTCATCAAATAAGTGAAATCATTCCTTTTTCCAAGAGCAAATAATTGCCCATGAAACACATAAATGCTCCAAAGAGCAGAGCTTCTGGGCACTATACAAATCTAATATTTCTCACCATCCAATAGGATTATGAAAAGGCAGAAGAATCTTGTTCAATCCAAAATCCTCAAACACCAGAAGAGGGCTCGGTGAGACTGATATCACCAATCTTCCTGAAAACCAGTTCAAGGTTATAAGCATGCAAATGGAGCTGCAGAAAAATATTCAAGAACTAAGAGATGAATTCAGGAGGGATATAGACAGCTTAAAAAATACAGTAGTTGAAATGAAGGATACCATGGACGGATTTAAAAGCAGATTAGATGAGGTAGAAGAGATGGTAAATGGAATAGAATTTAGAGAACAGGAATATAAAGAAGCTGAGGCAGAGAGAAAAAAAAGGCCCTGGAGGTACACATATCTCCCAACACAAGAGACCCAAGGAATAAAACACCAAGACATACAATAATTTAAATGGCAAATACAAGGATAAAGACAGAGTATTAAAAGCAGCCAGACAGGAAAAAGATCACCTACAAAGGAAAACCCATCAGGCTTTCATCAGACTTCTCAGCAGAAACCTTACAGGACAGAAGGGACTGGCATGATATATCCAATGCAATAAAACAGAAGGGGCTCAAACTAAGAATACTCTACCCAGCAAGATTATCATTTAAATTTGAAGGAGGGATTAAACAATTTCCAGATAAGCAAAAGTTGAGGGAATTTAACTCCCACAAACTGTCTCTACAGTGTATTTTAAAGGAACTGCTCTGGATGGAAGTGTTCCTAAGGCTAAATAGCTGTCATGTGAGAAAATAAAACCACAGTAAAGGAAGTAGGCCGATTAATTAGTAACCGAATGCTAAATTTCCACCTATAAAATACAAACTGGATTGCTTTGCATTTCCATCCATTGAAGGCATTTTGAAGAGGTTAAATACAATATAGTAGTTTTTATTTGTATGTACATGTACAGAATATCACCAAATAATCATTTTTCCTCTGTGCTAGCTCCATAATTTGTTAATACTTATTTTTATACAGTATGCTATAAAATAATTTTTCACTTATTTGTCCTTCTTCCCTTTTTGAGCAAAGTGGAGGTTGGGAACATCTATTCTTTTTTTAAGAGACACTAGCACAGACCACAACTCATGGTCAGGCCTTAACTATGGCTTGTTGAATTTAATCAAATTTGATCAATAATAAAAATGAGTATATTAAAAAGCACCTTTCTTGAATGTTTTGCAAAGCATAATTAGATACTAAATACTAGAAATTTCACCCCCCATAATTTATAATCCAAATTATTAATACCAAAGTGACCACGAAATCACTAATACAAATCGATTCTCTTCACATATTTCCTCTCATTTCACACTTATATTCTTCACCCCAATCCATTCTCAAGTTTGTTAGGGACACTTGCAAAGTTTTCTATTGGATTTTTTTTTCTCATTATCACTGCTCTACCTCTTTTATTAGCTCATTTAGGTAGCTTAATGAATAACCCACTTTTTCTTCCAAACCATTCCACATCATTCAGAAATAATAGTTCCACCAGGCTGCAACTTTGATCATGTCCCATCTTTATTCAAAACCTTTAAACAATTCTCCAAAGTCTATAGGAAGAAGAAAATCAAATTGTTTCACTTGGCAATATAAATTCTCCTACAATCTTCCCCCGAAACTACTAATATCCATTGCTGATCCTCATGTATCCTATAGTTTTCAGTTTAGTCTAGTTACTGTCTTTTTCCTAAAACATGTCCTTTGGAAGAGCCTCTGTGCCTTTGTGCTAGCCATTACTACTTTATTTCTAATACATTAATCCAATATATAAAATTTACTTTCTTCCTTAGAACTTTCCAGGAAGGTTTTTATAACACCCCCATAATACTCCCCCTTGTACCATGTTCTAATTTATATAACAGTTTGTATGTCTTATATCTCCAACATAATAGAAGCTCAAGGATAGTGTGAGTGTGGGATCTTATCATTCAAGAATACATCTCATACATGTACTACCTCTTATGGTGGCAGGAATAAGTTCAGTTTGAGCACAATTTGGGATGCTCAGGGGAACTTACCCCTCACTTGATTATACGGGTTTACTGAAAGAACATATCACCTGGAATATGTTGCAGAATTAGAATCAGCAAGCAAAGGAAATTTACAATGAACATTTTAATTACTTTTTAAAACACACATTATTATATATTTCTGTAAGTGACTAGAGTTTGCCTCTCTCCTACCTACCATGTGGTATTAAAGCTGCAAGGTGTTCTACAGGCTTCTTTCTAATACTAAAAAAGAGACTTAAGTTAAATCAAGAGTGGTCATTCATTACATGTGACAAAAATAAGCAGGAAGGCTTCTGACTTGGTAAACAGGGTAATAATAGAAATATACAGGTTTTAGAATAGTTTGTGTCTTCTGTTCAAAGACTTGGAATATGTTTAGCTAACTGTCCCTCATACATTTCATGTATTTTTTTATTCCTCAAGAAAATCATTCTATTCATACTAACACTGCAGAGCTAAATACTCTGAACTATTATAAGCACTCTTCCTCATTAGAAAAAAAAATTTTAATGGGATTTAAGACAAAAAAATTAAATTAATTTCTTCCATTCATCCCAATTATGTAATTATTAACTACCACTACCTATTTGAGTGTGAAGTCAAACTGATCTTTTGTAATAACCCACAAGCCCCTTGGACAATAACACTGCTGGCTATCAAGCAGATTGATGGCTTTCACTGAGCAGCTCCCCATGTAAATTTGAGAATTCACTTTAACAGTCATTTGAACTGTCGTAGTATGAATTATGGACTGAAGCACATTCTGCTTTGCCATTTCCAAAAGAAAACTCCTCATGAATATTAAACTAGATGTAGGAAAGGCATTCTCAAGTCAAATGATTTAAACTATCATCCCTGGATTTAGACTGAGCTTTGAAGAGCTATTTTGTTTCCATGGTGGAAAAAAATCTTGAATTCAATTGACCTCTTATTTTTATTATAATAATGTATATATATGGTAGAAATATATATTCACAGTTGTGATTTTTTTTCCTTTTAAAAAAATATTCCTGATACTACAGAAATAAAATTATTGGAGGCTTTGAGTAAACTACTTGTGTTAAATAATGTAGGGGGATTCAAAATGAATTGAAGATATGGCTTTTTCCTTATAAAGTTATATATTATGCCTGTAATAACATGTAAGGAATTATAAAACAAAAAAAAATAAGAAAAAATATTGAATAGCCTGAGTGATTACAAAGATTTCATTAGTAGCTCTAGCTCTGTGCCCAGTTTTAGATCCAGTCACCAAGGAGGGGATGATGTGAACAAAAAGAGATGTAAGACAGCCCCCATCTCAGGTCATGGTGTGACACAGTACAGGCAATGAGGCAGATTTAGTATGTGAAGGAAGGGGTGATTTCTGTGAATAACTATAGTGATTCAATTTCAAAAAGCAGGTTAGAGAGAATTAACGAAGGAATGAATTAATGAACAGCATTGAATACTGACCTAACCAGTTTTAATTTCACATAATAAGCATTAGTAACATTTCATAGGTTTGAAAATATGAATATATGTTAAAATCATGTTTAATAAGATTATGATGAAATGCAGAGGTTAAAGAAGGATTGAGCTGGCCATGGAAGATTACTGGAGATAAGGTTCCTAGAATAGACTTGGAACAATGAGGTACACTAGCAAGTGCTGTATTACTTTTTAAATCTTTTATTGAAATATAACTTATATACAACATTACACTGGTTTGATGTACAAGATAATGATTTGACAATTATATACATTATTAAATGCTTACCAGAATAAGTATGGTTACCAAACTCATTCTATGAGGCCAGCATCACTCTAATACCAAAACCAGGCAAAGACACCACAAAAAAAAGAAAATGACAGACCAATATCCCTGATGAGCATAGATACAAAAATACTCAACAGAATATTAGCAAACTGAATTCAAAAATACATCAAAAAGATCATCCACCATGATCAAGTAGGATTTATTCCAGAGATGAAAGAATGGCACAACATTCAAAAATCCATCAAGATAGTGCACCACGTCAACAAAAAGAAGGACAAAAACCACATGATCATCTCTGCAGATGCTGAAAAAGCATTTGACAAAATTCAACATCCATTCATGATAAAAACTCTCAACAAAATGGGTATAGAAGGCAAGTACCTCAACATAATAAAGGCCATATATGACAAACCCACAGCCAACATTATACTTAACAGTGAGAATCTAAAAGCTTTTCCTTTCATATCAGGAACAAGAAAAGGATGCCCACTCTCCCCACTTTTATTCAACATAGTTCTTGAGGTCCTAGCCATGGCAATCAGACAACACAAAGAAATAAATGACATCCAGATTGGTAAAGAAAAAGTTAAACTGTCACTGTTTGCAGATGACTTGATATTGTACATAAAAAAACCTTAAAGACTCCACTCCAAAACTACTAGATCTAATATCGGAATTTAGTAAAGTTGCAGGATACAAAATTAATACACACAAATCTGTTGTATTACTATACACTAAAGATAAGCTAGCAGAAAGAGAAATTAGGAAAACAATTCCATTCACAATTGCATCAAAAAAAAAAATACCTAGGAATAAACCTAATGAAGAAACCATACTGAAGGAAGTCAAAGACCTATACTCTGAAAATTACAAGACACTCATGAGAGAAATTAATGAAGATACCAATAAATGGAAACACATTCCATGTTCATGGATAGGAAGAATGAATACTGTCAAAATGGCTCTCCTGCCTAAAGCAATCTACAGATTCAATGCAATCCCTATCAAAATATGAACAGCATTCTTCAACAAACTAGAGTAAATAATTCTAAAATTCATATGGAACCACAAAAGACCCTGAATAGCCAAAGCAATCCTGAGAAGGAAGAATAAAACGGGGGATTACGATCCCCAACTTCAAGCTCTACTACAAACCACTGTAATCAAGATAATTTGGTACTGGCACAAGAACAGAACCATAGACCAATGGAACAGACTAGAGAACCCAGATATAAACCCAAGCATATATGGTCAATTAGTATATGATAAAGGAGGCATGGTATACAATGGGGAAATGATAGCCTCTTCTACAGCTGGTGTTGGCAAAACTGGACAGCTACATGTAAGAGAATGAAACTGGATTATTGTCTAACTCCATACACAAAAGTAAACTGGAAATGGATCAAAGACCTGAATGTAAGTCATGAAACCATAAAACTCTTAGAAGAAAACATAGGCAAAAATCTCCTGAATATAAACATGAGCAACATTTTCCTGAACGCATCTCCTCAGGCAAGGGAAACAAAAGCAAAAATGAACAAATGAGACTACATCAAGCTAAAAAGCTTCTGTACAGCAAAGGACATCATCAGCAGAACAAAAAGGCTTCCTACAGTATGGGAGAATATATTTGTAAACGACATATATGACAAGGGGTTAACATCGAAAATATATAAAGAGCTCACACATCTCAACACCGAAAAGGCAAATAACCCAATTAAAAAATGGGCAGAGGATCTGAACAGAAAATTCTCCAAAGAAGAAATCCAGATGGCCAACAGGCACCTGGAAAGATGCTCACATCACTAATTATCAGGCAAATACATATTAAAACCACAATGAAATATCACCTCACACCAGTAAGGATGTCCAACATCCAAAAGAATAGGAACAACAAATGCTGCCAAGAGTGCAGGGAAAGGGGAACCCTACTACACTGCTGATGGGAATGTAAAATAGTTCAACCATTGTGGAAGGCAGTATGGAGGTTCCTCAAAAAACTCAAAATAGAAATACCATTTGACCCGGAATTCCACTCCTAGGAATTTACCCAAAGAAAACAACTTCTCAGATTCAGAAGGACATATGCACCCCTATGTTTATCGCAGCACTATTTACAATAGCCAAGATATGGAAACAACCTACGTGTCCATCAGCAGATGAATGGATAAAGAAGGCATGGTACATATACACAATGGAATATTATTCAGCCATAAGAAAGAAACAAATCCTACCATTTCCAACAACATGGATGGAGCTAGAGGATATTATGCTCAGTGAAATAAGTCTTGCAGAGAAAGACAAGTACCAAATGCAAAGAGTTTAGCGTTATATTCTTTGTTGTGAACCTGAGGTATAAATGTAGTCATCGAGGGTAGGATTGCCATCACTTTATGGAGAATCTTCAAGGATTCTAACCAAAATACAAGCCTAAATTGTGGTTATTCTTACCCCTTTTTTGTGGAGTATAACAATGAAGCAAAACTGAAGGAACAAAAACGCAGCAGACTCACAGACTCCAAGAAGGGACTAGCAGTTACCAAAGGGCTGGGTGACGGAGGGCAGGGAGGGAGGGAGGGAGAAGGGGATTGTGGGGTATCATGATTGGTGCACGTGGTGTGTGTGGAGTCACGGGGAAGACAGTGTAGCTCAGAGAAGACAAGTAGGGACTCTGTGGCATCTTACTACACTGATGGACAGTGACTGCAGTGGGGTGTGGGGGGGACTCAATAATAAGGGTGAATGTAGTAACCACACTTTTTCTTGTGAAACCTTCATAAGAGTGTATATCAATGATACCTTAATAAAAATAAATAAATAAAAGAAATTTGTCACCAAGAATTCTATTCATAACAAAAAAAAACTTTCTAAAATGAGGCATAAATTAAGACATTCCATGACAAACAAAAACTTACTGTGTTTGTTACTAGCAAACCACCCCTACAACAAAGACGGAAGGGAGTCCTGCAAACTGAAATGAAGGGACACGAGACACTAACTCAGCTGTTTCACAAAGAAATAAAACCAGGAAAGGTCATTGCATAGTTAAATATGAAATAGTATAAATGTACTTTTTTTGTCACTCCTTTTGAAAACACAACTACAGAAAATAATAAGTGTAAATCTAGGTTTGTGGACACACAGTGCCTAAAGAAATGATCAGGACAGTAATAGAATGAAGGTGGGGGGATAGAAATACATAGTAGCAAGGTTTTTCCATACTAGTGAAATTACACTGGCATTAATCTCAGCTACATTCTTTTAAACTAAGATGTTAATTGTAGTGCCAGGGGATGCCACTAAGAAAATAACTAAAAAATACACAGCAAAGAAAAGAAGAAGTGATTAAAATTGGACTCCACAAAATGTCTATTTAACACAAAAGAAGGTAGTGATGGAAGAACTGAAGAACACAACAGATACAAGATTTATGGAAAAGAAACAGTGAAAAAGCAAAAATAAGTTCTTCCTTATCAGAAATTACATTTTTGTAAAACAGATTAAACACTAATGATTAAAGGCAGAGATTGTCAGAATTTATTAAATAAAAACATGATCCAAGTATATGCTAAAAGAGAATCACTATATTCAAAGATCCAAATAGTTTTAAAGTAAACAAGTGATAAAAGGTATTACTTGCAAACTGTACTCAAAGAAACCAGAGTTGGCAATTAAAATGATAAAAGGACCTATCCATCAAGAAGATCTAACAATTACAATCATGTATACATCTAACATAGCCCCAAAATACATGAAGAAAAAACTGAAAGAATGGAAAGGAGAAGTAGAAAATTCAACTATAATAGTTTGAGACTTCAACATCCCACATTAACAGAAAGAACAGCTAGAAAGAAAACCAACTAGGAAATAGAACCTTAGCAACTCTCTATACAAATAGACCTAACAGACATCTACAGAATGCCCACCAACTGCAGAATACACATTCTTTTCAAGTGTCCATCGAATATGCTCCTGGAAAACTATATGTAAGGCTGCAAAACAAGTCCTGCTAACTTTAAAAGGATTAAAACCATAAAATGCAATAAAATTAGAAATAAAACAACCCACTTTAAAAAAATAATAAATAAAATAAGTATGGTTACCATTTGTCACCATACAAAAGTATTGCTATCTTATTGACTACATTCTCTATGCAGTACTCCCATCCCTGTAATTTTATTTTATTTTATAATTTGAAGTTTGTACCTCTTTACCCCTTCACCTATTTCCCCCATTCCCCTTGCCATGGTAACCAGCAGTCTGTTGTCTTTGTTTATAAGTCTATTTCCATTTTGTTGCTTAATTTAAATATGAAGGAATAAGATCCTACCAAAAATGAATAGATGGAGATCAGGAACTAATTAGGAAAGCAAGCTGAAAAAATATGAAACAACTGTAAAGTTTTTGAAATGCAGAGAATTCAGGATTATAGTGATATCAGTGGTGACAGATAGGTTGAAAACATGTTCTAATTTGAGGCTATTTATAATATATCAATCACTTAGCAACAGAAGTCTGCTATAACAATTACATGTTTAAAATATAGTTCTATCTATATATAGAAAGAGATACAGGGCTATGTAAACTAACTCGGGATAATTAAAAAGTCTTAATAGATGTTAAATTGTATGACATTTACTTTAGGCATTTGTAGGAAAAGAAAATTCATTCATCCAGTATCTGTGAAGGGTTAAGAATAACCACAATTTAGGCTTATATTTTGGTTAGAATCCTTGACGATTCTCCATAAAGTGATGGCAATCCTACCCTCCATGACTACATTTGTACCTCAGGTCCACAACAAAGAATATAACTCTAAACTCTTTGCATTCTTGATACTTTTAATCAAAGCCATCAATATAAAAAAAGATTTTAATGAAGATTACATGAAAGACTTAACAATCCTCAGGTGTTCTTTTTGTCCCACAGTGTATACCTGAAATACATTTTTGTTTGTAGATCTACTTTAAGTGACTCTTCCTAGTTAAACCAGCACCTGGCAGGGAACATTTTATAAAAGTCTTATAAAACTTGCTGTTCTCTTTGGTAGGAAGGCAGGTGAGGATACTGTACACTGACTGGAAATCCACGGGAACAATGTCCTTTTGATTTGAACACCAAGGAAAGCCTGTATCCCTCCTGAACTGTTAGTTTATCTCTCATCTTGACTGATAATGTTTCCTTTGCTCTAGCTATTATTGCAGCCCATGTCAAGTAGCTACATAGGAACTCACAGAATTCATATTGTGTATCAACTCTATACCTGATTTGATTTTTCTCCTTATTTTCTTTTCACCTGCTGTATTTAACTATTTATTGCATGTATTTACATGAACCATTGCAAATCTTCTTTGGGATGGATGAGACATACTAATAGGTAGAGCTAAGTGTAAAGCTCTCAGTCAAGCAACTTCACATTACCATATTTAAATATCATATTAGTGTTTTTCAATCTGCAAAATAGGTTTTCATTATCAGTAAAATGGCCGAGAAAATGAATTTCACACGGGTACAAATACCTTAAGGAAAAGAAGTATAAGTAAGAAATTCCAAAGCTCTACTAAAAAACATGAGAAAAAAAATACCCAGCCATATGAAAATTAAGATAATTGTTCTGGTTTAACTAAAGCTGCAGAGTTCTTGGAAATCAATGACCCTGACCAAAGCTTTCAAAGTGGACATTTTAAAAGTCTTTGTAAGTTAATTATATGATCTTACATGATGCCTTCTTGATTCATATATGTGCTGTTGTATTTACATAAATAAATATGCACATACATAAATACATAAATAAATAAAATCTTTGCTTTAGTTATTTTACCGGTTTCCTATTTCAATCCACTCTCAACTGTCAAAAGACCAATGCTTTACATCTAAGGAAAAAACAACTAATTTCTCCCAGAAAATATTATCAACTTTAAAAATTTGATACCTTTCTTTTATAGTCATTGTAATCCTGGCATAGAGGGATGCAGATGCTCTCTCAGTTTTCTACCTTCAAAAGCATTTACATGTGTTCGCATCTTGTTCTGTTATTTAACAGCATTAAGTCACATTTGTCTATTCCACAATCACAGTTACACATTTTCCACAGGAAGTTAAATGAGGCTGAAATGTGTTAGTCTGCTTTTAAAACCCTATTCACACAGTGATTTACAAGATGGGCTAAGTGTGCCCTTGTAATAACAATTCATCATCATGATTCTGTGGCAAGTCCAGTGCAAGAAAGCCAGAACAAGCTGTCCTGCTTTTTTGCTTGGTATGCAGAGTCCATTACTTACACATAGGTACATACTGTGATTATTGTAAGTAATACAACTCTGAGTTCAAGGAACATACATACAGATGGAAATAATTCTCACTGTTTAAAGCCATGGCTTAATTGCAGTAGTGCCAAGTGTATTGAAAGTACAATTCCAAAGAGAAACCCAGTTAAGACGCTAAACAGAAAGGGGCTGGGGACTTGCTGCCAGCTGCAGTCCCCTACAGACCAGCCAAGCTTGATAGTCTGGGCTTCCAGTTCTGTTTCCCTTCACTACTTCTATTTGTCAAAAGATTGAGATAAATACGATCCATCCAAGATAAAATTATGGAGAGAAATCTCACTATCCTTAGTCCCCCTTTTCACTGACCCTCCTCTCCCCCACATCCAGGAGCATTCTCTCCCTGTTCCTTCTAGGTCACTAATGTTAGACAGAGAGACAGAAATGAGCAGGATGGAAAGGAGAAAGGGTCCCCCAAAAATGGCTCAGGAAGTTGATCAGATAGACCCACAGGGCCAGAAATGACTGAGAGAGTTCATCAGATGAAGCCACAGGGTCCAAGAGTGACTCAGGAAATGCCCAGGGTCCCCCCAGATAAGAAACATCAGAAGCACAGGCAGGGCCCAGCCCCTGTCCTCATCGCACCAATCAGAACAAGTCTAGACAGGCAAGAGCTGTCAATCAAGGGCCTCTCTGCTCTGCTGAAACCCCATGAAGGAAGCCTCAGAATGAGCAACTGGGCCTGTCTCACCTTAGGCAGCCCACTCTTACTTTTACAGAGTGCATTAAAACTTCCTTTGTTTTCTCGTCTCACTGTATCTGACTTCCCTGGAACACCAAGCCGAGTTCCTTCCTTCTTAACGTAACTGATCCACTTCCCAATTCCGGATCCATCTCCACTTCCCAAAGTAGACAAATCTAATAGCACTGGTATACTGAATTAGTTTACATAAATGATTTATTTTCCCAAGTATGTGTAATGACTTCTCCTTCCCTTGAAATAATTCTACACCTTAGATTCTCTTTGACTCAACTTGTTCTAGTTATATCTAGTTATTGAGGAATCACGTTCAGAAATTTCTAAGTCACTCTTCTGCTTCTAGATGATGAGATACAAAGGATCCGTAGCCATTTTCACAGGGCTTTCTTGACTTCATGGAGCCTAGGTTTGTATTTTTCTGTTACAAGCACGTGCGTGGTTACTCTTCTATCTACATCAGAGATACACGATCTAACATCACAGTAGCCCAGGGCCATGCAATAGCCAGTTGCTGGGACAAATTTTGAGGCCAAACGTACATGAACAAAGTTTTAGGTGGGAGAGATGGTTAGGAGGTTGGGATGGTTAGCTGCACACAGGCCATACAAGGGAAATTTAGCTCCTAAGGAACAACACAGCCCTGGCTCTATAATGCAGGGTGTATAACTTAGAAAACCACAGTGACATAATATGTAATAGAAAATTTCTCAGCATTAATGACTGTTTTAGGCTAATAAAAAGCTAATTATGTGCTTTTCAAAGTAAAGCTCACGATTAAATTTCTTGGTTTCTCTGTTAATTAGAATGAAGAATAATAATCATTATTTATAAATTCATATTAGGTATCTAACATGGATTATTTAAATGTTGGAACAAATTAACAATGTTTGATATTTTATTGAATTGCAAGTTTAGAATATATATCTATGCTCAGTCTTTATATATATTATGTGTTTATTCATAAAGTTTGATGATTTGCTTGCCAACTCTAAAAACTTTACATATCACCACCACTTCTACCAGAAAGAATCTTCTGGCCCTGCTTGTCCATATCTCCTCAGGCCACGCAGCACAGTCAGCATGAGAAGGGACTCCAGCTCCCCTGTGATCACCTGTGTTGATGCGGACAAGGTGGAGCTACCACTGACAATGACAGCACACCAAAATAGAGTTGAGGGGCCATTAAGTAAATAAAGTCTCTGCATGTCCTCTATTCTGAAACTGTTCTCAGGAGAATGTTTAACTTTGTTTTCTGTCAAATGTTAAACATTCTGGACAAAGACGTGCTGCCTGCAACAAAGTGGATTTTTTGCACTGTGAATACCCTCAGCAACAAATTATGTATGCTAAATGTAGATTATAGTGGCCTTAGGCCATCATAATTTTTTCAAATTCATGTAAGCTCCCTCAGAGTTCTCCTTATTGCCTTTAAAAGCCCTAAGCCCAGACTTCCAGGAAGATGGCGATGTGAATCTACCGGCACAAAATTCCTCCCAACATTATATTTACTCACAAAAACATAGCAAATACAACCATTCCTAAAAGAGAGACCAGAATACACAGGAAAGCGCACAGTGTGCAGCTACACCTGAGAGGACACAGCACAGGGCAAGGCAGTCATAAAGAGCCCAGCTGACATACGTGGCAAATACCAGGAACCACTTCTGTAGCCATGAAAAGACAGAGTAATATGATACAGACAAAGCTTCAGACCCAGACAACCCCAGAGAGGGAATCTGAAGGGATGGACATGCACAGTCTTCCTAAAAAAGAATTCAGAATAAAAGTCATAGCCATGCTGACGGATCTACAAAGAAATGTGCAAGAGCTGACGCAGGAAGTGAGGGAAGTGAGGAAAGACTATGCAGAAATGAGACAAGCCATCGACGGGCTTAAGAGCAAACTGGATAAGGTGCAAGAGACAGTTAATGGATTAAAAAGTAGAGAACAGGAATACAGGCAGAGGCAGAGAGAGATAAAAGGATCTCTAGGAATGAAAGAATATTAAGAGAACTGTGTGATCAATCCAAACGGAACAATATTCACATTATAGGAGTACCAGAGGAAGAAGAGAGAGAAAAAGGGAGAGAAAGTGTTTTTGAAGAAATGATTGCTGAAAACTTTCCCACACTGGGGAAGGAAACAGTCTCGCACTCCACGGAAGCCCACAGATCTCGCAACACGAGGGGCCCAAGGAAGACAACACAAAGACACATAATAATTAAGATGGAAAAGTTCAAAAATAAAGACAGAGTATTAAAGGCAGCTAGAGAGAGAAAAAAGATCACCTACAAAGGAAAACCCATCAAATTATCACCAGACTTCTCAACAGAAACTTTACAGGCCAGAAGAGAATGGCATGATATATTTAACGTAATGAAATAGAAGGGCCTTGAACCAAGAATATTGTATCCAGCATGATTATCATTTAAATATGATGGAGGGATTAAACAATTTCCAGACAAACAAAAGTTGAAAGAGTTTGCCTCTCATAAACCACCACTACAGGACATCTTAAATGGACAGCTCTAGAGGGAAGGAACCCTAAGGCTAAAAAGATGTCACCAGAGAAAATAAAATCATAGCAAATAAAGCAGACCATCCAAATACTAACTAAAGACAAAGAATAAAACACCTAATATATAAAGAATGGAGGAGGAAGAATAGGAAGGGAGAGATAAAGAAACATCAGACGGCGTTCACAATAACTTAACAAGAAAGTTAAGTTAGATTCTTAGATAGTAAAGAAGCAACCCTGGAACCTTTGGTAACCACATTTCTAAAGCGAGCAATGGCAATAAGTACATATCTATCAATAATCATCCTAAATGTAAACAGACTGAATGCATCAATCAAAAGACACAGAGTAATGCAGTGGATAAAAAAGCAAGACCCATCTATATATTGCTTACAAGAGACACACCTCAAACCCAAAGATATACACAGACTAAAAGTGAAGGGATGGAAAAAGATATTTCATGCAAACAACAAAGAGAAAAAAGCAGGTGTTGCAGTACGTGTATCAGACAAAATAGACTTCAAAACGAAGAAAGTAGCAAGAGATAAAGACGGACATTACATAATGATAAAGGGGTCAGTCCAACAAGAAGATATAACCATTATAAATATATATGCACCCAACACAGGAGGGCCAGCATATGTGAAACAAATACTAACAGAATTGAAGGAGGAAATAGACAGCAATGCATTCATTTTAGGAGACTTCAACACACCACTCACTCCAAAGGATAGATCAACCAGACAGAGAATAAGTAAAGACACAGAGGCACTGAACAACACAGTAGAATAGATGGACATAACAGATATCTACAGAACTCTACACCCAAAAGCAACAGGATACACATTCTTCTCAAGTGCACATGGAACATTTTCCAGAACAGACCACATACTAGGCCACAAAAAGAACCTCAGTAATTCAAAAATATTGAAATCCTACCAACCAACTTCTCAGATCACAAAGGTATAAAACTAGAAATAAATTTTAGAAAGAAATCAAATAGGCTCACAAATACATGGAGACTGAACAACATTCTCCTAATTATTCAATGGGTTAACGACCAAATCAAAACAGAAATCAAAGAATATATGGAGACTAATGACAACAACACAAAGCAACTTCTGTGGGACGCAGCAAAGGCAGTTCTAAGAGGAAAGTATATTGCAATCCAGGCCTATTTAAAGAAGGAAGAGCATTCCCAACTGAACAGTCTAAAAACACAATTATTGAAATTGGAAAAAGGAGAACAAAGGAGGCCCAAAGTCACCAGAAGGAGGGACATAATAAAGATCAGAGAAAAAATAAATAAAATTGAGAAGAATAAAACAATAGAAAAAAATCAATGAAACCAAGAGCTGGTTCTTTGAAAAAATAAACAAAATAGATAAACCCCTAGCCAGACTCATTAAGAGAAAAAGAGAATCTACACACATAAACAGAATCAGAAATGAGAAAGGAAAAATAACGATGGACCCCACAGAAATACAAAGAATTATAAGAGAATATTATGAGCATCTATATGCTAACAAGCTGGAAAACTTAGAAGAAATGGACAACTTCTTAGAAAAATACAACCTTCCAAGACTGATGAAGCAAGAAACAGAAAAACTAAACAGTCCAATCACCAGCAACGAAATTGAATTGGTAATAAAAAAATTACCCAAGAACAAAACCCCTGGACGTGATGGATTCACCTCAGAATTCTACCAGACATATAGAGAAGACATAACACCCATTCTCCTTAAAGTTTTCCAAAAAATAGAAGAGGAGGGAATACTTCCAAACTTTTACTATGAAGCTAGCATCACTCTAATACCAAAACCGGGCAACGACCTTACCAAAAAAGCAAATTACAGACCAATATCACTGATGAACGTAGATGCAAAAATACTCAACAAAATATTAGCAAACCGAATTCCAAAATACATGAAGAGGATCATACACCATGATCACGTGGGATTCATCCCAGGGATGAAAGGATGGTACAACATTCGAAAATCCATCAACATCATCCACCACATCAAGAAAAAGAAGAACAAAAACCACATGATTATCTCCATAGATGCTGAAAAAGCATTTGACAAAATTCAGCATCCATTCATGATTAAAATTCTCAACAAAATAGGTATAAATGGCAAGTACCTCAACATCATAAAGGCCATATATGACAAACCCACAGCTAACATCATACTTAACAGCGAGAGCTGAAAGCTCTTTATCTAAGATCGGGAACCAGACAGGGATGCCCACTCTCTCCACTGTTATTCAACATAGTACTGGAGGTCCTAGCCACGGCAACCAGACAGAACAAAGACATACAAGGCATCCAGATTGGTAAAGAAGTCAAATTGTCACTATTTGCAGATGACATGATACTGTACATAAAAAACCCTAAATACTCCACTCCAAAACTACTAGAACTAATATCTGAATTCAGCAAAGTTGCAGGATACAAAATTAACACACAGATATCTGTTGCTTTCCTATACACTAATGATGAACTAACAGAAAGAGAAATCAGGAAAACAATTCCATTCACAATTGCATCAAAAGAATAAAATACCAAGGAATAAACCTAACAAAGGAAGTGAAAGACCTATAGTCTGAAAACTACAAGACACTCCTAGGAGAAATTAAGGAAAACACTAACAACTGGAAATACATCCCATGCTCTTGGCTAGGAAGAATAAATATTGCCAAAATGGCTATACCACCTAAAGCAATCTACAGATTCAACGCAATCCCTATCAAACTACCAACAGCTTTCTTCAATGAACTGGAACAAATAATTCTAAAATTCATATGGAACCACAAAAGACCCCGAATAGCCAAAGCAATCCTGAGAAGGAGGAATCTAACAGGGGGAATTATGCTCCCTGACTTCAAACTCTACTACAAAGCCACAGTAATCAAGACAATTTGGTATTGGCACAACAACAGACCCACAGACCAGTGGAACAGAATAGAAAATCCAAACATTAACCCAAACATTTACAGTCAATTAATATTTGATAAAGGAGCCTTGGATATACAATGGGGAGATGACAGCCTCTTCAGCAGCTGATGTTGGAAAAACTGGACAGCTACATGTAAGAGAATGAAACTGGACTACTGTCTAGCTCCATACACAAAGGTAAACTCAAGGTGGATCAAAGACCTGAATGTAAGTCATGAAACCATAAAACTCTTAGTAAAAAACATAGGCAAAAATCTCTTGGACATAAACATGAGTGACTTCTTCATGAACATATCCCCCCGGGCAAGGGAAACAAAAGCAGAAATGAACAACTGGGACTATATCAAATTGAAAAGCTTCTGTACAGCAAAGGACACCATCAGAAGAACAAAAAACTTCCTACAGTATGGGAAAATATATTCATAAAAGATGTATCTGATAAGGGGTTGACATCCAAAATATACAAAGAACTCATGCACCTTAACAAAGAAAAAGCAAATAATCCAATTAAGAAATGGGCAGAGGACATGAATAGACACTTCTCTAAAGAAGAAATTCAGATGGCCAACAGGCACATGAAAAGATGCTCCACATCGCTGGTCATCAGAGAAATGCAGATTAAAACCACAATGAGATATCACCTCACACCAGTGAGGATGGCCAACATCCAAAACACAAACAACAACAAATGTTGGCGAGGATGTGGGGAAAAGGGAACCCTCCTGCACTGCTGGTGGGAATGCAAATTAGTTCAACCATTGTGGAAAGCAGTATGGAGGTTCCTTAAAAAACTCTAAATAGAAATACCATTTGACCCAGGAATTCCACTCCTAGGAATTTACCCTAAGAATGCAGCAGCCCAGTTTCAAAAAGACAGATGCACCCCTATGTTTATTGCAGCACTACTCACAATAGCCAAGAAATGGAAGCAACCTAAGTGTCCATCAGTAGATGAATGGATTAAGAAGATGTGGTACATATGCAAAATGGAATATTATTCAGACATAAGAAGAAAACAAATCCTACCATTTGCAACAACATCGACGGAGCTAGAGGGTATTATGCTCAGTGAAATAAGCCAAGCCGGAAAAGACAAGTATCAAATGATTTCACTCATATATGGAGTTTAAGAATAAAGAAAAAAACTGAAGGAACAAAACAGCAGCAGACTCACAGAACCCAAGAACGGACTAATAGTTACCAAAGGGAAAGGGACTGAGGAAGAAGGGTGAGATGGGAGGATAAGAGGGTAAAAGGGGCATTACGATTAGCAGACATAAGGTAGGGGGGACACGGGGAGGGCTGTACAACTCAGAGAAGACAAGTAGTGATTCTACAGCACCTCACTATGCTAATGGACAGTGACTGTAATGGGGTTGGTGGGGGGGACCTCATGAAGAGGGTAGTTTAACCACCATAATACTACACATGTAATTGTAGGTTAACGATACCAAAATAAATTGTAAATAAATAAATAAATAAATAAATAAAATAAAATCCCTAAGCCCTTTACCTTCATCAGAACATACATTTGAGTGTCCTCCCCAATCTATGTTACCAGATTGCAATCCCTAAGACTCCAAATAAACACAACAAATTGTGTTACAGCTTTGCCTTTTTTTGGATGATACTTGCATCCTACTTTCTATAACTTCACACAACCATTTCTGAATTTGTACTGAGGACAAGATTTAGTCATTGTTCCTGATGCACCCTTTACTTCTCACTCTATCTCTCAAGTGATTTTCTCTTAAATTGCAACTTTATTGCTGCTTGATGATTAAGATCCTTAGGAAAAGAATTTTTTTCACGACCCATTAAAAAAATAAATAAAACAAAAAAATTTCCACATCCAGTCAAGGACTGTCAAGGAGTAAAAGTAACTGCCTTTCTGGATCATTATCTATTGCTTTGAGTACTTTTACAGAGAAGTTTTAAATTAGCAATTTAAAACTCAGGAAAAGGATTAATTTAAAAACATCTTGACCAAAGGTATTAAATATTTCTCAGAAAAGGCAAAGCTAATTTAATTTTGTCCTATAAACATATAAAGCAACTGACTGAGTTTCACTGTAAAAAAATATTTCTTTTTGCTTCATTTTCTAAAGGTAACAAACATGGCACATAATTAAAACTACACTGGCAACAACTAAATATCCTAACAAAAACAGATGAGCCATCAATGACAAATTAATTTATGAGCATATGAAACATTTTCATAAACAAGAATATGATTCAGAAAAGCCAGTAAAGTATCAAACTTGCTGTTAACAACAGCAAAAAGATGAAAGCTTAGCCAGGATACAAGCACACATTACAACTAAATATATTGTTAGTTTATCTTTTATTTTGTGCTAATAATGAAGAACAAAACTATGAGTGTTGAGCCTTCATTTATATTATTTCTCATATTGCCTTTTTAATCTATTTTTACAGAAGGTACATTACTAATGAAGAAGGAGACAAATGTGTTAATGTTAATAATTTTAAATTAAGTTGGCTGAAATCATTTTATTGGTCATCCATCGGGAAGTATGGTTTTGCACCCATCCTCAAGAATAACTTGAAGCTGCACTAGAGAAACTACTTAGAAGAAATATAATCTCCTCAAAATGTCACATTTTTATGTGGAAAATGAAATTATTACATTCCAATCTCCATTATCTAAGGCTTATTATATATAACGGTACTCCAAAAAATTAAAAGTGTAATACTCACAAAAGAGGTATTACTAATACATAACTGTTTACAGAAAGTGTATACATAAGTGTGGTTAGATGGAATCAAACTTTAAAAACAAATTCTAAGCAACTTTGAAAAACCACATTCCAGTTTTACTTATAAGAGCAGGTCAAAAGGAAGGAATCATATACACTTTTATATATAATATTAATGTCTGAATTCTCGGTAACTATGTAAAAAAAATTTTAACAATGCATTTGTCTCTTCATTTTTATGTATTATACTATATATATATATATATATGTATATATATATATATATATATATATATATAAAGTAATTTTCTGCACCATTACCTACCTCACTAGTAGGTAATTTTTTATTGCCTCATTCCTGGGGATTGCCCATAATTTAATAGGCCATACCAAGAAACACAACATTGTCTGGATTCTCTTTCTAACAAGAAATTTTCAAATCATTTCATAGATATTGTATATGCATGGTTGATACTGCTATATAATAGTAAAAAATAACATTTAATTCTTTTTAATAACACTTAAAATATTTTAAATGTATATTTACTGACCTGAACTTACAAACTTAGAATAAGTACTTTACATCAAATGGTTACTTTTGAAATAGTATGTCATTTATAATGGAAGATAAAATTGGTTAGTTATATAATTGTGCAATATGTCACCCAAAACCCATTTCCCCAATTCAATTTGATTATATAAACTAATATCTGCATTGTATGACATCTAAAATGACACATACGCCAAAAGCTATCCAAACATTTTCCCCATTTTATAAATATCTCTTAAACTATTAATTGATTGAATTGTACTCTTTGTTCAAATCCTTTTATATTTTCAATTACTACAATGCATTAGGTGCCTTACTTAAGTTACTTTTAAATGCCACCTGTAAAATATGAAAGATATACTTTGAATTACTGGAATTAAAACAACTGACCAGGTATTTGAAAACAAGAATGGTGTTAATTAAATAAATAGCCTACTCCTGTATGATTGCAACTGAGAATTATCCATTAACAGTAATTTATCCACAGCTGTGACAATTTTTTCACGTGAAGTGCATTGTGTTCCAAACTCTAAAATTACTAAATCATGATGAAGCATGAGAAGGGCTTGTTCAAGCTTTCTGAAGGCATTTAAGACCTGAAATTTTCCAACCCTTAACAGTAAGAGAACATTCTAAATCTTTATTGTTTTATGAATCACAGAAATATTAAAACAGAAAACAATGGATTTTAACAGTACAACAATTGTATATATTACAGTTAAATTCAGTTTCCAGTCATATTAGTTTTGCTCATAGAGTAACTTTGAAGGAATGAAGTAGTCTAAATATTCTATGAAAAATATATTGAATACTTTATGCCATCTGTAATATAGTGACTTCAGCTACTTTATTTTCAAGCAAACACAGAATATCCTATCTACAAATAGTATATGATTTTCTTGACAGTCTTAAGATGGAAATTTGGTAAGGACATCATCGTAACATAAGCAACACTGTCAATATTCTGGAGGGAAATTCTCTAATTACATCTGTGAATACTTCCCGATCAAGCACTATATTCCTCCTTTATATTCTTCTCCAAACCTACCTTAATGAGGCGCTGAGATATATCCTGCATTCAAATATGAGCCGAATCACTATTAAAGAAGTGTTACATGAACCATTTGAACTAGATTTTTGTGTTTTACTCAGGATGACAAAGAAATAAATGTGCATCAAATATCAACAGATAACCCTAGACATATTCTCATTTGCAACTCTCAGACTTATTTCATGGCCTCACAGAACTGTTATTCATGTGCTAAATTATCTGTACTGCTGTGTCTAACTTTCTTCCATTATGTCCTACTCAGAAAAGGATATCAGAATATAAATGGAGAGGTAATTATGTATGACACACATGTATATACACAGAGTCTCTATATATATATTACATATATATTCTACATATACATTTCATACAGATCATGTACATATATAGATATACACAAATATACTCATTGTACATTACATGTATGTGTATGCATATGTTTCCCTAACAAAAGGTGATACAATATAAATTTAAGCAGACTATCCAAGCTTAATTCACAGAAAATCAATGATATGTATTACACACTTCCTATATTTTGATAGGACCAACGAAATTATCTCTTTAGCACCTCCTCATACACCTATCAAATGCCTCACTCATTTCCACAAGCCACTGAATCATACCATGCTAAGATTTAATTTAAAATTCTTAAAATGAAGAACAAGGCAGAAAATAACTACTTTCCCATTATCTAATTCCCCCATCATTTCTAGGATGTGCCTCTAGATCAAGAAAATAGATATTCATCTTAGTTCAGATTTCCCCAGAAAGCCACTGTGGATTAGATACAGGCTGGAGCATAAGTAGTTCATTTGGGAACTGATCCCAGAAACTACCAGGAGGGAGGAAGGGAGAAGGAAACCAATGAATCTTGCAACATCAAGCCGGTTACTACTTTAGGCAACTGGAGCTCAGTTCCACTGGACAAAGAATAGAACATGCTTCAGACTGCCCCAAAAGGAGACTAAGAAGGTAGGCTATTTATCTGACAGTTCCCTATTTACTCAGGGGCAGTTCTGGCTTGCTCTCAAGCAGCCTTGGTGTGCTCCTAAAGCTGGGGGAGAAAACAAAACAAAACACAAAAAAACTCAAAATATTTTCATTGAAAATAGCCTGCAGAACAGGAGCATTAAGGAAATGTACCTGTCGGTATAAGCCCTCTCTTCCAAGATGAGAGACTTCTCCCTTCTCAACTCTGCAGGAATTGAGTCCACGAAGAAAACTGGGTAGAATAAAATTGCTACTTAGACTAAACTGCAAAGAGGAATTTGTGACCATATTAAAGACAAAAAAGATGACTTTACTTACTGCATACTAACTTAGGATTCTTAAAAAAGTATGAAAGAATTGCAAACTGCATATCAGAAGTGAAGAAAGAAACATTTAATGAGCACCTGAAATATGTTAGATGCTGTAAAATTATTCTTAAAAACTCAAATTAAGTAGAAAGAACTTGGGAGCTTCTTGAGGAATTTAAGTCACAAGTCACTGAACCCGTGTCATCTTTACACTTACGAGACATATTACCATGACAAATATTTAATTTCCCAGAAACTTAGTTTCCTAGGCCCTAAAATAATTATGCACATCTCAGGGACTGTATGTGGATTGACTGAGATAGTATATTAGTGTGTGTGTATGTGTACATACATGACATATATCATGGTTTTATAGAGAGAGAGAGACACAATACACATATACATACATATATATAATATATAGCATAATTAACATATAGCATGAGCCAGTGCTCAGCACCAACTAAATGCTAGTCTTGTACCTTACAGAAATAAGATATTGAATCTAATAATGACTAAATGACTTGCTCAAAGCCCCTCAGCTAATGAAGAAGTAAGCCAAGGATTGAAGCTTGGGTCCTTGTTAATCCAAAGATCTTGTCTTCAAGACAATAAATGGAACCAAAGCTAAATGTTAATTGTTCATGAAACCACAAAATCTGCCAAATTTTTAAAAATGGATTAACAAACTTTTAAATGTTTAATACCACATTTAATAGAAAATATGATCTAACTTTTAAGTTAAAGGGCTAGCATAAATTTTCATTATAATAGGTATCTTAATGTGCAAAACTTTATATTTAAACTATCAGTGATTCCCTTAAGTCAACTAACCAAAATTCTTAATCACTGAAATACATCTACAGTGTCATTAGAGAAATGAGGGCAACCGCATGAGCAATAAATATAATGGGAACAGCATCAAAGAGCAGATAGCACACCAACACTGAATCCAAGCATGTCCTCTATGCATTTAGCCTGTCTCACACTTTCTACAATGAGGATTTCTGTTCTGCGTGAGGATTCTGAGGTCCTGAAGTAACAAATTAAAATAGATTCAACCACTATGAACACTATGCTGTACTTGATAAGCCATTAACTGGGCTGCTAGAGTTTATAAGTGTCAATTAGCACTGCAAATTTGCTTAGATATTATTTTCTTTATCTTCAGACAAACAGAACACTTTATTTCCAAGCATACTGGTAAACTGGTATTTGCTTGTTTTAATTTTTATCCAATATGTGTTTTTGCCTAAAAAGAGATTGAAATATTATCCTCTATAAAACATCCATATCCCTTTAAATTACTAATATGAGACCAAAGAAGTCCATAAGTGATGCCCAAGATAAAACCCCTGTGTGCAGAGATAAGAGTTGATATTGGGAGAGGAAATGGTAAGAAAAAGGAGGGTATTTCCCAGGGCTGCATGGGAAAGAGATTTTTAAATCTGACCAATAATGGATTTTTTATGTAATTAAGATAGAATAACAATACCAAACTGAACTTCAAGGAAACATTTCAATTAACTTGAGAGCCTAGTTGGTGTATATATATATATATTATTTAAAAACAAAGATATGTGGTAAGTGAAATGACTATTCCAGAAAATATTAATTTCAATGAAATAGAAAATGTTTTTCAAATAATAAGACAGAGATAGCAAGAGGAATTTCCTAAGTTTAAGTGGTGATGCTATAGATAAAACAGCATCAATATTTTTCTAATAGTAAATATTCTATTTTTAACTTTGTGACATATCTACTATTTAGGTTAAAAATACATTGATTATGAAAAGGTTGGGTCCTGCTTTACAAACACCATTATCAGTAACAGTCTCAGTTACCTGTTCAAAGTGAGTACTTTCCCTTGCAAATGTTGCCATTTTCCCTAACCACCTGTTACATATTTAAAACAATTGTCTACCTGCGACTCCAAATGTTTAAAAAGCGTAAAATTCCCAGTGGCAGGTGGACGCCTTAGCAAGACAACACAGAGGGAGTAATTAAGTAGGTGCAGGAGATTGTAGGTTTCTAACGTGCTTTTTCAATCAACTTGGATACATTTTCGAATTTGATTAACACCCCGAGGGAGAAAAAAATGAAAATTATTTGGCACTGATATTGCGTGCCATTTCGATGTGCTTATACCTCTCATACCAGCCTTATACACACCCTAGGAAAGCACAGATAAACAAAAGAATAAGCACCAAATAAATTCAGTAAATACATTGCAAGGATAAGGAAGTGAAAAAGAAGAGTTTCTTTTTTATCGCTATTGCTTTATAGAGTCAAAATGGAGAGACAAATCTGAGTCCCTTTACCCCCTCCCCCAGTCTCTGGCTCCCTTTTTATCCTCTCCCGTCTTTTCCCCCTTTTGCTTTCCCTTCTCTATGTCTTTCAGCTGTTTATACGGAAAACCCTGTGGCACACCACTCACCTGTCATCGTTTTGCCATCCTTGGTCCCCTAGCAGCAAATCCCGAAACCTGTACCTGGGAGGCAGAGGGGGCACTTCGCTCTCCAAATCAACCATCGTTGCTCAGAGAGTGGGAAACATAAGACAACAAATGGAGGACAGGAGGGAGAAAGAAAAGAAAATGTTGCAGAGAATGCTGTGGATGAGAGAGGAGCGAGAGAAGGGAAGGGGACTCGGCTGCGGGAGGGGGGCTGCTTTGAGCCGGAAGCTGGGACTGAAAGGGGCTGCTCCTCTCCCCGGAGGGTGTGATGGGGATGATGCAAACCAAGCCCAGAAGCAAAAAGTCTGGCTCCGACAGGAGCCAACCCTGCCAAGGAACCGCCCCCAGGCTCGGCGCCGCCTCTGGTCCCCAGGACTCGGGGGAGGCGCGGATGCAAAAGTTACTTAGCCAGAAAAAGAAAAAGGAAAAAACGCGCGGTGCCTAGAGAGGGGAGGTGTGGAAGCGCGCGCAGCGCGATGGTGAAGCGCCTTCCTCAAAGACAGGTGGACACCCTGCCCCGAGGGCCGCTCCGGCAGCAGCTCCCTCCGCGGACGCGCGCCCGGCACAGCGCAGGGCCCAGGGCCCCGCAGAGAGCTGTGCGGCGCAGCCGCCCGGAGGCCAAGCCCCGAGACGCCCTCGTTAGCATGACCCTGTGACTGCGAGGAGGTGCCTCGGGGACGACCCACGGGCCGAGCTTGATTAGCGGGTCCCTGGGCGTCAGACCCTTCCTGTAGGAGGGAGACACAGGGCGCCTGGGGTGCCCCGTGGAGCCCTGACCGCCTTCGCTGTGACCTCCTGCAGCTCGGGTGGGAGCTGAAAATATACCTTCCTGAAGAAGAAATCCCGCTTTCAGCCCCAGGAAAGTCCGTTCACTCACAATCTGCAAGAAAGGGAGGTGTTTCCCTCATCCCGGAGAGAATGAAGGGCCACTTCAGGTTGCTGAAGAGACACATTCAGATAACAGCTGGCAAGGTACACGAAAGCACCTAGAGGGTTATAGACCTCTACGTCGCCGCTTCCAGGAGCACTGCAGGTTTCCAGGTACCATGGTCTTAGCCTTCAGTGTGCTCCTGTTAGAGAAAGAGGCGAACCCGAGAGCCCAGAGTCAGATTTTTTGTACCAGTCGCTGCTTATGTGAACCTTGCCATACAAGCCCTTGTTCTGTCTGGGCATACTACTACTTTTCAGCGAAGAACCGATTTCATCAGGGTATATGCAGATACTGGATACCCACCATCTGAGGGACACTGGGCCCGAGGGTATAGAGAAGACTTTATCATAGCCCATGCTCTTAGGAATCTCATAGTTTGCTTGGAAGAACAGCTTATAAATGAAGTGAAACAATGTAAGACACAGTAATCAAACATCAGAGATTGAGGAAATAACTGTGAGTTGACACAATCCTGGAGGGGTCAAGGAATACACTGCAGTTGAACAAAGCCTTCTATACTCGTTATGCAATCTTCTTTTTTTAATTTAATTTTATTTTGGTATTATTAATGTACAATTATATGAGCAACATTATGGTTACTAACTCCCCCTATTATCAAGTCCCCACCATATACCCCATTAGAGTCACTGTCCATCAGCATAGTGAGATGCTCTAGAGTCACTACTTGTCTTCCCTGTGTGGTACAGCCTTCCCCGTGCCCCTCCCACACATTATGTATGCTAATTGTAATGCCTCTTTTTCCCCCTTATCGCTCCCTTCCCACCCATCCTCCCCAGTCCCCTTCCCTTTGGTAACTATTAGTACGTTCTTGGGTTCTGTGAGTCTGCTGATGTTTTCTTCCTTCAGTTTTTTCTTTGTTCTTATACTCCACAGATGAGTGAAATCATTTGATACTTGTCTTTCTCCACCTGGCTTATTTCATTGAGCATAATACCCTCCAGCTCCATCCATGTTGTTGCAAATGGTAGGATTTGTTTTCTTCTTATGGCTGAATAATATTCCATTGTGTATATGCACCACCTCTTCTTTACCCATTCATCTACTGATGGACACTTAGGTTGCTTCCATTTCTTGGCTACTGTAAATAGTGCTGCAAAAAACATGGGGGTTCATATGTCTTTTTCAAATGGGGCTCCTGCATTCTTAGGGTAAATTCCTAGGAGTGGAATTACTGGTTCAAACAGTATTTCTATTTTAACTATTTTGAGGAATCTCCATACAGCTTTCCACAATGGTTGAACTAATTTGCACTCCCACCAGCAGTGTAGGAGGGTTCCCCTTTCTCCACATCCTTGCCAACATTTGTTGTTGTTTGTCTTTTGAATGATGGCCTTCCTAACTGGTGTGAGGTGATATCTCATTGTGGTTTTAATTTGCATTTCTCTGATGATTAGTGATGTGGAGCATCTTTTCATGTGTCTGTTGGCCATCTGAATTTCTTCTTTGGAGAAGTGTCTGTTCAGTTCCTCTGTGCATTTTTTAATCAGCTTATTTGCTTTTTGTTTGTTGAGGTGTATGAGCTCTTTATATAATTTGGATGTCAACCCTTTATCAGATATGTCATTTATGAATATATTCTCCCATACTGTAGGATGTCTTTTTCTTGTACTGATAGTGTCCTTTGCTGTACAGAAGCTTTTTAGTTTGATATAGTCCCACTTGTTCATTTTTGCTTTTGTTTCCCTTGCCTGGGGAGATATGTTCATGAAGAAGTTGCTCATGTTTATGTCCAAGAGATTTTTGCCTATTTTTTTTCTAAGAGTTTTATGGTTTCATGACTTACATTCAGGTCTTTGATCCATTTTGAGTTTTACTTTTGTGTATGGGGTTAGGCAATAATTCAGGTTCATTCTCTTGCATGTACCTGTCGAGTTTTGCCAACACCAGCTGTTGAAGACGCTGTCATTTCCCAACTGTATATCCATGGCTCCTTAATCATATATTAATTGACCATATTTGTTTGGGTTTATAACCGGGCTCTCTAGTCTGTTCCATTGGTCTATGGGTCTGTTCTTGTGCCGGTACCAAATTGTCTTGATTACTGTGACTTTGTAATAGAGCTTGAAGTCAGGGAGCATAAACCCCCCTGCTTTATTATTCCTTCTCAGGATTGCTTTGGCTATTCAAGGTATTTTGTGGTTCCATATGAATTTGAGAACGATTTGCTCTAGTTCATTAGGAATGGTGTTCGTATTTTGATAGGGTTTGCATTGAATCTATAGATTGCTTTAGGCAGGATGGCCATTTTGACAATATTAATTCTTCCTATCCATGAGCACGGGATGTCTTTCCTTTTATTAGTGTCTTCTTTAATTTCTCTCAGGAGTGTCCTGTAGTTTTCAGAGTATAAGTCTTTCACTTCCTTGGTTAGGTTTATTCCTAGGTATTTTATTCTTTTTAGTGAAATTGTGAATGGAATTGTTTTCCTGATTTCTCTTTCTGCTAGTTCATCATTAGTGTATAGGAATGCAACAGATTTGTGTGTTTTAATTTTGTATCCCATAACTTTACTTAATTCAGATATTAGACCTAGTTGTTTTGGAGTGGATTCTTTAGGGTTTTTTTTATGTATAATATCATGCCATCTGAAAACAGTGACAGTTTGACTTCTTCCTTACCAATCTGGATGCCTTTTATTTATTTGTGTTGTCTGATTGCCATGGCCAGGACCTCTAGAACTATGTTGAATAAAAGTGGGGAGAATGGGCATCCTTGTCTTGTTCCCGATCTTAAAGGAAAAGCTTTCAGCTTCTACCTGTTAAATATAATGTTGGCTGTGGGTTTGTCATATATGGCCTTTATTATGTTGAGGTACTTGCCCTCTATACCCATTTTGTTGAGAGTTTTTATCATGAATGGATGTTGATTTTTGTCAAATGCTTTTTCAGCATCTGAGGAGGAAATCATGTGGTATTTTACCTTCTTTTTGGTGATGTACTGGATGATGTTGATGGATTTTCAAATATTGTACCATCCTTGCTTCCCTGGGATGAATCCCACTTGGTCATGATGGATGATCTTCTTGATGCATTTTTGAATTCGGTTTGCTAATATTTTGTTGAGTATTTTTGCATCTATGTTCATCAGGTATATTGGTCTGTAATTTTCTTTTTTTGTGGTGTTTTTGCCTAGTTTTGGTATTAGAGTGATTTTGGCCTAGTGGAATGAGTTTGGGAATATTCCCTTCTCTTCTACTTTTTGGAAAACTTTAAGGAAGATGAGTATTAGGTCTTAACTAAAATGTTTGATAAAATTCCGCAGTGAAACCATCTGTTCCAGGTGTTTCATTCTTAGGTAGTTTTTTGATTACCAATTCAATTTCTTTGCTGGTAATTGGTCTATTCAGATTTTCTGTTTCTTCCTGGGTCAGCCTTGGAAGGTTGTATTTTTCTAGAGAGTTGTCCATTTCTTCTAGGTTATCAAGTTTGTTACCATATCATTTTTCATAATATTCTCTTGTAATTCTTTGTATTTCTGTGGTGTCCATAGTGATTTTTCCTTTTTTATTTCTGATTCTGTTTATGCCTGTTGACTCTCTTTTTTCCTTGATAAGTCTGGCTAGGGGTTTATGTATTTTTTTATTTTCTTGAAGACCCAGCTCCTGCTTTCATTGATTCTTTCTATTATTTTATTCTTCTCAATTTTATTTATTTATGCTTTAATCTTTATTATGTCCCTCCTTCTACTGACTTTGGGCCTAATTTGTTCTTCCTTTTCTAGTTTCATTAATTGTGAGTTTAGACTGTTCATTTGGGGTTGTTCTTCTTTCCTAAGGTAGGCTTGTATTGCAATATATTTCCCTCTTAGCACGGCCTTTGTTGCGTCCCACAGATTTTGTGGTGTTGAATTATTATTGTCATTTGTCTCCATTTTTTGCTTGACCTCTTTTTTTATTTGGTCATTGATCCATTGGTTATTTAGGAGCATGTTATTAAGCCTCCATGTGTTTGTGGGATTTTTCAATTTCTTTTGTGTAATTTATTTCTAGTTTCATACCTTTGTGATCTGAGAAGCTGGTTGGTACAACTTCAATCTTTTTGAATTTACCGAGGTTCTTTTTGTGGCTTAGTATATGATCTATTCTTGAAAATGTTCCATGTGAACTTGAGAAGAATGTGTATCGTGTTGCTTTTGGTTGGAGTGTTCTGTAGATGTCCGTTAGGTCCATCTGTTCTAATACATTGTAGAGTGCCTCTGTCTTGTTTTTTTATTTTGTCTGGTTGATCTGTCCTTTGGAGTGAGTAGTGTGTTGAAGTCTCCCAAAACGAATGCATTGCATTCTATTTTCCCCTTTAATTCTTTTAGTATTTGTTTCACATCTGTAGGTGATCCTGTGTTGGGTGCATAGATATTTATAATAGTTATATCTTCTTGTTAGACCGACCCCTTTATCATTATGTAATGTCCTTCTTTGTTTCTTGTTACTTTCTTTGTTTTGAAGTCTATTTTGTCTGATGCAAGTACTATAACTCCTGATTTTTTCTCCCTATTTGTTGCATGAAATATCTTTTTCCATCTCTTTAGTTTCAGTCTGTGTATGTCTTTGGATTTGAAGTGAGTCTCTTGTAGGCAGCATATAGATGGGTCTTGTTTTTTTATTCATTCAGTGACTCTATGTCTTTTGATTGTTGCATTCAGACCATTTACATTTAGGGTGATTATAGATAGGAATGTACTTATTGCCATTGCAGGCTTTGGATTCATGGTTACCAAAGGTTCAATGGTAATTCCTTTACTATCTAACAGTCTAATTTAACTTACTTCATATGCTATTACAAACACAACCTAAAGATTCTTTCTTTTTTTCCTCCTTTTTCTTCCTCCTCCATTCTTTGTATCTTATGAATCATATTCTGTACTCTTTGTCTATCCCTTGGGTGAAATCTATTTAGCCTTAGGAATACTTCCATTTATAGGAGTCCCTCCAAAATGCACTGTAGAGGTGGTTTGTGGGAGGTAAATTCTCTCAGCTTTTGCTTATCTGAAAATTTTTAATCCCTTCTTCAAATTTAAATGATAACCTTTCAGGGAGAGTATTCTTGGTTCAAGGCCCTTCTGCTTCATTGCATTAAATACATCATGCCACTCCCTTCTGGCCTGTAAGGTTTCTGTTGAGAAATCTGTTGATAGCCTAATGGGTTTTCCTTTCTATGTGATCTTTTTTCTCACTCTAGCTGTTTTTAAAAGTCTGTTTATATCCTTGATCTTTGCCATTTTAATTATTATGTGTCTTGATGTCTTGATGTTGTCTTCCTTGGGTCCCTTGTATTGGGAGATCTCTGCACCTCCGTGACCTGAGAGACAATCTCCTTCCCCAGATTGGGGTAGTTTTCAGCAATTACCTCCTCAATGACACTTTCTTTCCCTTTTTCTCTCTCTTCTTCTTCTGGTACCCCTATAATGTGAATATTCTTCCGTTTGGATTGGTCACACAGATCTCTCAATATTCTTTCATTCTTAGAGATTCTTTTTCTCCCTGTACCTCAGCTTCTTTGTATTCCTCTTCTCTAGTTTCTATTCCATTTACCATCTCTTCTACTACATCTAATCTGCTTTTAAATCCCTCCATTTTATGTTTCATTTCAGTTATGGAATTTCTTAATGATTGAATCTCCATTTTAAATTCATTCCTGTGCTCTTGAATATTTTTCTGTACCTCCATAAGCATGTTTATGATTTTTATTTTGAACTCTCTTTCAGAAAGTTTGGTGAGTTCAGGTTCATTTGAGCCTTTTTCTGGAGTTTGTGTGATTTGGGTCTGAACCATGTTCTTTTGATGTTTCACACTTCTGTGTGGTGCCCTGTAGTGCCCAGAAGCTTCAGTCTCTGGAGCTGCTCGCCCCTAGAGTGAGGTTGGGTTCATAGGGGAGCGGAGCTGGTGCCCGGGGGGAGGAAATAACTGTTTCCTGATTCCCGTCTGCGGTGCCTGTCTACCATATCAGAGCCAGTGGGCTGAGCACACAGGTTTAAACCTCTGTGCTTTGCATCTCTAGCTGTTGTAGGCAGGGCCTCCCTGTGTCTTGCCTGACACCAGGGCAGTGACTGCCGGTTTGCAAGCTGGTGCCATCAGGCCAGGAGGATGGCTTGGCACGCTGCACATCACAATGGGGGACCTCAGAGCTAGGTAGCCAGCCAGGGGGATGTAGCACCTGAAGCTCCCCAAAGTTCCCAATCTGCTGGGCAGTGCATGCCCAGAGAACCTTGTCCCCTTAACCCTTCTGCGGTGCAGCAAGTTCCGTGCAAACCCTGTCCCTTCAGCAGCCCTCTCACTGCTAGGATGCCTCTCAGACCTCCTGCCTTTCCCTTGTCCCAGAGAGGCTGGGTGTGGATCCCGTCCTCCACAAATGGCCGGATTCTGTCTCTCAAGCATTTTGCCTTTCCCAGCTCCCCATCCTCCAGCTCACCACACAATGTAGGTTTCTGCTCTCAAAGCAGATCTCCAGGGCTAGATGTTCAGCAGTCCCAGGCTTCCACCTGCTTTCTGCTCCATTTCTCTTCCTCCTGCCTGTGAGCTGGGGTGGGGGAAGGGCCTAGGTCCCACCAGATCAAGGCTTTTGGTACGTTACCCTGTTTCATGAGGTCTGCTCTGTTCATGAGGCCTGTATGCAGTCTGGTGCAGCCTTCTTTCTTGTTGCTGTTTTAGGGTTAGTTGTATTAACTATATTTTTGCAGTATCTGTGGTTTTGTGAGGAGTTCTCTGTCTCACCTCTCATGCCACCATCTCGAATCTTCAAAATGTATCATACATGTCTTTTCTTTCATTTTGCAACCTTTTTAAGGGAAGGGAAGAAAACACTGAAGCAAGCAGAGAGAATACTATGAGTAGAGGCAAAGTGATTTGAAAAAAATATTTGTGGTTTATTCAGGAGACAGATTAATTTGGTATGATTAATTTTCAGTGAGGTCACATAAAGGAGGTTTTATATGGAACACTGGAACTGCAGGAACATATCAGCAAAAAGGTGTTAGATAAAATAGGATGAATTCCTAAACTTGAAGAATCACAGTGGAAATAGAATAGTCATACCCTATGTCTCTATCTTTATAATCCTACCCACTATTAGAGACCCATCTCCAATGATGTATCCTCCATTAGATTTCTTGATTCTTCATTTAGTTATGACTTCTTCTTTGAACATGTCATAATCCTTGCAAGCATTTTGTTTGTAGGACTAATTACATTCTGACCTGCAGTATGACTGCCTATACATTCTCCTTTCATTTTATTCCCCTCTCTGTGGCTTACGGTTCTAACACAGTACCTTCAAAATAGCAAAATCCCAACAAATTTGTGTTGAGTAGCATTAAAAGCTTTTAAACCTAGGAAATTAACATTTTCCACATTTGCTTTAGCTCCAGAGTTATGTACTTGTTTGTTTCTTTGGCATGAGTTTTCATAATCACTTTGCCAAATGAGAAAGTTATATCACTTCATTGTTTGTGGAGAATATTGGTTTATGTTTTGGACCTTATCATCTGCTATTATGATAGCTCTATGAAGTTTACTTTTTTAATATTCCATGTTAATATTAATATTTTATTTATATTATAGTCTACCTGTGTATGTTTGACATAAATCTAAAATATCTGCACATCAGTAACAGAAAGAAGGCACTAAGAAAAGAGAAGAAATAACTTTTGAGTATTAAACTCCTGAGATGTCGAAGGTTGGAGAATAAAGCAACATTTTACCTAAAAGAAAGATGTGTACCCTTATTTTATTTCTCCTTTGTGACAATCTTATTTGAAAAGAAAAACAATTGAAGAATAAGTAAAAATCTGCTCAGCTAGAGTGTAAACAGCCCAGTTATTAAGGATACAACTGGTTCAAAGTACCCTATGTGCCAAGTCACACTAGTTGGAGACCGCTGGTTTTCTGTGTGCCATAAATTTGTCGTCCAAAGTGAATAAATCTGCTCTTCTAAATTTAAGAAAATTAAAGGAATAAATACAAGAAATACTATCCTGACATTCTCAAAATATAGCAATATTTGGGCATTGAAACATAAACTTATAATTGGAAAATCGTTTTGCTCTCCTATATATTTTCTTTACAGCTTTCTGTAGGCAGACCTTTTATTTTTTTGTCATTAATTTTAACTTTTAGTTCTCTCCCTTGTCTTCCTATACTTTTGTTCTTTTTTTGTCATGTCATGTCATTTCATGCTGCTAAAATGTATTTTCCTCTTTCACTCTTTTTATTATAGTTTCCTTTTTTCACTGAGCTTTTTAAGTCTATTTCATAGACGATTTTTCTTTCTGTGTGTGAAAGCTTTCATTCTACCATAACAAGAGTTTTGATTTTTAGAAACAATTTTAAATGTGGTTCTGTAACTTAAATTCTGCACCTGAATTGCTGATTTTCGCAAGCCCTGTAATCAACATCTAGCATGTATCAGAGCAATAGACTAGTTTCGTCCTACAATGACAAAAGAATACTCACCAATAATCTCCTGAATTATGATACTTATGGAGTAGAGAGTATCAAGAATGAGAATATTGGAGAAGACTGATTTCCTAGTTTAAAATTTTTTTCTAGAAAACAATCTGAAAATGTCTTCTAATTTCTTCCCTTTTTACAGAAAAAAATCTTTTTTTAAATCTCTATTTCTTAGTTCAGTGATTACACTTAAATATATTCATTCCCATTGGTAAAGAATGATTTTACTAACAAAAGACAATTTCTTCATAATTTTAAATAATGAACATAGTTGAAATCATAGAATTCAAGGCTTTTTTAACCTAAAACTCAAATGTTTGTTCATATTATATTTATTGTTTTTTGACAAAATTCTCAAAACTGTCAATGATTATGTCTACACAGCCCTGTAAAAGCGATTTGAAATTGAGTTTTAAAAGGCAATAATAATTTTCTATATGTTAGGCTATCCACTTCATAAATGTTTCTTCTGTGTAGGCAGAAAATGAGAATAGTCCACATCTATTGGGATAGCATCATTAAGCTTCATAACAACATCTCAGTGTGAAGAGGTGTTCAATTATTTTTTTAACAAAGATTTAAGTAGTTACTATAAATTGAGGTTCTGTTGGGGACAGAGTACATGTGGGAGGAGAGGCCATCCAGCAGTCACACTAGAACGTGATAGGTCACACTAGTAATTAGAACTGGCTGCTGTGTTCCTAAGGAACACATAGAGACACCTAATTCTGATTTTGTAAAATCAGGGAAGGCTTTCTGGAGGAGCTCTTATTTCATTCTGGGTTTTAACTTGAAGACTATGATGAATCTTTTGAGGATTATAAGTAGATAAGTGGCAGAGTCCAATTCATGTGTGAAAAGATCAGCATGGTAGCAGTATTGATAACTGCTTGGTAGGGAGAACAAGATTGAAGCAAAAACATTTATGAGGTAAACTGTAGTTCAGGTGACATATGCCAATTGTCTGAAATGAGGCAGTAAGGTTACATTGCAGATGGAAAGTAGAGGACAGAAGTATAGGAAATTAAAAAGACAGTATTGACAGGTCTTGATAATTGGGAGGTTGTGAAAGCTAATGGAGAGTGAAGAACCAATGATACTCCCTAGGCTTCTGGCATGGGAAGGGTGGGTGAAGAGCATTACTGTTGGGTGAGATGGGAATACAGAAATAGATCTGAGTAAGCAAATTCTTTCACTTTGAGCCACATGCAAAAGGTCAAATGGAGGAATAAAGAAAGGTTTGAATATATAGGTCTTCCTATCAGGAGCAAATTTCTATAAAATTGGGAAACTTCAATACAGGTGGCCATTGAAACTGAGAAAGGATAAATGCACCTGGCCCTTAGTGCTGAGAGAAATGAGGCAGGTAGAGACGAGCACATAAATGTGCTTGAGGAGAAGGGATGGATGAGACGGGTAGGTGGGAGCACGTGAGAGGGAGCTCAACTTCAAAACAAAGAGACATGATTTTCTCTATGTTCTTGATTCATTTTATTCTGTGACCCCTGAAGCAAGCTAAAATAAATTGTATCTACAGGAAGAAAAATGTAACAAAACCTCTCCTATATCCTAAGAGTGTCCAGCTACATGAGCAGAATCATTTTATTTCAACAATAATGAAAAAAGGAAGCAGTAGAGAGAAAATGAAAAGCAGAATATCATGTTCAATTCACAAATTCCACCTGAAAAAACACAGGTAAGTAGTATGCAGGAAGGCCGTTTTGGGATTTATGAAGATATTCCATTAACATAATTTACCCAACACGTTATTGTCATTCTAAAAATAACACTGTCTAAGAGGTGAAATGTCTATGCAAATCTTAAAATGGAAAACAGAGACAGGTACTGTTTTACTAATAGTAATATCCTCTGTGATTTCCTCCTTGCATCCTTTCCTCTTCTCATAGCTCTAAATGTCCATCTCATTCAGCATCATTCTTAATATATCTCCATTTATCTGCTTCTAAACCCTCTTTACTTTAACTGAATTTTTGGAGGGAGAACATAGTCAAAGGGGGAATTATTTACTATCAAATGTGATTCAGTAACTTTGAAGCACATTCTCCTACAATAACCATAAGTCACACTCACATTATTTTTCTACCTACAAACCATGTATATTGTTGAGGAAAATTCTCTAGTAGGTTTGGAAAAATCCAGTTTTTATCTTGCATCTCCCCTTCCCCATGTTGTCAGTGTGTCCCAAATCCTGCTCATTCATAGATTAGAGGAGTCACCCTATTCATAATCATCCCTCAACCCTGACCCTTGTCATCGCCAAATATACTAAGGCAAGGAATGACAACTACTCCTTTGCCTCGTTCTTAACAGTTGCCAGTTAGTGGATGAGCCACAACTGTTTTCTGAGTGACTAAGAAGCAGAGTATGTGAATGGAGCAGGTCATAGCATTGTCATTCTTCAAGCATAAGAACATACAAATGTTATAAAATTAATAGCTGCAGTGTGAGTAACTATTATGTACCAGATATTATGGTAGGAGCTTTACAATAATTCTGAAATTAAAGGTGTGAAAACTTAGGCTCAGATGATAATTGCCCAATTATGAGGTACTAAGCCAAGAGGCAAACCCTTGAATTTCTAACTCCAAAGTGCATGCTTCTCTCAGTATAGCTGAGAAAGAAGGTTTCTGGTTTGTAACTAGTAGAGGTTTATGTGTACCTGTTGAGAACCTAAATTATAAATTAAGTTACAAAATTGCCCTTTTGACACCCAACTGATGCATTTTGCTCCAGCCTCAGTTACCTTCTTTCCCACCTGCAGGACTTCTCACTGCTTCTCTCCCCGGAACTCGTCTTCATCCCTTCCTCCCACAGCTCCCTCACAACCTCATTGTCGCTTCTTGAACAACTTCCCTAATCACCCAACACAAAGATGCCACCTTAGTCACTGCCTATCTATCAGATATTATCAATAATTCTAATTATCTTTTAAAAGTATTTATCACTACCTAATTTTACTGTACTTTTTTTCTGCTCCTTTCCCACTATGATGTAAGCTCCTACATAAGGGAAAGGGCCTATTGTCAGCATGAGGAGCAGTGATTGGTATATAGTATGAGCTGAAAAACAAAGGCTATTGAGTGATGGAAAGTAAGGAGGGGTAAAGGAAGGAAAAGATTTGTTCAAACAATCACCTAGATTTTTAAAAATTCCAACCTGGGAAAATTTCATTGCACAGACACTGTTTTTAGATGTGCATGTAGCACACATTTGCATGTGTCATCCTAAACTAAGTAAGGCCTGCAAATTTAAAAAGCATTTGTCAGAGTCTAACATTGAGGTGTAATAAGTTCTATCTCATAAGGTATCAGCAACTGAAATGGTTTTTCTTGCATTGAAATATTGCCATTCATTTTATTGATTCCTCTCTTTTAGAAACTAAATTTACAGGAGGAAAATCTGAGGTGATCTCTGTATTACTTCTATAATACATCAATAACTTACAGTTACTATCTATCCACTCTAGTACTTAAAATGACACCAGACTCATTAGTTTAAAATGTAAAAGAATTTGGACAATATTTTATATTAATAGAATATATATTCTTCTCAATTTGAAGATGACTAAACTGAGGCAAAGAAAACTAAAATAAATCACTCAGCAGCCATTTCAGTATAAATAATATGGAAGTCCAATTTTCCTGATTATTACACAATGACCCTAGGCCACAAGCTAGCAGTAGTTTTCATTGCAAATAACAGTATGTTATTTATATAACATTGTTATTCAATAACAAACAATGATGCAATAAACACAGCACATGACAACAAATCAAAGAAATTAGAAAAATCACAGATTTATAGTCCACAATGGGGTTTGATACATTGATGTTACTGGTATGTATGAATACCTGAGATCCTTGACATTCATATGTTTTCTTTACCTATGAAGTTATAAATATTAATTATATTACCATTATATACCAAATTTGGATTTTTATTTATTTTCAGATAGCTCACTATTTCAAGATATTAAATGGTAGCTCTGCATCTATTATCATCTTGATTTGCACAATTTCAGTGTTCAAATTATTAGAATTTTGAGTATTTACTGTATATCTTTTATTGTATAAAAATAAGGATGAAATAGAAAAATAAAAATACTGATATTAATGGCTAGATGTTGAATACTCATACTTAGGAATTGAAAAAAGAGAGGAAATCAATAGGCATGGCCATAAGCAGCAACTGTTTAACACAGTTGAACATTCTGTTTTAAGTCTTCAGGAAAAGAACAAAATTATAGAATATGAGATATATCATTGAAGAGGTTGATATCAAAACATCATATATTATCAGTGACTTCACATTTTTTAGCTATCCAGGATTGGGCTACTTCATTCAGCATGTACATCAATTATTTGAAAGCAGTGAATCAACATGTATCTTATTTTCAATGTAAATGCCACCTTTTCACTCCAAATCAGTACAGAAGTTGTATCCTATGTTTGACATACTCACACAAATAAGATCTTAGTAAATTGTTTCTTGCTATTCCATCAGTTTGGCTCTGAATTCCAGAGATGGGTGCGGCTCAGCCTGAGACCTACCCTTAGCCTTTGTTCCCCTGCATGCCTGGCCCCATGCCCCGCAGCTCACCCATCCAACTACTTGAAAAGCAACATTCTTTGGTGATCAAATATACAAATTCTGTATTAGAACTGCTTGGATTTAAATCCTTACACTGGCATTTATTAGCTGCTTGACCTTGGTCAGTACATTCACTGTACTTCAGTTTCTCAAAATGGAATGATTAAAGTGCTTGTTTTTGAGGATCAAGTACATTGATACATACAAATATTTTAGAATGGTGTTCACCACATAGTTTGTCATTGTTATTACATGTGTTTTTCAAAATGTAGGGGTCCACCCTTTAGAAGCCTTTTTCTTTAAACGTAAACTTATCTTTGCTCTCTAGCAATTAATGAATTTAATTATGCTTTTGAAATTTCACACAACTGGTTAAACAGTTTGATTACCTTTTACAAGATAAACTAAAGTATGCACCCGCAGAACAATTGAAACAACATAAATTACTAAAGTCAAAAAAGAAAAAAAGTCTGTCTTCTCAGGGATTCTTCTGAACTCCCTTGGAAATAACAAGTATGGATAATCAGAAAAGTACCTTAAATATTCTCTAGTTAACAGCCAGAACATGTAGGCATTTAAAATTAAAACAAGCATCTTGAATTATATTCACATGTAAAGCAGAAAAAAGTATGCACCATATTGAGTTCAGATGCAACAAGCTGAACATGTGCTACAGAGCTAAATGAGTAATGCAATTTTTACACTGGGTCCACGCAAACTTTACAGTTGCAGAAAATAAGGATATGGCAAAAAGCAATCTGGAAATGTCATAACCAAGTCAATAATTAGGAGGAAAGTTCACCACCTCCTGCGCAAATATCAATTTAAAAATTAGTGAAATACTGATTAGTGTGCAAAAATGCAATAAATGATACTTAAGAATAATAAGACTAACATTTTTAACAAGACATTCACCCAAATTTAGGAGACATAAATAAGAAATAACTTTAATTTGCCCTTTGCATTTCTATTTCTTTTCTTTTTGCCTGTAAACCTATGAGTTCACTTGTGCTTAAGCCCTGGGAAAATCAGCAAGTTACACAGTGTGGTACAGAAAAACTGGATGCCATTAGATATTAATGACCTGACAACCAAAATTGAGTTTTCACACTAATTTCCTGAATCATTAATAGATTGTTTTCCTAGGATTTAACTACCAAATTCTCTAAGATCATGATTTCTCTATGACTTCTCTGTTTTACTCAGGCAATCTACAGTTTAATTAAACTAGAACAAGTGTCAAATGAGAAGATTATAAATGTAATAAATCAAATAGCTTTGTTTTTAAATTTCTGACCAATCGTTTCTTCTTTCTCATTTTACTTCAGTCCTAACTAAAAATACTTGCTGAGAATCAGCTCCCTGATAAACCCAATCACAGATGAAGGACTGATTCCAAATTTGTACATGAAGTTTGGTCGCTTAGAAAGAGCAGACTGAAAGCTAGGTCATTTATTTATGTTAGTGTCATGTGAGAGCAATGAGTAGAAATGAATTAAATAGGTGATAAAATATTGATAGCCAAATCATAACTTAATAGGAATAAAGAAATCCGTATTAAAGAAACTTCGGAAGCTGGATTGGACTGTGAAAGAAACAAGTCAACAAGTTAAGTCAAAAGTGATGGGGACACTTTATGCAGAGGGAAGGTTTTAGGAATTATACTCACTTAGATGGAGCAATAAGAGGTATAGGAAGGTAGGAAGGTAGACCTCAAGGAGCATTAAGGTGAACATGATTTATCCAGATTAGCAGATTGTTAATTCTCAGAAAAAGAGTTTTTGACCCTATTAGTAAAGACTAAGGGCCAAAACGTCCTTGGCATATTCACTTAGGGTGTTCTTGATTATTAGTAACAGAATACCTGATCTATAATGCCTTTTAAAAAATAATTTATTATCTCACATATGGAAAAATTCAGAGGTAGAGCATCTTTAATCAAGGCTTGATATAATTATCTAATTATCTAAAACACTTAACTCCTCTGCATTTAATTGCCTGGCATTCTATGTCCTTTCCTGTGATTTCGAGATGGTTGCAGCATTTCAGGAGATTAGTCCATTCACTTGCAAAAGAAACAAGAGAACATTTTTAAACATAAGATTCCCAGCAAAACTTGGAGCTACCAAGGTAAACATCCCAAGTCTTTGGTTTTCTTGTCTGCAGCAAAGAAATAAAATCACTAAATTGTCCAATTTTTTCTCCAATCCTTTTCAAAAAAAAAACAAAACACAAAACGGAATAGACTTCAGTGACTCTGCATTTACTTAAGGTAGAAATGGCAAGCACTTTCTGATTGGTCATATTGCAATTAGAGTATTGAGATAGTACATCCCAGTTATTTATATTGGATTTAACTTTGTGTCTACTAACATCCTGTTCTTGTATATGAAAGTTCTACTGTTTTCATTTGCCATGGTGGGTTGCTGTCACCCATTCTCACACACCTGAGTGGGCATGGCATGTGATGCCAACTGGGTCAAGCAAGCAGCATAGACAATAGGAAAGAAGAATCTTAAGTACGGATATTCAAAGCAAGAAATATCTTTCTGCTGATGTTTCTAACTAGGAGATGTGTGTGTCCTTGTGAATGACTTGGAAATAGTCACCATTTTTTAGCAACACAAGATAAAGTAAGCACAATTCCTAGAATACCTGGTCATGGGAATCATTAAGTTTTCTTTTCACTTAAGATGATTTGAACTGAATTTCTATCACTTGTACCTGAGAAAATTCCTAAATAATAAATATATTTATGTCACACCTAGCAATCTCTTTAATAGTGCTATAGGTAATAACCATCATTTTTGGTCCAGTACTAGAATGATTTCCTAAAAAAATAGGTAGTGTAACAGCTTTGCATTTTGTTTCTCAGCAAATCCCACTGCTTATTTGGATGATAATTTTCAAATCATTGGCATGAACTAACATTCCATGTTCAGGTCCCAAATTTTACATTCTGCAGTAATGACACACCCACCACAAAGCATCAGACAACCTGGTCCCATGGAAGAATGTAAAATTCACAATAATAACAGGCCTTAAAAGATAAGCAATTAGAAAATATTTGTACTGACCAGAGCTCTACTCAATTTCAATGAATTAAGCATTCTTCCCTTCTGTAATTCTATTTTCTTCTGTAATGCCACAACTGAATATAAATAAAACAACTGCATATAAAAAATGGAGACTGTGTATCTTTAATGGGACTAGGAGACAGACACAGCCCAAATTACTAACTCCAAATAGAAATTTTAAAAAACATATTGGAAACAAAATGGCAGAAGGTGTCAAGAGCAAGTGCAAACCCCTGGAGATATTTTAAATAGTACAGAGGTCAAAGTATATGACACAGCTCTGAAATAATCAAAGAAACCTTATATGGAAGGTATGAATGAAATACAGTGTTCTAAAGCAAGACTGATGAGTGAGGGAAGGCTGAATAAGAAGCTACATAGTTATGTCATCTTTTCAGAAAGCATACAAGAAAAGAGTGCATATACCCCAATCATCTTGGTGACAGGTAATCAAAGCCAGATGAAAATAAGTTAGTAATTGTTCCATACACCACAGGCACCTGCAACATAAAGGTTTCCTGCAAAACTCTAAAGACTTTCTGCTCAACAGGTGCAAGAAAGGTAAATATGAGTAGACACTTACGAAAGAGATAGAAATAAGGAAGATATGTCCTAAATTTCTACTGCTTCAGCTTACATTTCTCACCCTTAATTACATTTCAGCAAATATCTGAACCAGATATATATATATATGCCTCATTCAAATTTAGTAAAAATCAGCAAAAAATTACATGGATAACATATTCACAGATAAAAAATTAAATAAGTAGGGAAACAGCAATATAAGAAAGATTTTTTAAACCAATAGAAGCAGAAATATACCATTAATAAAAAATGGTTTCTAACCAATAAAGACTTATTGAGTTCAAAGAAATTAAGGAAAACATGAAGATAAAAATATATAAAACTGAAAATGAAAACTAAGATCACAAAGCTCAGAAAAAAGAAAAATTAGATAATAAAGAAAACAAATATTACAAGCAGTGTACACACACACACATTCATATTATATATTTTGGAACATGAAGGACAGACTCAAGAGAATTAAAGCCAAATTTTAAAAAAGAGTAAAATTGATTTGAGATCAAATTATAGATATGGGCCACAAACAAAGGAAATACAATATATGCATAATTGTGAAAATGGAATATATATTCAGTTACACACCAATAATGAAAGCAAAACAGTAATGCATAAGAATAGAACATCTATTTCAAAAATCCAAAGATTTATTATAAGCTTAATTTTCTGAAAAGAAGTAAATCCCTTATTTATAGATTAAAAGGGTATATTTGTATTCTTGAAATACTTGATCAAAAACAAATAAAAATAAGAAAAATAGTGGAAGAAGCTGAATCAATAGACAAGTTACTAACATTGATAAAAGAATTCATCAAGACAGAGTGGACAAATATGACATTTATAATACCTAAAATGAGTGAGGGGTTAATTTAGAATTTATAAACAATATATGAGATTTTTTTCACATCAACAAAAGGCATGACTTCTCATAAAAGGAAAGGATATGAACAGAAATTTTGTAGAAAAGGAAACAAAAAGCTAATAGGTATATGAATTACAGAAAGAAATGTTTACACACAATATAACTAAATTAAAGCAATAGTGAAATAAAATATTATAGAAATGTTTATGTACTGTGTGAGAATACTGACTGGTGTAGCCATTCTGGAGGGTGTCTGTTACTATAAAATCATATTTGGCATACATGAACTATTTGGACAAACAGTATACCCCAAAAGTTTTCATAATCGCCCATAAGGAGACAGTGCAAAGGGGTATATTGCATTATTGTTAGGATATCAAGAAGTTAGAGCAATATAGATAACTGTGAGTGATGGAACAGGTGAGTCATCAGTAAGAGGAGCAACTAATGAAAAACTGTGCCCAATACATATACAAATGCAGACAGATACTACAAATGCAATGCTGAATAAAAAGAATTAAAAACTAGTGTGAGATCTAGAGGAAAAAATACTTCTATGTTTTAGAAGAACATACCAAATGTTTACTCATCATATACTTTAAATTTGTCAATTGGAAGGAAGGAGAAAGAAATAGGAGAGGGAGTGGCAATAAGAGAGTAAGTAAATAGAATGAAACAAGTACAATCACTTTGAACTAGATAGTAAATTATCTCCACTGCTTCTGAAGCTAAATTAATACAAAATATTTTAAATTTTTCAATAATGATTAAATGGTCAAAACGAAAACAAATATTTTTTTAAATATTGCATTTTAAAGAAAGGTAAACAATTCCACAAGGACAATGTTCTATTTCTTAAACAGGGGTATGTCCACTTATAGTAATTCTTCATATATACTTATAAATAATCATGTGTATTTATTAAATGTAGAAGATAAAATTAGGAGGGAATAGGAAAAATCTATCTTTGCATACAAATATATAAAAAAAGCTGTTGAGTAATATAAAAATATTCATAGTAGATAGCAAAATATAATAGAAATAAAAATAATATAATAGTAAATAGTGAAACAATTACTAAAGTAAAAAAAAATCAATACTGAGAAGGATTTTGGAGATACCGTAACTCTATTGCTGATAGGAATGGACATTGCTATCACTATTTTACATAACTCTTTGGCAGCATCTACTAAATTTGAACACATGTATACCCTACAATTACATTACTAGGTATTTACTGACAAAATTTGTGTACATGTGCAGCAATGACATGTGACATGCATAAAAATGCCTATAGCACCACAATTTGTAAAGGCCAAAAACACCCAAACACCTGTTTAATAGTTGACTGCATAAACCTTGTTTTAGTCACACAATAAATATGACAAAGTAATAAAAAAGAAGTGCAACTATCCACAACCATGAGAATGAATCTCACAAATATAAAGTTGAGTGAAAAAAGCCATGAAAGAGTAGGTGATATATGAAAACATTTATATAGTATACAAAAACACTATGATTTTAGAATAAAATTATGAAGAGGGATGATGGTAATTTTCTGTTTAACGAGCTTGGTTCTGATAAAATGTGTACTGTATGAAGCAGGAGTTGCAGTATTTGTATCAGACAAAATAGACTTCAAAACAAAGAAAGTAAGAAGAGACAAGAAGGACATTATATAATGATAAAGGTGTCAGGCCAACAGGGGGATATAACTATTATAAATATCTAGGTACCTAATATAGGAGAACCTACATATGTGAAACAAAATACCAACAGAATTAAAGGGGAAAATAGAATACAATGCATTCATTTTAGGAGACATTAACACACCACTCACAGAGAGGTGCTGAACAACACATTAGAACAGATGAACATAATAGACATCCACAGAACACTCCACCCAAAAGCAGTAGGATACACATTCTTCTCAAGTGCACATGGAACATTTTCCATGTAGATCATATTCTAGGCCACAAAGAGAGCCTCAGTAAATTCAGGATTGAAATTTTACCAACCAGCTTCTCAGACAACAAAGATATGAAACTAGAAATAAATTATGCAAAGAAAACAAAAAAAGTCCACAAACACATGGAGGCTTAACAACATGCTTGTAAATAATCAATGGATTAATGACCAAATAAAAACAGACATCAAGCAATACATGGAGATAAGTGAAAACAATAACTCAACACCGCAAAATCTGTGGGACACAGCAAAGGCCATACTAAGAGGGAAGTACATTGCAATACAGGCTTACATCAGGAAATAACAATCCCAAATGAACAGTCTAAACTCACAACTAATGAAACTAGAAAAAGAAGAACAATTGAGGCCTAAAATCAATAGAAGGAGGGACATAATAAATATCAAAGCAGAAATAACTTAAAATTGAGAAATAGAAAGAATCAATGAAAGCAGCTGGCTCTTCAAGAAAATAAACAAAATAGATAAATGCCAAGCCAGACTTATCAAGAAAAAAAAGAGAGTCTACACACATAAACAGAATCAGAAATTAGAAAGGAAAAATCACTACAGACACCACAGAAATACAAAGAATTATCAGAGAATACTATGAAAAACTATATGCTAACAAAGTGGATAACCTAGAAGAAATGGACAACCTTCTAGAAAAATACAACCTTCCAAGACTGACCCAGGAAGAAACAGAAAATCTGAACAGACTAATTACAAGCAATGAAATTGAACTGGTCACCAAAAACAGCCTAAGAACAAAATCCCTGGACCAGATGGTTTCACCACTGAATTTTAGATCAGACATTTAAAGAAGACCTAATACCCTTTCATCTTAAAGTTATTCAAAAAGTATAAGAAAAGGGAATACTTCTAAACTCATTCTATGAAGCCACCATCACTCTAACACCAAAACCGGGCAATGACACCACAAAAGAAGAAAATTACAGGCCAATATCCCTGATGAACATAAAATATACTCAACAGAGGAAGGACTCAAGATGGTGGCATGAGTAAGGTGGCAGAAATCTCCCCAAACCGTATATATTTTTGAAAATACAACAAATACAACTATTCCTAAAAGAGAGACCAGAAGATACAGTACAACAGCCAGGCTAAATCTACATATGTGAGAACTTAGCATCTCACAAAAAGGGTAAGATACAAAGCTGTGACCCAGCGGAACCCAAGCACTCCCCCACCCCAGCTCACTGGTAAGAGGAAAAGAATCAGAGTGGGGAGGGAGTGGAAGCACAGAACTACTAAATAACCAGCCCTGGTAATCTGTACCGGGAGCACAGACACACATTGTATGGTGTACTGGATATTAGAGAAATGGAAAAGTAAAATACAAGATGGAGACTGCAAGCAGGTCCCCACAACTGGCTCCCCTGGGACAAAAGAAAAGCAGGTGCTTTTCAAAAGTCTTAAAGGGACAAGGGCTTAAGACCTAAACAAAATCGTCTCAGCACACTCAGCCCAGCAGGCTAAGAATCTTGAGGAACTTCAGGCTCCTTAACCCCCTGGGGGTTAATGCAACCCCGAAGCCCCTCACAGTGATAAGCAGCCTGCCATTCATTCCCCCCATCAGGCACTGCAAGCAAACAGGCTGACCCGCCACAGCTGTGGAGCAGCTGGAGAACAGCCCTGCCCACAGCAACCACACAGAGTCTCCTCCCAGTGCACAGCTAACCAGGACAGACAGAGGAACTAAGAGCAAGGGCCAGAAGGCACTAAGGGGTGCTGTACTTGCAGGAGAACATACCTGGCACATCTGCCAACCCCTGCAGTACGCTAGGCTACCCCGAGAGCTGCCCTACCCGTGGCAGCTCAGGAGATTATCCCAGAGACTTCTCCCAGTGTGCAGGTAGACAGCACAGGCAGCGGAAGCCAGAAGAAGGTGCATAAGGAAGGAAGGGGTGCTATTCTCGCAGGAGAACACACCCGGTGCAGCTATGGCCACCTGCAGTGTGCTAGGCTATCCTGGGAGCTGCCCCACGCATGGAAGCTCAGGATACTATACCAGAGACTGCTCCCAGTGTGCAGGTAGATGGCACAGGCAGCAGAGAAGGGCAAGGTAACCAACAAGCAGGAAGGGACTTTGTTTTCAAAGCTAACATACATGACACCTGCCTGCGACCACTTCTATCACCATGAAAAGGCAGAAGAATCTGGTTCAGTCAAAAATCACCGAGACAACCCCAGAGAGAGGGCTTGGTGAGATAGATATAACCAATCTTCCTGAAAAACAATTCAAAATAAAAGTCATAATCATGCTGATGGACCTGCAGAGAAATATGCAAGAGCTAAGGGATGAAGTCCAGAGGGAGATAACAGAAATGAAGGAATCAATAGAAGGTCCTAAGAGCAGGGTGGGTGAGGTGCAAGAGACTGTCAATGGAATAGAAAACAGAGAACAGGAATACAGAGAAGCTGAGGCAGAGAAAAATAAAAGGATCTCTAGGAATTAAAGAATATTAAGAGAACTGTGTGATGAATCCAAATGGAACAATATTCTCATTTTAGGGGTACCATAAGAAGAAGAGAGAGAAAAAGGGATAGAAAGTGTCTTTAAAGAAATAATTGCTGAAAAATTCCACATGCTGCGGAAATAGTCTCTCAGACAATGGAAGCCTACAGATCTCCCAACACAAGGGACCCAAAGAGGACAACACCAAGACATATAATAATTAAAGTGGCAAATATGAAAGACAAGGACAGAGTATTAAAGGCAGCCAGAGAGAGAAAAAAGATCACTAACAAAGGAAAACCCATAAGACTATCATCAGCCTTCTCAACAGAAACCTTACAGGCCAGAAGAGAATGGCATGATATATTTAATGCAATGAAACAGAAGGGCCTTGAACCAAGAATACTGTATTCAGCATGATTATCATTTAAATATGACAGAGGGATTAAACAATTTCCAGACAAGCAAAAGTTGAGGGAATTTGCCTCCCATAAACCACCTCTACAGGATATTTTAAAGGGAATGCTCTAGATGGAAGCACTCCTAAGGCTAAATAGATGTCACTAGAGAAAATAAAATCACAGCAAAGAAAGCAGACAAACCAAATACTAACTAAAGGCAAAAAATAAAATCAACTATCCACAAAGGCAGTCAAAGGAAACACAAAAGAGTGCAGAATAAAACACCTAACATATAGAGAATAGAGGAGGAAGAATAAGAAGGGAGAGATATTAAGAATCATAAGACTGTGTTTGTAATAGCTTAATAAGAGAGTTAAGATAGATGGCTAAATAGTAAAGAAGCTACCCTTGAACCTTTGGTAACCACGAATTCAAAGCCTACAATGGCAATAGGTACATATCTATCAAAAATCACACTAAATGTAAATGGAGTGAATGCACCAATAAAAAGACACATAGTAATAGAATGGATAAAAAAGCAAGATGTGTCTATATGCTGCTTACAAGAGACTCACCTCAAACCCAAAGATATACACAGACAGTGAAGTAATGGAAAAAAATATTTCATGCAAGCAGTAGGCAGAAAAAAGCAAGTGTTGAAGTACGTGTATCAGAAAAAATAGACTTCAAAACAAAGAAAGTAACAAGAGATAAAGAAGGACATTACATAATAATAAAGGGGACAGTCCAACAATAGGATATAACCATTATAAATATATATGCACCCAACACAGGAGCACTGACATATGTGAAACAAATACTAACAGAATTAAAGGAGTAAATAGAATGCAATGCATTCATTTTAGGAGAATTCAACACACCACTCATTCCTAAGGACAAATCAAATGGGCAGAAAATAAGAACACAGAGGCACTGAAACACACTAGAACAATGGACCTAAGAGACATCTACAGAACTCTACACCCAAAAGCAGCAGGATACACATTCTTCTCAAGTGCACTTGAAACATTTTCCAGAATAGACCATACACCAGGCCACAAAAAGAACCTCAGTAAATTCAGAAAGATTGAAATTCTACCAATCAACTTCTCAGATCACAAAGGTGTAAAAATAGGAATAAATGGTACACAGAAAACAAAAAGCCTCACAAACACATAGAAGCTTAACAACATGCTCCTAAATAATCAATGAGTCAATGACCAAATTAAAACAGAAATTAAGCAATATATAAAGACAAATGACAATAACAGTACTAAGCCCCAACTTCTGTGCGACGCAGCGAAGGCAGTTCTAAGAGGAAAGTATATAGCAATCGAGGCCTATTTAAAGAAGGAAGAACACTCCCAAATTAATAGTCTAAAGTCACAATTATTGAAACACAAAAAAGAAGAACAAATGAGGCCCAATGTCATCAGAATGAGGGACATAATAAAAACCATAGAAGAAATAAATAAAATTTAGAAGAATAAAACAATAGAAAAAAATCAATGAAACCAAGAACTGGTTCTTTGAGAAAATAAACAAAATAGATAACCCCATAGCTAGACATATTAAAAGAAAAAGAGAATGTACACACATAAACAGAATCAGAAATGAGAAATGAAAAATCATGAGGGACCCCACAGAAATACAAAGAATTATTAGAGCATACTATGAAAATCTATAGGCTAAGAAGCTGGGAAACCTGGAAGAAATGGACAACTTCTTAGAAAAATACAACCTTCCAAGACTGACCAAGGAAGAAACAGAAAATCTAAACAAACCAATTAAATAGCAACGAGATTGAATTGATAATCAAAAAACTACCCAAGAACAAAACCCCTGGGCCAGATGGATTCACTGCTAAATTTTGTCAGACATGTAGACAAGACCTAATACCCATTTTCCTTAAAGTTTTCCAAAAAATAGAAGAGGATAGTAGTACTTCCAAACTCATTCTATTAAGCCAGCATCACTCTAATACTAAAACCAGGCAAAGACCCGACTAAAATGGAAAATTACAGACCAATATCCCTGATGAACATAGATGCAGAAATACTCAACAAAATATTAGCAAACTGAATTCAAAATTACATCAAGAGGATCATACACCATGACCAAGTGAGATTCATCTCAGGGATGCAAGGATGGTGTAACATTTGAAAATCCATCAACATCATCCACCACACCAACAAAAAGAAGAGCAAAAAACACATGATCATTTCCATAGATGCTGAAAAAGCATTTGACAAAATTCATCATCCATTCATGATAAAAACTCAACAAAATGGGTAGGTATAGAGGGCAAGTACCTCAACATCATAAAGGCCATATATAAAAAACCCACAGCCAACATCATACTTAACAGCGAGAAGCTGAAAGCTTTTCCTTTAAGATCGGGAACAAGACAGGGATGCCCACTCTCCCCACTATTATTCAACATAATACTGGAAGTCCTAGCCATGGCAATTAGACAAAACACAGAAAAAGAAGGCATCCATATTAGTAAAGAAGAAGTCAAACTGTCACTGTTTTAAGATGACATGATTTAATACATTAAAAAACATAAACACTCTACTCCAAAATGACTAGAACTAATATCTGAATTCAGCAAAGTTGCAGGATACAAAATTAGTACACATAAATCTGTTGCTTTTCTATACACTAATGATGAAGTAGCAGAAAGAGAAATCAGGAAAACAATTTCATTCACAATTGCATCAAAAAGAATGAAATACCTAGGAATAAATCTAACCAAGGAAGTGAAAGACCTATACCCTGAAAACTACAAAACACTCTTAAGAGAAATTAAAGAGGACACTAACAAATGGAAACTCAACCCCTGCTCTTGACTAGAAAGAATTAATATTGTCAAAATGGCTATCCTACCTAAAGCAATCTACAGATTCAATGTAATCCCTATCAAAATGCCAACAACATTCTTCAACAAACAGAACAAGTAGTTCTAAAATTCATATAGAACAACAAAAGACCCAGAATAGCCAAAGCAATCCTGAGAGGGAAGAATAAAGGAGGGGGGAATCTCATTTCCCAACTTCAAGCTCTACTACAAAACCACAGCAATCAAGACAATTTGGTACTGCTCAAGAACAGATCCACAGACCAGTAGAACAGAATAGAGAGTCCAGACATTAACCCAAACATATGCAGTTAATTAACATACAATAAAGGAGCCATAGATATACAATGGGGAAATGAGAGCCTCTTCAACAGCTGGTGTTGGCAAAACTGGACAGCTACATGTAAGAGAATGAAACTGAATTACTATCTAACCCCATACGCAAAAGTAAATTAAAAATGGATCAAAGTCCTGAATATAAGCCATGAAACAATAAAACTCTTAGAAAAAAACATAGGCAAAAATCTCTTGGACATAAACATGAGCAACTTCTTCATGAACATATCTCCCCGGACAAGTGAAACAAAAGCAAAAATGAACAAATGGGGTGATATCAAGCTGAAAAGCTTCTGTACAGCAAAGGGCACCGTCAGTAGAACAAAAAAAACATCCTGTGGTACGGGAGAATATATTCATAAATGATATATCGGATAAGGAGTTGACATCAAAAATATATAAAGAGCTCATGCACCTCAACAAACAAAAACCAAATAATCCAATTAAACAAAAGGAATTATAACAGCCAAGAAATGGAAGCAACCTAACTGTTCATCAGTAGATGAATGCCTAATGAAGCTGTGGTACATATACAAAATGAAATATTTTTTAGTCATAAGAAGAAAACAAATCCTACCATTTGCTACAACATGGATGGAGCTAGAGGGCATTATCTTCAGTGAAATAAGCCAGGGGGAGAAACTCAAGTATAAAATGATTTCATTCACCTGTGGAGTATAAGAACAAAGAAAAAACTGAAGGAACAAAACAGCAGCAGACTCACAGAACCCAAGAATGGACTAGCAGTTACCAAAGCAAAAGGGACTGGGGAGGATGGGTGGGAAGGGAGGGATAAGGGGAATAAGTGACATTATGATTAGCAGGCATAATGTAGGAGGGAACATGGGGAGGGCTGTACAACACAGAAAAGACAAGTAGTGATTCTATAGCATCTTACAGAGCTGATGGACAGTGACTGTAATGGGGTATGTGGTGGGGACTTGATGGGGGGAGTCTAGTAACCATAATGTTGCTCATGTAATTGTAGATTAATGATACCAAAAAATAATACTCAACACAATATTAGCACACTAAATTCAAAAGTACATCAAAAAGATTATCCATCATGACCAAGTAGGATTTATTCCAGTGATGCAAGGATGGTACACTATTCAAAAACCCTTAACATCATACACTGCATCAACAAAAAGGACAAAAATCACATGATAATCACTCCATAGATACTGAAAAAGCGTTTGAAAAAATTCAATATCCATTCATGGTAAAAACGCTCAACAAAATGGGTATAGATGGTAAATACCTCAAAATAATAAAGGCCATATATGACAAAACCAAAGCCAACATCATACTAAACAGTGAAAAATTGAAAGCTTTTCCCCTAAGATCAGGAACAGGACAAGGATGCCCACTCTCCCCACTTTTATTCAATATAGTACTAGGAGTCCTAGCTACAGCAATCAGAAAACACAAAGAAATAAAGGCATCCAGATTGGTAAGAAGAAGTTAAACTGTCACTGTTTGTGGATTACATGATATTGTACATAAAACATCCTGAAGAATCCACCCCAAAACTACTAGAATAACTTAATTCAGCAAAGTTGCAGGATACAAGAATAATACACAGAAATCTGTGGTATTTCTATATACTAATGATGAGCTAGCAGTAAGAGAAATCAGGAAAACAATTCCATTCACAATTGCATCAAAAAAAAAAAAGAAAATCCTAGGAATAAACCTAATCAAGCAGGTGAAAGACCTATACCCTGAAAACTATAAGACTCTCTTGAGAGATATCCAAGGCTCCTTTATTGTATATTAATTTGCCATGTATGTGTGGGTTTATATCTGGGATCTCCATTCTGTACCATTGATCTAGGGGTCTGTTCTTGTGCCAGTACCAAATTGTCTTGATTTCTGTGGCTTTGTAGTAGAGCTTGAAGTCGAGAAGCACAATCCCCCCCCCACTTTACTATTCCTTCTCGGGATTGCTTTGGCTATTCAGTGTCTTTTGTGGTTCCATATCAATTTAAGAGCTATTTGTTCCAGTTTGTTGAAGAATGCTGTTGATATTTTGATAGGATTGCATTGAATCTGTAGATTTCTTTAGGCAGGATGGCCATTTAGAAGATATTAATTCTTCCTACCCATGGCATGGAATGTATTTCCATTTATTGGTGTCTTCTTTGATATACAATAGGGAAATGGCAGCCTCTTCAACTGTTGTTGGCAAAACTGGACAGCTACAGGTAACAGAATGAAACTGAATTATTGTCTAACTCCATACAAAAAAGTAAACTTGAAATGAATCAAGGACCTGAATGTAAGTCATGAAACCATAAAACTCTTAGAAGAAAACATAGGGAAAACTCTCTTTAATGTAAAAATGAGCAACTTTTTCCAGAACACCTCTCCTCAGGCAAGGGAAACAAAAGCAAAATTAACAAATGGGACTACATCAAACTAAAAAGTTCTGTACAGCAAAGGACACTATTAGTAGAACAAAAAGGCATCCTACACTATATACAGAATATATTTGTAAATGACATATATGACAAGGGGTTAACATTCAAAATATATAAATAACACACACACCTCAACACTCATAAAGCAAATAACCTGATTAAAAAATGGGCAGAGGATTTGAACAGACACCTCTCCAATGAAGAAATTCAGATAACCAACAGGCACATGAAAAGATGCTCCATATTGCTAATTATCGGGGAAATTCAAATTAAAACCAAAATGAGATAACACCTCACACCAGTTAGGATGGCCAACATCCAAAACACAAGGAATGACAAATGCTGGCAAGGATGCAGAGAAAGGTGAACCCTCCGACACGGTAGGAATATAAATTAGTTCAATCATTGTGGAAAACAACATGGAGGTTCCACAAAACACAACAAATAGATATATCATTTGACCCTGGAATTCCATTCCTAGGAATTTACCCAAAGAAAACAAGATCCCTGATTCAAAAAGAAATATGCACCCTTAGGTTTACTGCAGCACTATTTACAGTAGCCAAGAAATGGAAGCAACCTAAGTGTCTATCAGTAGATGAATGTATAAAGAGAGGTGGTACATATACAAAATGTAGTATTATTTAGCCATATGAAGAAAACAAATTCTCCCATTTGCAACAATATGTATCAAGCTAGAGGGTATTATGCTCAGTGAAATAAGTCAGGCAGGGAAAGACATGTTTCTCTATAAGAAAGACAATTACCAAATGAATTCACTTATTTGTAGAGTATAACAAATACAAGTCTCAGAGCAGCGGACTCACAGACTCCAAGAAGGGACTAGAGATTACCAAAGGGAAGGGGTAGGGGAGGGTGGGAGGGAACGAAGGGAGAAGGGATTGAGGGGTATTATAATTAGCACACATAATGTGTGGGGGGGGTCACACCGAAGACAGCAGCACAGAGAAGACAAGTAGTAACTAATAGCATCTTCCTATACTGATGGAAACTGACTTCAATGGGGTGTATGGCAAGGACTCGATAATATGGGTGAATGTAGTAACCACAATGTTGCTCACGTGAAACCTTTATAAGATTGTGTATCAATGATATCTTAATTTAAAAAATATGTACTGTATGGTTATGATTCATGCTCATTTGCATCTATTACTTCAAAGAAATGTTTTTTTCAGAAAAGACATTGTTAAATAGACTTGTAATCACTAGCCTAAGATTTTTTAAAAAATATTATGAAATATGTGGCAATTAATTAAAACTCACCATCCTTTCCATTAAGTACAATCATTGATGTCTGCGGGTATGGAAATTTTGTCTACTTTCAAACTGTTCCAAAATTTAATTAAAATGTATTACTGAAAATATACATCACTATCTATACAAATGCTTTTATTAATAAAAAATAAACTCCATGTTACCGCCCATCTTTCTTTGGGTCTATGTGAAATTTTATTTACTAAAGAGCTTCTTTTTTGTCTTTTTTTTTAAAGCAAAACTATTTTAGCTGTTGGAAATCAGAATAACAGTCACTCCTTGGGAAGGGAATGACTGGACTGGAGTGTGAGGAGCTTCCAGAATGCTGGCAGTGTACTGTTTTTTCATCCATATATTGTGTACATGTGTGTATTCATATCCATATAATTTATAGACTTTAGACATATGATTTGCACATTTTCTCTATGTCATAGTTCAATAAATATTTATATTTCTTAAAAGAATAGAAAAGCAGGCTCAGGGAAATGAGATTGGTAGAGGGTTCATAGGCTATTGACCATTTCTTTGTGCTGTAACTTATTAAAATGCCATATCTTATTTTGTAATTTAAAAAGGTAAATAAAATTAATTTTAAGTTGGTCAAAAATAAAAAGCCTCCTCTGGGGATCCAGGGGAAAAAGTCATGCAAAAGAAAAAAATACAAATGACATTAGATTCTTGCATATAATCCTATGTTAAAAATGAGTGAAATATTTTTGAAGTCTTTATGCAAAAGAACCATGACTCAATACTTCTTATATTCAGTCAAGTTGACATTTCAGTATAAAAAACAAATTCATGAATATGCAAAAAATCAAGGAGTAGAGTCCAAAAGACTGTCTTAAAATGTTTATTATAAAATGCAAGCAGAGAAAAAAGATGAATCAAAATTAAGATCTCAATAACAGAGAAACCACAGCTAGAAAGCACTGATGGTAAAAATACAAATTCACTAGATATAAAACTAAGATTTGAATAAAATGGGAAAATTAGTTATGAAATTGAATGTAGATGTTAGAATCATTAAATAAATGTTAAACCTAATAAAATCAGGAAGTAATGAAAAGAAGATGTTGGAGGCACACAGGTAAGACCATACTGTACAGTTTTCATATGAAATAAAAGCACCTGCTTTGGACAATGAAATGAGAGTTGAAGTGACTTGTATGATCTCTAGGCAGAAGTTTTAATAAATTGCACACAATTTGCCAGATCTCTTTCCCTCTGTCTTGGTAACTGGTAGCATTCCTAATGGCCTAGATTTAGGGTGAGAGCAACATGTACTCTGGGTCCATAGACTGTCCATTAAAAACAAGTGGAAAAAATGAGAAATAGTATAAATAAATATAAAACATAGTTATAAAACAGATTTATGAAACATATAACATATTTTTGATTTTATGTATTTTTATATATTGTATCTGCAAATATAACATCTTGTGTATGTTTGCATTTTGTATATTTATGTTATTAGATATATAAAGTCAAATAGAAATATCATCCTAAGCCATTGAGATTCTAGATTTATTTCTGATATTTTATCTAGCTACTTGGACTTTGGAGCTATCTACAAGTTTCTGTGGTCCAGTGTTGACTTTTGGAATCTGGCAGAATCAAATGCAAATATTCTTCCTTACAATAAACAATAGGCCCTTGGTATTCCCACATATCTAGAAAATATTAGTTGACAATCAAAGATTATCAAAAGAGAAAAGGAATCTTGCCTTCAGGAGTGAGAGTGAACAAGAACAAAACCCAAAGGATTGACATCCATATGAACTTAAGAAATTATCACTCAAATATGTAAATCTGAATAGCCCAGAATGCAACACATATGAAAGGCAAATAGAGGATATAAATTAAAGGCATAATATGTCAGTAATCTGAGACCAAGAAAGAATAAATGTAATGAAAAAGACGGAACATTTGATGAGATCATAGCTGAGAATTTTTCAAAACAAACAAAAAAAAAACATGTAAGAAGCAAGGAATGCAGAAGGGATATAAATAAATAAATATAAATCTTAACCTCAGCACATGTTAATAAATATTAATAATAAAATTCAAGGACACCAAGACAAAAAGAAAATATTAAAGCAGACCAGAGATGAAGGACAACTCAACAAAACAAAGAAGCCTTTTAAGGAAAGACGGAAACGAAGATAGTGGAATACTGTCTTGGTATTGCAAAGAGGAAATAAAAGTCAGTCTCTAATTTAGTACCAGGAAAACTACCTTTTAAGAAAAACTATGAAAAAAATTCTCAGATTAAAAACAAGAATTTACTAAAAATAGACCAATTCAAATTACAATTCCATTATATAAAAACCTTACAGACACACCCAGAAATAATGTTTAGCTAAATATCTGGGCACCCTGTAACCCAGTCAAATTGACACAATTTAAATTAACCATAATTCTATAATATCATTCTTCTATAATATAACAAAAGAGAGATGGTCTAAAGAACAATTAAGGTAAATTTAAATAAATACTGTCTGTTCAAAAATTATTGGCATTTTTAAATTAGTGGTGTTAAAGTGTTACAGAAAATAGGAAAACCTGGACTGGATCACTAACGGAACAACCAATCAGCACTTGGAGGTGCTGGAGGGCGGAGGTTCATTTCCCAGGAGGGCTCCGAGGAGAGTGATCGCCACAGGTCTGAACCCTGAGCACAAGCAAGGGAAAGGATTTATACTATTTTGATATGTGGCATTTCGTCGTGTGCAGCAAGCAGGGCGAAAGAGGAGCCCGGAGGAGTGAGAGAAGGGGAGGGGACAGAAGGTTTTCTGCTGACCTTATAAGCTGTACTGAATATTTTCATTATCACTCCCCCCTCTAATTCCCCTTTAAACACTTCGTTATAGGGGCCATCATCATCTTGGTTTATGATAGGGTCATAATGACTTTGCATATACATGAGCTGTATGGAGGAAATGTGTTTCTTGATAAAGTTAATGAGCCAGTTTAGGATACAGGGTCCTACTAATAGCCCAAGGATCAAAAGGGCCACTGGCCCAGCAAGGCCAGTTAAAAGAGTTGTCAGCCACTGGTTCCATTCTAACCATCCCTGAAACCAGGACTTTTTGTTTTCCAGTATCTTATTTCTATGCTGGATGTTTTCTTTTACTTTAGCTAGTGAGCTTTTTACTATGCCAGAATGGTTTGCATAAAACAACAATCTTCTCCAAGGGCAACACATAAATCTCCCTGGGACATGAATAGGAGGTCAAGCCCTCTATGATTTTGCACCACCATTTCAGCCAGGGAATTAATTTGATCTTGAAGTTGATTTAGGGCAGATTCAAGCTGCTCTAAATCTTGATTAACTTCTTGTGTTAGGGCAGTGAGCTCTAAGTCTCCCTATATTAGGGCCGCTGTGCCCACTGCAGCTGATCAGGCTACGCTGAGCCCCATTAGAGCAGGGATCAGCAAAGGGGCAGCCCATTTTGCTCAGGAAATTTCACTAGAGAAAGGAGGTAACTTCCCTCAGGCCCACTGTAAGTAAATACTTGCGGTAGGACTCAGACAGGGATGCACAGTCCAGGCTGGGGAGCACTGTGGATCACTGAGCTAGTCCAGTGTTACAGGCCCACCATGTGCCATTTGGGGCAAGATAAATTAAATATTCATTAACAGTGATATTACCAACACAGATATCAGTAAAGCCTCCTTTTAGTGGTTTAGGGGACTTTTTATGGGGCCAAAGGCAAGTGGCATTTCCTGTTATGTCACCCATAGTTAGTTGTGGTCCTGGGTGTAGGCACAGGGAATGATTATGAGCAGTGATGGGAGGCAAAGTGAGCCCTACTCCAATATAGTAAGGAGGTCTGCCTCTAAGGCACATACAGCAGTCTTTGGCCAGCTCTGGCAGTGTTGTATTTAGAAGTTAATGCAGATTTTGCAACATAGGAAACAACCTGGGATTTCGTTGCATTTTTCTTTTTGGGTGAGGTGAAGCCTCTGTTGAGGACAGTTTGGGAACCTTGGGGGGAACTTAATGGTGGTCAAAGTATGGACCTCCTAAGCCTGCCAAACGTCCATGTAGCCTTGGAGTGAGTCTTGACTCCACGCTGGATGGTTATTAGAGCTCCTGTATCATATCCAGACTTGCATAGCCTGATTCCCCAAGTGTATCCAGTTCCCCACTGGTAATGTAAAGGTTGGTTTATAGTCAGTTAAGTATCCCTGCTAGCCTCTGTTTTAAAAATAGCCAGGGGGTTCTAGTTGGCCCCCTGAATATGTGGCTGCAGTAACACATAAACAATAGGGGCAGTAAAATTGTCCAGGGTGGTTGCAAGGTTTCATTTATTGGGTTTCAGGGGAGGTCATCAGAGCAAATGTACACGGGAGGGTTTTCTATTATTTTTTGGGTTTGGCCTGAGTAGGTAGGTATGTTTGTTTCAGGGAACAGGTGAGGTAGGTAGAGGGTTAGTATGGGACCGGGTGCGATTGCCAGGGGATTAGATGGCTTGTATTCATACTTCCAACCACTTCAAGCTAGAATTTTTCCCCCTGAGGACAGTGTAAAGTTGTATAGCTTAGAGTTTCTCCATTCTGATGTGGTTTGGGTAGTTAAGCACAGTCCAAATAGGTATAAAGGTAACATTACACAGGTATGGAGATGCAGGCTGAGGCTTGAGTTTACTTAGGAGAGACAGGTAAGCACAGAAAAACAACCTATGATTACCCAATAGAGAATAGAAAGGGCAACTTCTTAAGGAACAGTCCAGACAGAGGAGTAGCAGCAGAGAATCTAATGCCCAAGATGAGAGATCCCGCTCCAACGAGGTCCAGGATCCACGGCCCACAGGTGTTCATTAGTCAGAGGGTAATCATCGGATACAGAGGTGGAGAGAATTCTGGAGGTCTGGTGGGGCCTTCCACTGATGTATTTCTTCATCTGGATTATGGTCTTTTTGCACTCTGGAATGATGGACCCATAGAGTGATGCCTGCAACTTTTAGGGCAGTAGGAGTGGTTAGAACAACAATGTGGGGGTCAGTCCACTGAGGTTTGAGGGGTCCTTTTTCCAATATTTGACTCAGACTGAGTCTCCAACCTGGAAGGAATGCACTTGGGTCCCTAAAGAGATTGGGGCTCTTTCTATGGTGTATTGTTCTAGCTTATTTATGGTGGCTCCTAAGACTTAGAGCTGTTCCCTCACTCCCTTATCTCCTATTTGTTGTATATTCCCTGAAAGGCTTCCTAGATATGGCGGTGGTCGGGGAGCATCCATACACTAGTTCAAAATGGGAAAGGCCTTGAGTTCAAAGTGTGTAGCGGGCTCATAGGAGGGCAGGGGTAGTCAGTATAGCCACAGGAGGCCAGTTTTTTGACAAAACTTACCTAGGGTTCCCTTGAGGGTGTGATTCATATGCTCCAGTTTCCCTGAACTCTGTGGCCTGTATGTGTGGAGTTTTCAGGTAATGTTGAGATATTTAGTTAAAGTCTGTACTGCATCTAATACAAAGGCAGGTCCATTGTCACTGTGAATTGTAGATGGTAGGCCAAACTGGGGCACAATTTTTCTGAAGAGGACTTTGGCTACCTTCAAGCTTCATTCTGCCTGGTTGGGAAGGCTTCGACCCATCCAGAGTATGTACACACTATCACTAGGAGGTATCTGAGCCCTCTGCTTGGCTGGACATCTGTGAAGTCTATCCCAAGGTCTTCAAGGGGGGCAACTTCTGCCCTTTGGACACATGGCAGGTGTCGCGGTGCAGATTGAGCAATATTTCTTGTGCAAGTCATGCATTGCTCACTTATTTCTCGGCAAAATGCTGGCAACTGGCTGATATAGTATTGCTTTCTGAGGAGGGCTTCCAGCACTGGTTTTCCTAGGTGGTTGAGCTGATGGTATTTGCTGACTAGATGCCTTTTGGTTGCAATTGGGACAAAGATGCATCTGTCAGGCACTATCCACCACCCTTTTTCAGTTAGGGTGGCTCCTTCAGCCATGGCCCAGTCCTTCTCCTTTCCAGTGTACTTGACTGGAGGGGCCTCCACCGGGGGTGTTAGGGCCATAGTGAGGGAAGGAGCTGTACCTTTCTCCTTACTGGTTGCTGCTTTAGCCGCTTCATCTGCCAGTCAATTCCCCTGTGTTACAGGGTCATTTACTTTTTGGTGTCCTTTGGAATGCAGAATTGCTACTCCTCCTAGGAGCCAAATGGCCTCAAAGAGTTTTAATATTTCTTCCTTGTTCTTGATTACTTTTCCTGCTACAGTAAGGAGACCTCTTTCCTTGTAGATTTCCCTGTGTATGTGTACAGTGGCAAAGGCATATAGGGAGTTGGTGTAGATGTTGTCTCAATTGCTCTTGCTGATGCTCAGTGCTTGAATCAAGACATGCAGTTCAGCCCATTGTGCTGACCATCCAGCTGGGAGGACTTTTGCTTCTAAGACCTCAGTGGCAGTAGTTACTGCATAATCTGCTCTCTGGATACCATCTTGTAAGTAACTGCTGCCATTACTGAATATGTGAGTTCTGGATTTTGTATTGCTTGATCCTGCAAATCCAGACAACTTGAGTAGACTTCATCAGTTACTTCGGAGCAGTCATGATCTAGTTTCCCCTCTCCAGTAGGGAGGAAAGTTTCTGGATTCAGTGTCTGTACTGTTTCAAGAGTAACCTGCACAGGAGTCTTTGGTATTGCACCAGCCAAGAGTTGGAGAGGAAGTGGTGTCCCTGTGTGTTCATGAGGGACACAAAAGCATGGGGGACCTTGACATTTAGCTCTTGTCCCAGGTAAGTTTATCTGCTTCCTTAATGAGTAGAACTGTTGCTGCCAGCGCACAGGCAGGGTGGCCATCCTGCTGCAGCCAGGTCCAGTCTCTTTGACAGGCATGCGACTGGCTGCTGCCAGGGCCCAAAAGTCTGTGTGAGAACCCTGAGGGCCACTTTTTCCTTCTCATGTAAGAAGAGATTGAAGGACTTTCCTATATCTGGCAGGCCTAGGGCTGGTGCCTGTCCTAAAGCAGCCTTTATTTCCAGGAAGGTGGCTCTTGCCTCTTCTGTCCAGACAGGGTCTCTTGGTCTGGACCCCCTAGGAGGCTGTAGAGGGGTATTGCCATTGCTGAGAATCCAGGACTCCAGATTCTTCTCAACCCAGTGGTCCCCAGGAACTCATATGCTTTTCTTCATCTGGGGCTGGGGTAAGGAGATAATGACCTTTTTCCTCTCTGGCCCTAGTCCCCTTTTTCCCTGGGTAAGAAGGAAGCCCAAGTACTGGACTTGCTGCTGGCAGATTTGTGCCTTTTTCCATGAAACTCAGTATCCCATGTCTGACAGGAGTTGCAGGAGGGCCTTTGTGACTTTTGCACAATTTTCCTGTGTGTCACTGGCATGGAAGAGGTCATCTACATACTGGAGGAGGGCACAGTGCATGGCTTCCCTCTGAAAGCTGGCAATGTCTTCAGCCAGTGCCTCTCCAGAGAGTGGGATCCGTGTTGTTTACGTTAACTGCACCTGCTGCCCCATATCCAGTTCAGTCCATTAGAAGGCAAGCAAGGGCTGGCTCTGGGGGCCAGCCAGAGGCAGAAGAAGGCATCCTTTAAGTCTAGACAAGTGAACCATTTGGCAGACCCTTGGATCTGGCTGAGGAGGGTGTACAGGTTTGGGACCACTGGGTGTAAAGAAATAGTCACCTTGTTGATGGCTCACAGGTCCTGAACCGGTGGTACTCTCTTCCCTGCTTTTTGACTGGTAGAAGCGGGGTGTTCCAGGGAAATTAACACTCAATTAGAATGCCTGCCTTTCTGAATCTTGTCAGGTGCTCCTGGATGCCTCCTCTCTCCTCTTGTGAGATGACTGCCACTATCTCTGTGGCTGGGCCCCTGGAGCCAATTCTAAAATGGCAGGGGCTCACTTATGAGAAAGTCCAGGTGGGTTGTCTTCATCCAATACTGAGGAGAAGGCAGCTCTGAATTCAGGTGGGCTACTTGAGAGGGTCTGGGCATAGAATAGGCTCAACTCCTCTTCCCTAGGTGTGATTATTGCCAGTATGAGGGACCCTGGCTCTTCTTGCCCTGAATTTAATTTAAGGCTGGTGCATCCAGAAGTTCAAAAGTTATTTGATCTCCAGATTTCAAGAGTATATCTCTGCTGAGGAGGGCAATGGGGTATTCAGGCAGGTAGAGAAATTCCTGTTGGACTTGTGGCCTCCACGTTCATGCTGGTGGGCTTGGCAGACGTGTTGCTGGACTGCTTATGTCCCAGTGGTTCTGAGAATAGTTACAGTCTTTTTACTGAAGGTGGCTACAGGGAGGGTGACTACAGAGTGTTCTGCCTCTTTGTCAACCATAAAAGTCATGTTTTGGCCCCCACTTTCATTTTGACCATGGCTCATGGGGACTGAGCATGAGAGAGCCTGGTCCTTGTCAATCTGAGTCTGTTCCTGCCAGGCCAGTGAGCCTTTCCCTGTGAGTTTCCTCCTGGTAATGGCTGGTCTTCGGGGCTTTGCCTCAGATGGGGCATTCATTCTTCCAATGCCCCTTTTCTTCACAGTAAGCACACTGGTCCCTGGCTAGGGGTGTCCTAGGCTTCCCCCCTCTTGGTGGCCGGTTTCTTACTGCCTTTGGTCATCTCTTTCTTTTAGCACAGCTGCCAGGAGGCTGGCCTTTTTCTTAATTCTTCTTTCAGGTTCTCTAATCAGCCTGAAATTCCCTGTTTAGATATACTTTTTTGGCAATTTCAATCAGCTGAGTGATATTCATTGTGGCAAAGCCTTCAAGTTTTTGGAGATTTTGTCTGATGTTTGGGGCAACTTGGGTCATGAATGAAGTATTAGTCATTTGTTGGCTCCATGGTGCCTCAGGATTGAGAGGCGTGTAGATGTGATAAGCTTCACACAGTCTTTCATAGTAGTCCCCAGGAGACCCTCCTGGTTGTTGAATGACTGAAGATATTTCAGTAATGTTCATAGGCTTTTTGGACCAGGCTTTGATCCCCTGGAGGAAGGGCCCTGATATTGGCAGATCTGGTGCTGTCCCTCAGGGGTCATGAAGTCCCACTTGGGGTGCTCCTCGAGGACAGTGATTTCAGCCCATGCACCTCAATCAAGGACCCCGGCTGATGTGTCCTTTTCTAGGTATTGGTGGGCCCCTCTTATAATCCACCTCCTCTCTTCTGTGTTGAACAGGGTGCGGAGAAGCTGTTGGCAGTCTTCCCAGGTCAGCTGATGGTTTTGGAAGAGGGATTTCATTAAATCAACCAGGGCTTGTGGCTTCTCCGAGTATGACAGGGTGTTGTGTTTCCAGTTGAGAAAGCCAGTCATGGAGAAGGGTTGATAGTAAAGCATGAATCAGCCTGCCTCGGTGGTCCCATAGTCATCACGCTTCTCAGGGTTCTGCGTCTCTCACACCGGCATCTGAAGGGTGCCTGCTCCTGGCCCAGGGCACAGTCTCACTGCTGGTCCAGGGGAGAGTGGGTCTGCTGGTTCTGGAAGTTTCAGGGAGGCCAACGGCAGCAGGCTGTCCGGGACCAGAAGCCTTGGTGCTGATTGACTTGGGGACACATAAGGTGGGGGCAATATTGGCTCTTCCTCTGGATCACCAGCAAGAATTTGTGGAGTCTTAAGCTTCTGTTGATCCTTTGTGGGCTGCTTTGTTGAGGTGACTAAAACCCTACCTTGTCCCTGCCTGCTGCAAGTGAATCACACCCAAGGGGTAAGGGTCTGGGCAACTTCTAACCAGCAGTCAATGTATGGGAACTGGTCAGGATGGCCTGGATCCCCAGTGATGACCCACCAGGCCCAGCAGACTGCTGGGACATCTAGGGTCCCTTCCATTTGGATTCACACAGGATTTTCAACCTGCCAGGAGTTAATTTTACTCTTTAGTCTGCCAAAAATCCAAATCTCTTCCTGAAATTTTTTATCATGGTCTTGAGAACTGTGGGTTTACTGTGGCCTGACCCCATGACATGCCCGTGTAATGGTGCTGCAACAACAAAGGAGGGGCCCTCCTCTAGAAAGGAGACCAGTCAGATGCCCATCCGTTTGCACTCCTCACAGAGAATTTGGTCAGCCTTGACTAGGGCGCACCTGTATAAGTCCCAGGCCAGGTCAGCCAAAGCTGAGTCACCATTACGTCGTGGCAGCCAAACGTGAATGTGGGGAAGGGCCCACTCAGATTCCATGCTGAAGGCCTTGGAATCACAGAGTCATTGCAGATTGAATGGCTTCAGCTACCCTGCATACTCACTCACACAGTCAGAAAAGAGTTTAAACATTCCCTCCCTGGGTATCCCTACCTTTGAGACTTCTAAGAAGTCTCCAGGAGGTGAACAGACTCCCCTTCCACCTTAAGGGGTGGGAACTGGCTGGGTCAGTCCCCAGGGCCTTACCATAATCCAATGTCGGAACCAGGTCCTCACCTGCAAAGCCTACCTGAGTCCGGCGGGAACAGCGGGGCAGGGCTGGCCTGGGACAACCAGGTGGGAGACTGCTGAAAGAGCAGGCAGGGTGTGCCTTCTCCATTGCGGTCTCCCATTCCATCACTGTCCTGCCGTTGCCCCAAACCAGTGGCAACAATGGGCCAGCGTGGTTCAGTTTCTTGGTCAGGAAACCAAATATTACAGAAAACAGGAAAACCTGGACTGGATCACTGACAGAAGAACCCAGCAGCACTTGGAGGTCTTGGAGGGTGGAGGTTTATTTTGCAATGGCGAGCTCAGAGGAGAGTAATCTCCAAAGGCTTGAGCCCTGAGCCAAAGAAAGGGGAGCAATTTATTCTACTTTTATATGTGGCCTTTTGGTGTGTGCAGCAAGCAGGGCAAAAGAGGAACCCAGAGGAGTGAGAGCCCAGAGGAGTGAGGGGAGGGCGGCTGGGAGTGTGCTGCTGACCTTGCCAACGAAGATCCCAGAGGAGTAAGAGAAAAGTGGAGGGACCCGAGGATTTTCTGCTGAACTTGTCTGCTGTGTTGAATATTTCCTTATCAAAAGGACAGAATGAAAATGTTAGACAATAATAGCACATAAACTGGGAAAGACATAACAGATTTTTAAGTATTAAAATGTTCTCATTGAAAGGATGATTAAAATATGGATTAAATTGATAAAGTTTGTATTATAAAATTTAAAGATAACCATTTAAAGGATAAAAATAGAGATAGAAAATTGAATGACAAAATAAAACTGAAAATTAAAAGACAAGGAGAAGTAGAAATAAGAAGTAATTATAAAGTGGTAAGGAAAAATCAAACCAACTGATAATCACAGTTGCACTAATTGGGCACTAAACTTAGCAGTGAAAAGACTGTTGTCAAATTTAATTGAAAAAAAATCCATCACATTGGGATACATTCACAGAGTTAAAGAGGATCAGTGCATAATGGCAAAATGTTCATTTAACAATCTATAATGTTTCCAATTTTATCTATCAAACATAAGAAGGTTGAAGGAAAGGAGTAAAGAAGAAAGGGAGGCAAGAAAATTGAGAAAGCAAAATAGTTAAAAGAACTTCAAGGAGAAATTGACGAATGGATCATCATTCTGGGTTATTTTGTATCTCTCTTAGTAGTTAACAGACTAAACATTTTAAAAATAACAAGCAATCTGAATGGTTTTATCAACAATACCAAATTAGAAGTAATAATATATAGAGAATATTGTGCTTTAAAGGTTGGAGAATACACATTTTCACACACATACAGAAAATCTTTTTAAAGTGATGACATGCCATTTCATAAAAGTAGTTTTAAAAACTTTTAAATAATTGCTATTATAGGAACTTCATTGTCTGATGGATGACAATGCAAGTAAGAAAGCAATAATAACAAAAGATGATTACAGTGAAACTAAATTTGAAAACACAAAATTAACCACATACAATTCATGGATCATGAAATGAATCACTATGAAAATTAGTCAATATTTAGAAATTTAGAATAATGGAAATATTATATATCCAACTCAGATTGTTGGGTTGAAGCAATACATAGAAGTAAATGGGTAGCTTAAAATTCTCACATTATAAAAGAATAGTATAAAAAGTAATGAGCTAAATATCTATCTTATGGAATTGAAAATAGAACAATAGTATAAGTCCAACAAAAGTAGGAGGGAAATAAGAAAGATAAGAACAAAAAATAATGAATTTGAAAAAAACAAAGATGAATAATAAAGTACAAAGTTAACTCCTTTGAAATGACTAATAAAATGAATAAAAATGAATAAACCTCTGATAAGATTAATCAAAACTGAGAGGACAAGACAAATCTAAATATTAAAGATAAAGATGTGTACTTAAATAATGCCACAGTGATTAAACAAATGAGACTGTTACGAATGACTTTGCACCAATATATTTGAAAGTATGTATGAAATAGATAAATTCCTAGAATTTCTATTATTTATCTAATATAGAAGTTGGCAAAAAATAAATAAATAGAAAATCTGAACAGTCATAACCCATTAAAGATATTTGGTCTTCAGTTAAAATTCACACACTGATGGTAAGCAGTCCCTTGAGCTCTCCTCATGAGGCTAGGCACTGATGGTCTGTGTGGACCATGGCAAAGGCCTGGGCAGAATGAGAGTCCCCTAAGAGAGACAGTCCAAATTTAAATTTCTTTAAAGTGGCTTTGAGAATGTATAATTCAATTAACAAAAAAATATTTCACTAAGTTACAAGAACACTTTGGAGTAGACATTTTAAGGCCCCAAATCTGTAAACCTAATATTATGGGGAAAACCTTGATGTCAGGAATATTGACATCAGATAAAGGTCTTGTTTATCCTCAGACTGGTTCAATCATGTGGGTACAGAGCTTTGTTGTGCTATCAAAAGAAAGAAGGGTCAGATCAATTCAAGATGGCGGCATGAGAGGTGAGACAGAGAACTCCTCCCAAAACCACATATAATACAAAAATATAGTTAATACAACTAATCCTAAAAGAGCAACAGGAAAGAAGACTACACCAGACTGCATACACCTGGAGAACAGAGCAGACATCACAAAACAGGGTAACCTACCAAAGCCTTGGTTTGGTGGTACCCAAGCCCTTCCCCAACCCCAGCTCACTGGTGGGAGGAAGAGAAATGGAGCAAGGAGGGGGTGGAAGCTTGGGACTGCTGAACACCCAGCCCTGGAGATCTGCTTTGGGAGCACAAACCTACATTTTATGGTGCTCTGGAGATTAGGGGGGTTGGAAAGCTAAGACAGGTGGAATACTTGGAGAGACTGAGATTCCAGCTGTTTGTGGAGGACAGGGAACCACATCTGGATGCTCTGGGACAAAGGAAAGATGGGCGGTCTGAGAGGCTTCCTAGCACCAAGAGAGCTGCTGAAGGGGAGGGGTTTGCACAGAGCTTGATGAATGGGAGAAGGGATAGGTGGACAAGGTTGTCTGAGTGTGCTCTGCCCAGCAGGTTGGGAACTTTCAGAAGCTACAGGAAGTCCATCCCCCTGGCTGGCTACTCAGCTCCGAGGCCCCCCCACTGTGATACGCAGCCTGTTGTGCCATCCTCTTGGCCTTCAGCACTAGCTTGCAAACCATCAGTCACTGCCCTGGCATCAGGCTAGCCATAGGGAGGTCCCGCCTATAACAGCTAGAGATGCAAAGCACAGAGGCTTACACCTTTGTGCTTGTCCCACTGGCTCTGATACTGGAGACAGGCACTGCAGCCGGGAAGCAGGAAACAACTCTTTCCTCCCCACCAGGCACAAGCGTTGCTCCCCTGCATCCCTCAACCTCATTCCAGGGGGTGAGCAGCTCCAGAGACTAGAGCTTCTGGGCACTAGAGGGTGCCACATAGAAATATGAAATGTCAGAGAAATCTGGTTCAGACCAAAATCTCACAAACACCAGAAAAAGGGCCAAATGAAACTGAACCCACCAATCTTCCTGAAGAGAGTTCAAAATAAAATCATAAACATGTTCATGGAGGTACAGAAAAATATTCAAGAACTCAGGGAGAAATATGGATGGGGATTCAATCATTAAGAAATTCCATATCTGCAATGCAACATACAATGGAGGGATTTAAAAGCAGACTAGATGTAGTAGAAGAGACTGTAAATGGAATAGAAATTAGAGAAGAGGAATACAAAGAAGCTGAGGCACAGAGAGAAAAAAAGATTTCTAAGAATAAAAGAATATTGAGAGAACTGTGTGATCAATCCAAATGGAACAATATTCACATTACAGGGGTACCAGAAGAAGAAGAGAGAGAAAAAGGGATAGATATTTGAGACTATTTATATCTATCTGTAATAGAAAAATAAATAATTATTTATGCTTTCACTTCCTCTCACCCAGTGTTGGGGATTTTCACACCCAACAGATTAAAGGCTGTATTCCCTCTTAGGAATGAGAGTGTCTGACTGTCCTATGTCCAGAATGATGAGTTTCATAGGGATACAGAAGTATTCATGCTGTTCTCATTAGCAATCTCTGAGAACAAATAAGGTGTTCTTAAAGCCACTTGAGGCAAAGTCAAAGTCCAAGTTCAGGTCCTATTCAGGTATCCTTGTCTGAGCAATATGTTCTTTCCCTCCACTCACTGAGATTAAAGAAAGCATTTTAAAAGTTGCCCATATATCTTCAGAGGTCACAACAGGCACAAACACACATATACACACACACTCATGAAAGGAAGATGTTACAACATTTAACAATATTGTTACAAAAAGGGGGGAGGTTTACTGTTTCTTAAAATTTTCTCATTTTCTACTTCCTGATTCATGAGTTTCTAGAAAAATTGCCAAGGCAGAAGGGGATATGACCATGTGAAACTTATAAGGATTTTAAGACAGATCAATTGGCCCTATAGAGGTATTTGCTTATGTAATCAAAAATAGCAAAAGCTTTAAAAATATCACTGACTTTATGGTGGTTTCATTATATTGATACTTTTGGGCATACTTAGAGGGCTACAGTAAAGGTATTAGCTCTACATTTTTTTGGTTTTTTCAGTGAAGATACTTTTACTTAAATACAGTTTATTTGGGCATACATGTGCCATGTAAAGATTCAGTTCATGAGCACGTTGTTATACCTGGTTTCATATGGTTGTATTTTTAATTGATAGTCCTGAGTTTTGCCAATAGCCTGACAATTTTTAGGCCATTAGTGTTGGCCCACAAGTCTATGTAAAGGTAAATTTGGTCAGTAATAAGATGATATTCCCAATGTCCAGGAATATCATTTAATATTCAACCCATTTGAAGAGAAATCAGCACTGTGGACTATTGGAAATCCATCATTATGTTGGAAGATTATATCATTCCATTGAACGTGTCTTTTCTGAATGCAGGCTGTTTTATAGTGAACCATGTTGTATTTCTGTGTAAAGATGGATTTGTTAGGGTAGTTAAGGTCTCAAGGGGCAGTTTGGGGTACTATTTGGAGGCTACATTACAGATTTCTGACTTGTAGTGAAATAATCTCAATCTATGGGCAAGCTATAGCCGCAGCAGGAAGCAGTCCTTTAGTGCAGAATCTTAGAGGCTGAGGGGTACTGATGGTCTTTTACCAAAGGGTTCAACTAAAAAGCTGTGAGGCTATACACAGGTATTTGTAATATCATGAGGTCTGAAGGCTATATGGGCTTCAGGGCATCACTAGAGTTATTAATATTTTGGATTGATATCAAGGCTTTTAGCTATATATCCATACACTTGAATGCTGCTCAGCAATTAAAAGGAATGAACTACTGGTATAAGTAACATTGTGAACAAATCAAAAAATCATTTTTCCTAAATAGAAAACTTGAAAAATGACTATATACATTAAAATTGCATCTATATTCAATTCAGACCAAAGGAAAGCTAGAAAAATAGTAATCAAATTAATGTTTAAGAAGTAATGGAAATGGAAAGAGGGGATTGAATAGGAAATACACTAAGGAACTCTCTTAAGGATAGAAATATTCTATCTTGATTGTGGTGATAGTTACATTACAGTATGCATTTTCCAAAACTCATTGAACTTTATACTAAAATAGCATTTATTTTACTGCATATAAATTATATTGAAATAAACTAGAATCAAAAGATTATTCCCAGAAATTCATAGGTATACTCTACTGTCACTACACTTATAATTGTAAATCTTTTGTCTACATCACTCTCAAAGATAAATGTGGTTTAAAATAACAAGGTTTATTTTTTGTTCAGTGGGGTCAGCTCTCCATGCTGTCTACACTACAGTCAGCTTATGGGGTGTTCTTGATAGCCATGCCATAAGGAAAAAGCACGCTGGAGTACCTTGCACCTGGCATTAAATGTTCCAACCAGGAAGTGACACATATCACTTATTTTCAAAATTAATTAGCTAGAGGTAATAGCATGGCCCAGCCCTATCTGCCACATTAGATACATGCCTAAATATACAAATACATAGAAAATCTGAAAGAAGATTAGATAGATATACGAACATAGGTATAGCTATACCAGTATATCCTGGGCAAAAGTAATATGGTATATTAATATACATATTATACAAAATGGAATTTAGGACAAAAATCTTTTACTATAGAAAAACAGAGTTACCACATGGTGCTAAAAGTCCAATTCATCAGGACATAGATCAAATAGAGAAAAAAGTGAAGGAGGATAAAGGAGAAAGCTTAATGCAAGGTTGATTTAATGGACACATACAGAATGCTGTGCTCTCATAAGGGTTTTATTATTCTCATGCATATACAGAAATTTACAAAAATTGTTTATAGACAATTTAAAAACTCAGTATAGACAAAACTTTACCTGACCATCATATAATTAAGTTATACCTCAATTTTTAAAAACATCTCTAGTTTACTTAAAAAATTCAAAACACATTTCAAAATAATCTATGGACTAAGAAAGATGTAGCAAGTAAAATTTAAACTTCTTGGAATTAAATAAAAATTTCACACCCAAAACTCATAAGATGTAGGAAAAGTAATAGTTGAGGAAAATTTGACAACTTAAGAAGGCTCAAAAATAACAATGTCTAAAGAATGTAGAAAAATGTAATAAGTATAATAGTAGAAATCAAATGGTAGAAAATAAAGACAGAATAAAACGCATATCAAAAGCTAAAGTTGTTTTTGGCAAAGATTGGTGTGATTGACAACCTTACCATACTGATCAGGAAAAAAGAGAGCACACAAATGCCATGTTGAGAATTAAAATAAGGAACATAATTACAGATACAGCTATAATTGATGATGACAATAGCATGTAAGCATATATGGCAGGAAATTTACAAAATTTGCAAAAGTGAATCAGGAGGAAACCACAATAGCCAGTAACTATTAAGATGTTTGAATCTGCAGTTAAAACTCAACCAATATAGAAAAACAAGGTCCAGATGATTTTAGAGCAAATTATACCATGCTTTCAAGGAACAGGTAATTCCAATTTTATACAAGGGTTTCCAGACAGTACAAAAAAATGGAGGGACAACTCCAAAATTCACTTTACAAGACCAGTATAACTTATTAACCAATTAGGTTTGGCTAATATTAGAAAGAGATATTATAGGCTGATGTGAATTATGAAAACAAATGCAAAACAAAGTAAACCAAGCTCAGCAATATATATCAAAGACAAGACAACATGAGTAATTTGAATTTATTGTAGTAATATAAGGTTGTGTTGATATTATAAATTTATAAAATTTATAAATATTTACAAGATTAAAGATATGAAAATGTTTAATTAACTAAATAAATGCAGAAAATAGTGATACAATGAAACACCATTGACAGGAAAACATAAAAAAAAAAGATACATATGAAAGTTTCCTAAATGTAGGATAGTAGCAAACAATCTTAAAGAAAATGTACCAAACCATTCTTTTTATTATCAGAAAGAAAGAAAGGAATGCCTATACTAAGCTTTCAAAGATTTTCTAGGGATCTTTGCCAATGCTGTAGACATATATAGAAAAATGTAATTTTAAAAATTATGTAATTTATCAAGCATGAATAGAATGAAAGTGGCTTAAGACCTATATGGATAAAATTATTAAATTTTATTGGAATATCCAAAGAAAACCAAAATGGAATTATACTTTATTTGTAGATATGGAAAAATGTAAATCCTCTCTATACTGATGTATGTTAAGTGTAGCTCCAATAAATGTATCAACTGATTCCAGCAAATTCAAATTATTGGAAAAGCAGAGTATTCTAGAAGAATACGGTGGAGAAATTGTTTTATTATTATCAAGATCTATTTGGAAATTGTAATAATAAGAATAGTATTGCCAATGGGGAGACAAATTGATCAGTGTAGTAAAATTGAGAGCCCTGCAAACTATCATGTATATATATGCCTATATAATATATGATGAAGTTGACATTACCAGTCAATTGTGAAAAGGAATGGCTTGCACATAAATGATATTAGGAAAATTGGTTAGCCATTTTGGAGAAAATCATACTGGATTCTTCACACCACCCACAAAACTCAATTCTAGATGGTTTAAAAACATAAACATGAAGGGTACATTTTGAAAATTTACAAGAAACTGTAAAACCAGTGTGCTCCTACCATTTGCAACAACATGGATGGAGCTGGAGGGTATTATGCTCAGTGAAATAAGCCAGGCCGAAAAAGACAAGTACCAAATGATCTCACTCATATGTGGAGTATAAGAACAAAGGAAAAAGAAAAAAATGAAGGTATAAAGAATTATTTCTTATACAAACAAAAAAAGGCCTAATCTATGATTATAAGTAATTTCAAGTACACTAAAATTAATGTTTCTATCGAGCAGACTCCAAAAAAGATGAAAATAGAAAAACTACACAGGTAGTCGTTAGTAACACATATTATCATCTTATAAGGAACTACAAATCAATTAGAAAAGACAAACATTCTTTCAAATCTGCATACTAATGAATAGGCATTACACAGAAGTAACAAAAATGGCCAGTAAATATATCAGAGATTTATATATATAAACAAAAATTAGCTATGGAGAAAAATAAAGCAGCATAAGGCAATAGGTGAAAAGAGATGGATTTGGAATATATTCTGTGGATAGGCTGAATATGCCTTATTAGCTAAAGGTGTAAGAACAAAAATGAGAAATCAAAGATAACTCCTTGATTTTATGCCCTAGCCTAAAATCTGGTTAACATTTATCATGGTGGGAAGATGAGGGTAGAGTAAGCTTTCTTGGGATTAAGTGATGAACTAAGAGTTTGCTTTGTGTGTGTTAGGTTTGAGTTGCCTGTTAACCAGTAACTGATGCCTAAATTTGGGCAGTCTCTTCACATAACTATGGTAGAAGGCAAGAGAAAAAAAAAACCCATCTGATATTTCCATATATCATGAACATGTATTTGGCAAAATTTGCAGTCACTTGTTTTTTTTTAAAGAAACTGGATTAAAAAAGAATAGTTGGAAATTTGATGTATAATGATGAGACAAAGAAAGAATTTCTATGAATGTCAGGATGTGACACTGTGGCCACAATTATAACAATGCTGCAGCAAATAAGATTATTTAAGATAAAGAAATAATCTGTATAAAATTCGGATATGGTGGCAAATTTATTATATGTGTATTAAGTTCTGGCCAGAATTGTTCTGTTGACTTGGCCCATTGATGCATTAAGTAGAACTTGAAAAAATGTAATTTTGCAGAGCTAAAATTCCTTATATAGTAACAAAGTGAATGTTTCAATGTTATACTCCCCTATCTCTGAGTCTCCATTAAAATAATTCAGAGGAGAGATATTTTAGGACATTAACCAGAATAGTAAGAAATTTAATGGAGAATAAGGGAGACAGGGAATAAAAATTAGTGATTTAGGAATTCACAATTTATTAGGTGAGGCACAGGAAATTTTTTCCTAGGGCAGTAAAACCTTTGTATGGTACTGTAGTGATGAACACATGGCATTATGCATTTGTCAAAAGCTCACAAAACTTCACAGCATAAAAATTAAACATTATTATATCCAAAATTTTAAAAAAATCAGTTAGGAGGTGGGAGGATCTCAGAATGGAATCCAAAATTAAATAAAAGAATTAATTATTAAAAAGGGAGAAATGGGGGATTGGCCAGTGGGTAGAGCAATCAGGACACACACATTGATCAATTAAGTCCACCTTAATATGGGCACATTCATTGTTTGGCACACCCCAAAACAATAACATTAGTAATATCAAAGTTCACTTGTCACAGAATCATACTCAATGGTAAAAAGCTGAAAGCTTTTCCCCTAAGATTAGAAACAAGACAAGGATAGCCACTCTCACCACTTTTGTACAACATAATACTGAAAGTCCTAGACACAGCAATCAGGCAAAGAAAAAAAAAGAATAAGAGGCATCCAAATTGGTAAGGAAGAGGTAAAATTGTCACTATTTGAAGATGACATGATACCATATATAGAAAACATAATATCCCCCCAAAAATATTAGAACTAATAAATGAATTCAGTAAAGTTGCAGGATATAAAATCAATACACAAAAATCTGTTGCATTCCTATATACTAACAACAAACTAGCAGAAAAAGAAATCAAGAATACAATTCCATTTACAATTGCATCAAAAAGAATAAAAATACCTAGGAATAAACCTAACCAAAGTGAAAGACCTGTACTCTGAAAACTGTAAGATAATGATGAAAGAAATCAATCAAGACACAAATAAATGGAAATATACCCTATGCTCATGGATAGGAAAAATTAATATTGTCAAAATGGTCATCCTGCCCAAAGCAATTTACAGATTCAATGCAGACCTTATCAAAATGGCAATGATATTTTTCAGTGAACTAGAACAAATAATCCCAAAATCTATAAGGAAACACAAAAGACCCCAAATAGCCAAAGCAATCCTGAGAAAGATGAACAACACTGCAGCTATCACATTGCCTGGTCTCAAGCTATACTACAAAGCTACAGTGAGTAAAACTGTATGGTGCTGGCACATAGATCTGTGTAACAGAATAGAGAGCCCAGAAATAACCCATGCATATATGGTCAATTAATATATGACAAAGGAGGCAAGACTATACAATGGAGAAAACACAGTCTTTTCAATGACTGGTATTGGGAAAACTGGACATCTACATGTAAGAGAATGAAAATAGATCACTCACTGTTGTACACCACACACAAAAGTAAACTCTAAATGGATTAATGGCCTAAATGTAAGATATGATAGCATTTCCTCTTCGAGGAAAACATGGCAGTAAACTCTTAAACACCAATGTCACGAATACTTTTATGGATATGTCTCCCCAGGCAAGGGAAACAAAAGCAAAAATAAACAAGTGAGACTACATCAAACTTAAAAGCTTTTTCACAGCAAAGAAAACCCTAAACAAAACAAAAAACCCTCAATAATACAAAACCTTCTTTGCTGTATGGGAGAATATATTTGCAAATGATATACCCAATAAGAGGTTAATATCCAAAATATATAAAGAATTCATACAACCCACCACCAAGAAAAACAATTAAAAAATAAGGGGATGGCTTTTTTTGGAAAAATAGACGTTTTTCCAAAGACATACAGATGGCCAACAGGCACATGAAAAGATGCTCCACATTGCTAATTATCAGGGAAATGCAAATTAAAACCACAGTGAGATATCAGCTCACACCAGTCAGAATGGCCACTATCCAAAAGACAAGAAATAACAAGTGTTGACAAGGATGTGAAGAAAAGAAAAGCCTCCTACCCTGTTGGTGGGAATGTAAATCAATCCAGCCATTGTGGCAAATAATATGGAGGTTCCTCAAAAAAAAACTAAAATAGAAATGCCATACAACCCAGTAATTCCACCTCTGGGAATTTACCCAAAGAAAACAAAATCACTAATGCAAAAAGATAAATGCACAACTATGTTCCACATTATTTACAAAAGCCAACAAATGGAATCAACCCAAGTGTTCATCAACAGATGAATGGATAAATATGTAGTACATATACATATTGGAATATTATTCAGCCACAAGAAAGAAGGAAATCCTGCCTTTTGCAACAAGTGGTTGGACCTAGACGGCAACATGCTAAGCAAAATAAGTCAGACAGAGAAGAAAAATGCCACATGATTTCAGCTATGTGTGGAATCTAAAAAAACAGAAACAAACAAAAAAGAAATAGACCCATAAAAACTGATAACAAATCTTTGGTTACCAGGGTGAGGGGAAAGGGAAGGGGCACAGGTGAAATAGGTGAAGAGATAAAGAGGTACAAACTTCAAATACAAAATAAATTTGTCACAGGAATGGAAGTACAACACAGAGAATATAACCAATGTTACTGCAATATCTTGGTATGGTACATGGGGTAACTACACTTACCGTGGTGAACACTTAATAATATATATAATAAACAAGTCACTATGTTGTACATCTAAAACCAATACACTGTTCTAACTATATTCCAATTAAAAATTAAATTAAAAAGAAGAAAAGGTTTGAAATATTTTGAGAAATACAAAAATGTGATACAGAGACCTGAAGTGAGCAAATGCTGTTGGAAAAATGGTGCTGATACATGGTGGATGGGGGTGTCACGAGGAAGAGCAGACACAGTGTAGCACAGTGAAGACAAGTTAGGGACTCTGTGGCATCTTACTACATTGATGGACAGTGACTGCAGTGGGATATGGGGCGACTCGATAATAAGGGTGAATGTAGTAACCACATTGTTTTTCTTGTGAAACCTTCATAAGATTGTATATCAATGATACCTTAATAAAAAAAAATAATAATAAAAGAGAAAAAAAAGAATTAACTATTACAAATGTATGGCCTAACCTCATTGAAGTGGGGGAGAATAGGTGCTGACATAAGTAACTTTGGAAGTTATGGCAACTGTAAGACTGCAGGCAAAGGAACTGTACACAATAATACTCTAGTTGGTGAAGTTATTTCTCTTGTGGGTGTGGGTTAATAGTTCTGAAAACATTGTACATGTATACTGGGATTAAGCAGAAAGAAATAGATGTCAAATGGGAGAAGCCAGACTTCTCTTTACTGAAATGGAAGGAAGAAGGCTAGAAATAAACCATGTAGTATTGGATTAGAGCCAGACCCATTAGTCTGAACTCATGTTTAGCTTAACATAGGTAGAGATGGGTAGATATGGGAATTATTATAGATATGTGTATATGCATAGATTTGTGTACATTCATATATTTCCTAGCATATTGCTGGCTGAAAGAGCTTGGAAGCAGTAACACCCCAGGAACAACAAGCACAGTCAACATGAAAAACTGTCTGCTAATAAAAGGAATCAAGGCTCCTTGGAGAAATGTCTGATTCTAGGTCTGGGCAGGGAATACATAAGATGATCCTGAGTCATCATGCAATATCTGGGTAAGAAAGTGCTAAAAATCCCAAATGATGAGGACATGGCAAAACTACACAAGAGTCAGACTAGGAGAACTCTCAATGGCCAAAGTGGGAGCAATTTGACATAAAATAAATAAAGTAGTATTCATGAAAAAATGACATAAGTAGAGCTACTTTTAAATGGAGCTAAAGCAGCCATTTCAGAACTGCTTGCACATCCTGTTTTCTGAATTTTCGAACTGGGGCAAAGTGCTAACATTCTAAGAAGTCAGTAAGAATAAAAATATCCTGTTTCATAAGACTGACAAAAGTGAACGTCTGTCTAGTGAATACTTTGCCTGACAATTGATGAAGTACAAATCTATCCTTGTTTGTCAGCATCAATGAATTCTTCTTAAAAACAATTACCTAATATAGTTCCTCTTTTTCCCATAAAATATCTTGAGTCCACCTCCTGTAATCAGGACACTACTTAAGATTATACTTGTCTGTGTACCAAGAATTGCAATTCTTTGATCCCAAATAAACACTTTGCCTCTTGAAACTGTTTCTTGTTTTTAGGTTTGGATTATCATCCTAAGCATATAACAAATATCTATAAATCCATACTGATATTCACAAATGATTGAATAAATAAGTAAATGGGAGTGAAGAAACAAATTTCCATACTAAAGAATTCTAAAGAATTTATGTAAATACTCTCCTCTCAAGGAGGTGGAGCTTAATTCCCCACCTCTTGAATATGAGCTATGCTTAGCAACTTGTTTCCAATGAATATAATATAGAAAGGGAAAAAAGTAACTTGATAGTGAGGCAGGTGATGGTGAGACAGGGCCCTTGTAAATCTCAAAAAAAACCCCAATCCAGCTCACCCACTTAGATAGACATTAGCTGCTCTGACTGGTTGTGCCCTGGGAGAATGAAGTTCAGCCAGTGCACTCAGATAGCCTCAGCTGCTTGGATTGGTTATGCCCTAGACAAATGAAGCATTGTACTTTCAGCCAATCAGGAGTGAGTTGTGATGTCATTAAGGGGTGCGACTTTCTCCTTTTAGGAGGCAATATAAACCCCAAACAACACAAGCCCTGATGGCTTCCTCTCTTGGAACCTCTCCTTCCTGGCAGGAGTTCCTGCTTTCTTTTTCACGCATTAAAAGCTTTGCTGGTTGCTCCATACTCGTGTTTGCTGGCTGCATTCTTCATCACCTCTAAGACATGATCCTGGGAAAAACAGCATTCTGGCCAGTGACAATAATGTAGAAACCTGACAAACACCAACCAGGTAATTCAGGTTAATATCATCAATGATGTCGTGTTGATACATGATAGCATGCATCTTTGATAACTAATGAGATTTAGTATTCCTTTCTGTGATCTTCCTCCAAAAACCCATAACCTCAATATAATCAAGAGATAAACATCAAACTCCAACTGAAGGGCATTCTTCTAAACAGCTGATCAGAACTGAATGAAATAAGGAAAGTCTAAATAACTATCATGGTCTAGACGAGTCTGAGTAAGTGTAACGTGATACCATGGGTGAGATTATGGAAAAGAAAAAGGACAGTGTCCTGCCAATGGGTCTCAGCCCCAGGAAAGTTCACCGTGGATTCCATGAGACTGAGGAATGGCAGTTGAATGTTCTTGGGGCAAAAAGGGTCATACCCAACTTTATTCCCATGATGGCAGGTCAATCACTAGAATCCCATCCACTCAGAGCAAATCTGCCTGCAGCAAGCTGGTCTCTGCCTCTGCAACCATCTCAGTCTCTGTCCTCAGCGCTACCACCACTCCAGCCTCTGCTCTCCTGCAGCCATGCAGCCGTGGTACCATGTTGCCCAGAGCACTGGGCAGAGCTCTTTATATAGAGTCAATAGCAACGTATGTGTAGTGAGCTAGCCAACCAGGGCCAGGTGAGAATCCTGGCCACAGGAACCTTCACTTTCTCCACAGACATTATATAAAAGCTAAGAAAATATGAGTAAAACATGGAATTGAATTGCATTGTATCAATATTGGTTCATTAGTTGTGACAAATGTACATTTTAATGTAAGATGTTAGCAATAGGGAAAACGGTATAAGTATTATGAGATTCTCTGCACTATCTTCACAACATTTCTATGAATTGAAAACTAAAAGAAGTTTATTAAAAAGTTAACACAAGGTAAAATAGTAATATGAATATTATTCAATCTATTAAAGAAATATACTCTATAATTAATATCTTACTACCAAGAAAAAGTAAGTGTAGTGGAAATTCTTGAAAAGTAGCCTGTTGAATGCTTACTCATTTTTTCAAAATTTAGTTGAGTGTCTTCTCAATTATGAAGGCTTTACGGTTTCATTATTTATGTTCCTTTTCTACTCGGTGTTACACTTACTGGCATATTTACATGTGTCCCTCCATTTTGCCATAAATTCCCAAGTAAGGGCTGTGATTATTTTTCTCTGCATAGCCAGTGTCCAGCAAACATAAGCATAAATAGTTACCAGTGTGTGCTTATTAAATGCATGGAGATTGAGACTATGAAAGCGAAAAACTAAAAACAAAGTGTGGGAATACCATATAGGAAACAAGAAGAAGATAAAACAATCAGAAGACATAGTTTAAAAAAGTAGAGAAGATTAAGAACAGAGTAATTAAGTATCATGGGAGGAAAGAGGGTGAAGTTTCAAAGAGAAAAGGTCAGTAGTGTGAAATGCATCAAAGAGAATATGGGGAATTTTTATTAAGATTACATGTTGTCAGTTGAATTATGCCTTCCAAAATACTATGTTCAAGTCCTAACCCCATGAACATGACCTTTGGAAATAGGGTCTTCAAAGATTTAATCAAGTTAAGATTACATTATATCAGATTAGGGCCCCTAATCCAGTGAAGGAAGAGGGAGATTTAGATGCAGAAACATGGAGACAGCACACAGGGAAGAAGACCACATGAGGATGAAGGCAGAGATTGGAGTGATGTCACTGCCAACCAAGAAATTACAAGAATACATAGATTGGCAGCAACCATAAGAAGCTAGGAAGAATTACTGAAAGTCTCTTCCTAGTATGCCTGCAGGTAGTGAGGTAGTGAGGCCCTGCTTGCACCTTTACTTCAGTCTTCTGACCTCCAAAACTGTGAGAAAATACATTCCAGTTGTTTTGACCACCCAGTTGCGGTTATTATAGTAACAGTAGGAAACCAATGTATTGGAAAGAACCAAATGATTAGGGACCTCACTGGGAGTGTTCCAGTAAAGTTGTTTTAGATGGGAGACCCAAACCAAAATTATGAATAGCTGGGAAATGCGTGAGTGGAAATGAAATTAATTCCATACACATAAACCATTATTTGAAAATTTCTTGAAGTGAAAAAAACCAAAATAAATTTTGTTTTTTCACTTATTATATATAATAATTATTTAAAGTTTTATATTAAGCAACTTTGCAAGATTAGAAAAGCCCCCAATAGATTGGAATAGATACATTCCAAGACCCCCAGTAGATGCCTGAAACTGCTGATAGTACCAAACCTATATACATTATATTTTTTATACATACATATCTATGAAAAAAGTTGAATTTGTAAATAGGCACAATAAGAGATTAACAATAACTAATAACAAAATACAGCAAGTATAGCAATCTACTATAACAAAAGTTATGTGAATGTAGTTTCTCTTTCTCTTTTTCAAAGTATTGTATTGTATTCACCTTTATTCTGGTGATGATGTGAGATAATAAAATGCCTACATGATGCTGTGAAGTAAGGTGAATAGTGTAGGATTCTGATGGAGCATTCATCTACTATGCATTTTCTGACAGTGCATCAGAGGGAGGATCACCTGATTCCAGACCACAGTTGACTCTGGGTAACTGAAACTGCAGAAAGTGAAACCACAGATAAGAGGCAACTGCTGGAATAAGCACTTGGAGTCAGAAAGGCCATGAATCTACTGTTTAAATGTTCAAAAGTGGAACCAGAAAGCCTGGTTGTTAATCTACTTAATTCACTTGACCCTTTATGAAATTCAGCTTCCCTATGATGTAAAAAGAGAATGACAGAACTACCTTACTTAGCAGCTTTATGAGGAAATTAAAAACTAGATAATATAATACATTTTATTATTGAATCAGTAGAGGGTGGAAGGTTGAATTGAAGTCAGTGCAGGACCAAACAAGTGATTTCATTCACAGATTTTTAATCTAGCCTAGAAAAGACTCAGAAATACAGTTATGTTGTGTGTTGTACCCTAGGATAAATGCCTTGGAACTTGAGAAAGAAGACAATAAAAGAGGAAGCTGGTACAGGGAAGGAAGAGCCAATTTTCTCTGAAGGCTTTTAAAGTTTTCTGCATGTGCTCCAATGTGACTGAGAAAGTTGCCAAGGAGATAGTAGGTTTTCTTTTTCCTCCAAAGTGTTGACTTATTTGAAAAGCTTGCAATCTAGTTTTAGAAATGCACCTAAAAAAATAAGTGCAGTAAATAGGAATGGAGGCCTTGTGTGGTTTCACTTCCTCACAACTAGAATAAAGAAAATCCATTGTTTTTCACTTTTATGCAAATTATTAAATTGGATTATGTTATCAATGTCTCCTTGAGGAGAAATAAAGATATTAGCCTCCTACAGAGTGGAAAAGGGAACTCTCAAATGTTTAGGGAATCTCCATGAAGGTGAGGAGATAATCTAAAATAAATCTTAAAGGTGATCTTTACCTTAGGCCATGGTTAAATAGGGCAACTTGTCCATTGTTTTTCATGTGATCATGGAGGAACAATAACAAGGAAAATTGTCAGGCTGTTTTAACCTCTTTCTTTCTGTCAGAATAGAAAGGAGACCATTTACACATCCGAGTTAGTAAGAGGAGGAAAATTTGACCTTAGATCAGGAACAGTGACAGAAATGACAAGCTGCTATGGTTTGGATGAATTTAAGAGAGGATAATGGATTCTTCATAATTTGTTTTTTGCAACTTTAATATGTACTCTGCATTAGTAGTGACGCTCTCAAAGTGGTGGTGGTTTTGTAAGGGTACACGTACGATAGTCCAAACTATAACCACTGGAAAAATGAAAATTGCACATTGAGCAAGACAACTAAATCTTCCTATGTGAATTATAACTACTTATATCTATGATTATTAAAAATAAATTATATTGGTTTACCTATCATATGTACCTACTAGTTGCATTATTATGATTTTATGATATTGTTTCATATCCTCCTATTTTAGATATATCTCAGGATCAGCTTTTGGAAAATGCTGCCTTCTTTTTCATACCTTTTCTGAGCATAATGGGGACCTGAGTTTGGACCACCATATCATTTAGTCAGCACAGTCCAATAGAAATTTCTGTGATGACAGGAATGCTCCATATCTGTGCTGTCTTATATAACAGTCACTGCCCATGGGGCTATTGAATTCTTGAAATTGACTGTGAGACTGAGAACTTATTTTTTTTAAATCCTTATTACATATTATTTACATATAATAAAAAATGTAACCACAACTTCCATTTCCTGTGCTCCTTCTTCCTGCCTATAGACTCATATATTCATGTAGTACCACCTTCCTTCTGCCTAAATTCTTTAACATTTCTTACAGTGTGAATCTGCTTGTGATGAATTCTTTGAGCTCTTCAATATCTGAAAAGTCTTTTTCTTAGCTTTGTTTTTATAGATATTTTTACTGAATATAGAATTCTAGGTTAGCAGTGTTTGTTTTCAGTATTTAAAAATGCTGCTTCACTGTCTTTTCACTTGCATTATTTCACATGAGAAATGTTATATTATTTCTTTGTGGGTTTTTTTTTATGGCATCCTTATCCTCTTAGGTAATGCCACATTTTTTATTTTTCACTGATTTTTAGCCATTATATATTCAAATAATTTTTCTGTCCTTCCTTCTACTCAAATTTGAACATGTGCTACATTTCACTGATATTCTGTTCATTTTTTAAAATTCTCTTTTGTTTCTGTGTTTCTTTTGGATAGTGTCTATTGCTATTTTTTAAAGTTCATTAATATTTTCTTCTATAATGTCTAATCTGTGTTTAATCCAGAATGATTTTCATTACACATTGTAGTTTTCATCTCTTGGTCTTTTTTATAATCTTCAATGTTGCCACTTAGCTTTTTGAACATATAGAATACAACTATAATTATTATACTGTCCTTATCTTTTAATTCTAGCATTGATATCTGTTCTCAGTAAGTTTCAATTTATTGATTCTTCTCTTTAATGTGGGTTGTATACCCTTGCTTATTTGCATGCCTGATGATTTTTGATCAGTTACCAGACATTTTGAATTCTCTTTTGGATTCTGGATTTTAGAAACTCCTATAAATATTCTTAAGCTTTGTTCTGGGATGCAATTAAGTTACTTGGAAATAGTTTGATCATTTGGTTCTGCTTTTAAATATTTATTATGTGACAGTGGAGGATTGCTCAGCTTAGAGTTAACTATCTCCACCTGCTGAAGCAAAGCTCTTCAGTGCTCTCTGACTGCTCAGTCTTTTGGTGGGAACAAGCAAGATATTCAGCCCTTGTGAGAATCAGGGAGTGTTATTGCTAATCCTTCTAAGTGTTTTTTTTTTGTTTTGTTTTGGCTTTAACTAATTTTCTCACAATGCATGCAATCATTGAATAGTACTGGCTGAATAGGAATGCTTGAGGGAAAAGTCTGCATTTCTCTGTATTTCCTCTGTGCAGCTGCCCCCTCCCCAGTACTCTTCCTGCAAACTCCAGTCACCTTGCTATCTGCCTCTACATCTTCTCAATAGAGGGAGTCTATCTGGATTTGCCTGGGTTCCTCAATACTAGAAACTCTCTCAAGGAAATAAACTGGAGCAATTATAGAGCATAACTATTTTGGTTCCATTTCCCAGAGATCCCTGTTATATATGGCTTGCTGTCCATTATTTTGAAAACTGTTTCTCATATATTTTGTAAGTGTTTTGACTGCATTTGGTTGTTCTGGTGGAAAGGTAAATTCATTCTCTATGTTGTCTGTCAATCAGAGTGGAAGTCAAGAACTGCCTTTTTAAGTTAAATTTAAATTTAAGCACTAAGAAGTTGTTTATGACTGCCATATGGACAATGGTTCAGAAACCATAGTTACCTTCTGCCCATCCCAAACTGAAAACAAAAATTGTTAGGTAGTGATTAGTTTCAGGAGACACCAAAGAAACAAAGTATTGTCCCTTTAAAATATGTCTTTTGGATGACAGAAAAGGCTTAAGATGTAGAGTTCATAGTATAGACTGACCTTGATTGTCACCTGTCACTTTTAATGCTGCAGTGTAATCAGGAAAGTTTCAGGTTTTTTCAGATGCAACATAAAATTTGATAGGATCTCCTTAAGAAAAAGACCATAAACTGAGAAGAAAAATTGTATTTGAAAGTAAATGTTTATTTAAAATTAGAAATAAAAAATTAAATTAAAATTAGAAATAAATTATTACAAATTATAAAGTTTAAACAATTGACAAATATTACAGATATACAAATAAGAAACAGCATACTATGTATATTGTCTTATACAACTCTATGATACCTTTAATTTTTATACTATCGGCTGAATACTCTCTTGAGATATGGCTTCACAACACAATTTTCAATAAAGAGAAAGCAGAAAAACAATTCAGTCTTTCCTTTAGCATGTTCCATTTAAATTTGTCACTTGTTATTGAAATATTAGAAAAGTCTTTTCAGGTTCACAACTCATTATTTGTAATGTCCTGTAATTTTTAGGATTGTTGTCAAATTTTGGAAAAACATTGCCAAATTTCCTTAATATAATGAATTATAAGATTTCAGGGCATTAGAAGAACCCTTGTGCTGTAATTAATATAAAATACAAATAAGTTGAGATATTGCAAACTAGTTTGCTCTTACTATCCTCATTGTAGAGACATTAGTATTATGTATCCTCATTGCTGTTAATATATCATGCATGACAGGAACAAATTTCTATTCTTGCTAGAATTGAATCATCAACTTAGAATTTTACACATCTGATGATTATCTCCATACTTTTAAACACTTGTTTTTCCTTCATTACCTATATACTTTCTGTAAAAGGCACTATGGAACTATATCCATATGTGCTATGTCTTCCACTCCGCATCTTGTGTCACAATGCCAATTTATTTTGTGCAGAAGTGTGAGGAGTATTCCTAGAAGTCATTCTTACACTTGGATGGCCATCAGTAATGAAATGATGTACACTTTTGGCTGCAGAATATACCTCACTGATTTCAAACTAAATATATTCTCTCCTTGACTTCCTGGTTCAGTCCTCCTCCAAATGCCATTAAGGTCAACTAACTAAGTGGAAGTATGATGAAGAGGAAATAGATTTAAAAACATAATAGTTTATTCTCTTGCAAATAAGATATAGTCTCAATTTTTACAAAAATGTTTGATTATGAAAAAAACATCACTGGGTACCTCTCATGTCCTTGAGGGTATCTGTTCAAGTGACAAGCCCTGTAGCTTAAACTTCATTAGACTCAAAGGAAATCAATCTATCCATCAACTTTTCCCTTTTCTTCTTGTTGAACCTCCATATATTTGTTGCATGATGAATTCATTCAGGAATGTGCTTGATTTGTATCCGTTCTTCTAAATCTTTTACTTCTATATATTCTAACAACTGTCAAAGAAATTTTACTTTATTGCATTTCCTACATATCTTTCCCTTGAGATTAGACCTATCAAAGGTTACATATTGCCTATAAAGTGATTTACAAATTTTTCATCTGGAATTCAACTCTCTTCTCATCCAAAGGCCCTCTTAATTCTTTTACAACTTCCTTGTGCAAAACACAGCTACTGTGTTGGTGTTCTCATTAATTTTAGAACACTCTCAATAGTTTGCTATAATTTAAACTGTGCTCAGGCATACTCTTCCCTTAAACTACAATTTAATAACCAAATATTCTTGGGACCGTCCCAAATCAGGCCTTTGGATGAAGTAATTTCTCCTTCCTCCTAACTCTTGTGACACATATTGATCACAACAGTAATTTGTTTTATCATAAATATACTTACTACTAATTTTTGAAATATGATATTTTTCTCTAACACAAATTTGTAAGTCTCAAATCATAAAGTTTGCCTAATTTCATGCTCTACATATACATAGTTCACATTTGTTGAGAATATGCCAACATGAATATTGAAACTAAATAGAATCCTTTTACACTTAATTTTAGTATTAATAGCTAACTTTTTGCTGTCCTCTTTTGTAATTTAATACTGTAACAAATTTATGCTATTAAATAATAACAGATTGGTAATTTTTTAATGTTTTTCTAAATCCTTTGAAATAAACATTTGACTTTTAAAAGCATTGATGAAGAATAAAAAGGAAATGAAAGCATTCAACTAAAGCCTTAGTCATCATCTTTGAAATCAAATAGAAGAAAAAAGAAAATAAAAATAATACATTTGAAAGATATAGTTGAAATTAATTTAAGGACTTTATTTTCACTTGAATAGGGGAGTACACCTTACATTCAATAGTTGGAAGTAAAGCAAACATTTGTTTAGCAACGTCACTCCTGGAAATACTTTAAATCCTCCATAAACATATTTGTGTGTACATTGAAACCTTTATACTAATAAGTATAACTATAAAGCAAATAGGTAAATGTGAAGCATACACTAGAATACATATGTAAATATTTTACACTATTTTTACTTATATAAAGGAGTTTATTTTTATTTTTTATTTTTATTGAAGTATCATTGATATACAATTCTATACTGGTTTCAAATATACATACTGTGATTCAACAGTTAACCATATTATTGAATCCTTAGCATAACTAGTGTGGTTACTGTCAACACAGGAAGATGTTACAGAAACATTGGCTATATTCTTCATGCTATACTACTATCCCCATGACCACATTATTTTATGATTGAAAACTTTGTGCCCCTTTATCTCCCTCACCCTTCCCATCCACCCACTGCAACACCTCCCCATGATAACCACTAGTCACTTCTCAGTGTCTATGAGTCTAATGCAGTTTTGTTCATTGTTTTACTTTGTTTTTATGTTCCACAAATAAGTGAAATCATAAGGTATTGGACCCTCTCTACATGGCTTATTTTACTGAGTTTAATATCCTCTAGATCCACCCATGTTCTTACAAATGGTGGGATTTCTTTTTTATAACTGAATAATATTCCGTTGTGTATATGTACCACTCTTCTTTTTCGATTCATCTATTGATGGATACTTAGGTTGCTTCCATAACGTGGCTATTGTATATAATGTGGCAATAAACATAGGGAAGCATATGTCTTTTCAAATCAGGGACTTTGTTTTCCTTAGGTAAATTTCTGGAAGTGGAATTACTGAGTCAAATGATATTTCTATTTTTAGTTTTTTGAGGAATCTCCATACTGCTTTCCACAGCAGTTTTACCAATTTACATTCCCACCAATAGTGTAGGAGGTTTCCCATTTCTCCACATCCTTGTCAACACTTGTTATTTTTTGTCCTTGGATAGTGGCCATTCTAACTGGTGTGAGGTGATATCTCATTGTGGTTTTAATATGCATCTTCCTGATGATTAGTGATGTGGAGCATCTTTTCATGTGCCTGTTGGCCATTTGTATTTCTTCTTTGGAGAAATATCTGTTCAGGTGCTCAGCCCATATTATAATTGGGTTATTTGCTTTTTTGGTGTTGAGGTATGTGAGTTCTTTTATATACTTTAGATGTCAATCCCTCATTAGATAAATCATTTATGAATATATTCTCCCATATTGTAGGTTGCCTTTTTGTTCTGCTGATGATGTCCTTTGCTACACAGAGCTTTTAGTTTTATGTAGTCCCTCTTGTTCATTTTTTGTTTCCCTTGACCAAGGAAATCTGTCCAGGAAAAATTCTCATGCTTATGTTTAAGAGATTTTTGTCTAACTTTTCTTCTAAGAGTTTTATGATTTCATGTCTTATATTCAGGTATTTGATCCATTTTGAGTTTACTTTTGTGTATGGAGTTAGACAATATTCCAGTTTCATTCAATTGCATGTTGCTCTCCAGTTCTCCCAATACTGGTTATTGAAGAGGCTGCCTTTTCCCCATTGTATATTAATGAATCCTTTTGGATCTGTTCATTGACCATATATGTACGTGGGTTTGTATCTGGACTCTCTACTCTGTTCCATCGATCTGTGGGTCTGTCCTTGTGCCAGTTCCATACTGTTTTGATTATTGTAGCTTTGTAGTATAGCTTGAAGTCAGGGAACATAATACCTTCAGATTTGTTCTTCTTTATCAGGATTGCTTTGGCTATTCGAGGTCTTTTGTGGCTCCATATGAATTTTGGATTATTGCTCTAGTTCATTGAAAAATACTGTTGGTATTTTGATAGCAATGTCATTAAATCTGTAATTACTTTGGGCAGGATGGCCATTTTGACAATATTTATTTTTCCTACCTATGAGCAATGGATAGATTTCCATTTATTGGTGTCTTCTTTGATTTCTCCCATGAGTTTCTTATTATTTTCAGAGCACAAGTCTTTCACCTCCTTTGTTAGGTTGAATTCCTAGGTATTTTATTCTTTTTGATGCAATTTTAAACGGAGTTGTTTTCCTGATTTCTCTTGCAACTAATTCATTGTTAGCACATAGGAAAGCAACAGATTTCTCTGTATTCATTTGTATCATGCAACTTTGCTGAATCCAGTTATTGGTTAAAATAGTTTTTTGGTGGAGTCTTTAGGGTTTTCTATGTATAATGGTATATCATCTGCAAACAATGACAGTTTAACTTCATCCTTACCAATTTGGATGCCCTTTATTTCCTTGTCTTGTCTGATTGCCATGGCTAGGTCTCCCAGTACCATGTTGAATAAGAGTGGAAAGAGTGGACATCCTTGTCTTGTTCTTGATCTTAGACAAGAAGATTTCAGCTTTTCACCATTACATATTATGTTGTCTGTGCATTTGTTGAATTTGGCCTTCATTATGTCAAGGTATATAGCCATTTTGTTAAGAGTTTTTATCTTAACAATGTTGAATTTTGTCAAATGCTTTTTCAGCATCTATTGAGATCTTGTGGTTTTATGTTTCTTTTTGTTAATGTAATGTATGAAATTGATTGGCATATGAATATTGCATCATCCTTGCATCCCTGGAATAAACCTGCTTGGTCATGATGGATGATCCTTTTGATGTATGTTAGAATTTGGTTTGCTAATATTTTATTGAAGATTTTTGCATCTATGTTCATCAGGGTTATTGGTCTATAATTTTCTTTTTTTGTAGTGTCTTTGTCTGGTTTTGGAGCTAGATTGATGTTGGCCTCATAGAATGAATTGGGATGTATTTACTCCTCTTCTACTTTTTGGAGTACATTAAGAGGATGGGTATAAGCTCTTTAAATGTTTGGTAGAATTCAGCTGTGAAGTCATCTGGTAATGGACTTTTGTTTCTTGGGAGTTTTTTGATCACCTGTTCAATTTCATTGCTGGTTATTGTTCTGTTCATATTTTTTCCTTCTTCCTGGGTCATCCTTAGAAGCTTGTACTTTTCTAGGAATTTGTCCATTTCTTCTAGGTTGTCCAATTTATTCGCATATAATTTTTCATAATAGTCTCTAATAATTCTTTGTGTTTCTGTTATCTGTTGATTATTCCTTTTTTATATCTGTTCCTACTTATTTGTGTACTCTCTCTTTTTTCTTCAAAAGTCTGATAGGTGTTTGTCCATTTTGTTTATTTACTCAAAGAACCAGCTCTTATTTTAATTGATTTTTTTTCTATTGCTTATTATTCTGTATTTTATTTATTTCTGCTCTGATCTTTATTATTTCCAACCTTCTACTAACTATGGGTTTCATCTATTCTTCTTTTTCTTGTTTCTTTAACTATGAGTTTAGACTATTTGGGATTATTTTTGTTTCTTGAGGTAGGTCTTATTGCTCTGCATTTCCCTCCTAGTACCACTTTTGCAGTATCCAGCAAACTTTGGACTGCTGTATTTTTGTTTTCTTTTCTCTCCATTTATTGCTTGGTTTCTGTTTTAATTTTTTCATTTATTCATTGGTTATTTAGAAGCATGTTGTTTAGCCTCGGTGTGTTTGTAGACTTTTTGTTTTCTTTGTGTAATTTATTTCTAGGTTCATAACATTGTGGTCTGAGAAGCTGCTTGATATCATTTCTTGAGAAAGATGTGTCCTGCTGCTTTTGGGTGGAATGGTCTATACATATCTGTTAAATGCTTCTGATCTAATGTATTGTTCATTGTCTGTTTCCTTATTAATTTTCTGTCTGGTTGATCTATCTTTTGATGTTGAGTGGTGTGCTAAAGTCACCTACAATGAAGGTACTGCAATCTATTTCCCTTTTTAATTCTGTTAGTATTTGTTTTATATATTTAGGTGCTCCTATTTGGATGTACAAATACTTATAATGGTTATATCCTGTTGTTGGACTCATCCTTTATCTTTATCTAATGCCCTTCTTTGTCTCTTGGTACTTTGTTTTGAAGTCTATTTTGTCTGATATAAGTACTACTACTCTTGCTTTTTTTGCCTATTATTTGCATGAAATATTTTCTTCCATCTCTTCACGTTTATTCTGTGTATGACTTTAGGCCTGAAATGAGTCTCTTCTAGGCAGCATATAGATGTTCTCGTTTCTTTATCCATTCTGCCACTCTCTGACTTTTGATTGGTGTAGTCAGTGCATACATTTAAGGTAATATTGATATGTATGTACTTATTGCCATTTTGTTAACTTTTTTCTGGTTATTTTTATGGTTATTCTCTGTTCCTTTCTTCCTCCATTATACTATTCTCTTGTTGTTTGATGGTTTTATTTAGTGTTGTGATTAAGTCCTCTTTTTAAATTTTTTGTGTATCTATTATTGGCTTTAGGTTTGTGATTACCATAAGTTTCAGTGATAACTTCCCGACTCTGTAACAGTCTATATTAAGTTGAAAATTGCTCTATTTCAAACAATGTAAAAGTTCTCCATTTTTCTTCTTCCTCTCCACACTTTATGTATTATATGGTATAATCTTCACTTCTCATGTATCCTTTGACTAATTTTGTGTGTAGTTGGTTTTACTACTTTGTTTTGTCATAATTTCTTACTCACTTGCTAATTAATTGATCTACTACCTTTACTGTGGGTTTCTTTTCTTTTCTTTATTACTACAGTATCATTGCAGTGGTCTGTAACCACAGGCCCTGCAGGATATCAACCTCAAAATATATTCAGGGATGGGAGAAATGTACACAATATGCTCCTTTGGGGGTAATCACCCTATCCCCAATGGATTTTCTGCTTTCTTCACTCTAACTGCCTTTTGCCCAGAGCCATCTATCACAGCAGGGGTCCCAGGAAAATGCTCAGGGTTACCATAAATCAGAGAACATTCAGCTCCTGTGTCCACCAATGCCAGGGCACATTGTACATTCACAGGGAACCAATGAATTGCTATTCTACCTGAGGCCTCTGGTCCCCACCATGTCCCCCTAGGTGGGGGCTTTGACCTCCCTCTCAGTCAAACTGCAATGCCCAACTGTCCTCCTGTGGGCGTGAGGGCCCAGGCGGAGCCTGAGTACTGTCCCCCAGGAAGTCTTACAGAGACACAGGCTGAACATGGGGCTTTGCCTCTAACTTGTGTGCCCTGGACCTCAGCTTCTGCCAAAACCGGATGCTCATGTCCACCAGCTCATCCTGGGTATGGGGGCAGAGCATGGAATGCTCCACAACCCAGGAGGGGGCAGCTCCTCCCCCTGAGGAACCCGTGGTTGTTGCATTTTTATTTTCTTAATTACAACAGAGCAGGCCTTTAATACAGGATCAGCTGGTGCCTTGGAGAATGGTCTTGGCCACAGTTTAGCCCTTGGCCCCACCCCATCATCCTCTCCCAGCACCTCCTCCACCATCTCTGGAGCTGAAGGCACTGCTCCTTCCTCCCCCTTCCCCATGGCTTCCTGCAACATGGATTCTCTTGCTGCCCCCTCCCTTGCTGCTAGTGTATCTTCCAGAAGCATGACCTGTCTTCTCAACAACTGTCTTTCTTATGGGTTTCCGGTATGTTATCACCCAGCTCCTCCAAGCAATGCTGAAGTTTTTCTCTCTCCTTGATAAACTTTTCAACTATCTCAAGAAACACACATCCCACAATCCCGGCTTCTACACGGCCATTTAGGGTCTCTGAGCAGTCTTCTGTCTCAAAGAGGGCTAATTCCACAACTTCCAGTGTCTTCACCCTTGCCCAATCTGGGGAAGGGCCCATCCCTCTAGGAGGTGCTTTACCATAGACCAATTCCCCACTAGGGGCTCCTCAAGAGGAAGCCCCATGGATATGCAATTCCCTGGTGAAGCTGCACCCTCCCCCACTGCCAGAAGGAATGGTGAGTTGTCAGCTCCCACTGCAGCAGCCACTGGGGCCTCTCCACCATTCCTAGGGATAGCCTGCCCAAGCATGGCACCCATGAAGACAGATTTCAGGTTCAGAGGTCTTGCCGAATACTGCCATGTGCAATTTCAGCAGGAAAATCTATTCCCACCCCAGGGCAAATTATCTTTGAAACCGAATCAGTCAAAGGGAGAAATAAAGTGGAAGAAACACAGTTTTTGCTTATAAGCAGTCATCCACTTCTGCTCGTCTGTATCTCTCATGATCCAGCTGCAAAACAGACCCACCTGACCTCTTCAGTCCAGATATGCCTTCACTCCCCTATGGAAACACCTATTGATATGGAGATGTACTAAGGCCAGGCAAGAGATTCTGGAAATATTGCAATTTTATCCAAAAATGTATAAAGAATTTATAAAGAATTCCTACAATAAAATAAATAAAAGACAACTCAATAGAAAAAATACACAAAAGAACTAAATAGACACTTCACCAAAGAGAACATCTAAATGACCAATTGCTGAATAATGTTGCTCAATTTCATTCATTGTTAGAAAAATGAATATTAAAACCAAGAGAATTACTGCTTAATGCTCATAAGAATGGCTAAAATTACAAATATTAAACATTCAAGTGTGTTGAGGATGTGGAGCAACTTACAAGTTGCTAACTGGAATGTCAGTTAGTATAATCCGTTGGAAATTTGTTTAATGTTACCTATTACTCCTAAATATATTCATACATTATGTTCTAAAATTCCACTCTTAGGTATGTACTCATGAGAAATGAGGATGTGTTTATGAATAATCTCATAATGTGATATTCATAATGATGCTATTTGTATTATCACCAAACTAGACTCTACTCAGATGCCCATTAATAATAGGCACACAAATAAAATGTGGTATATTCAAATAATTGAATATTATTAAGCAATAATAATTAATCATCTATACCTATACCCAGCAGTGTGGTTGAATAACCTAAACATAATTTTTAATGAAAGTCTCTAAACACAGAAGAGTAAATATCTTACTCAACTTATATAAAGTACAAAACAGGAACTCTATTATTCCTTGTTCTTAGACATCAGGATAGTGATTATCCTGTGTGCACCGGGGTTAGGGGGTTGACTGAAAGAGAGAACTGGGGCTTTCTGAGACATAATACTGTTCAGTTTCTTGACCTTGGTGCTGGTTTCATGGTTGTCTTAGCCTTCTCAATATTCAGCAAACTTTTTGCTTATTTCTCTTTGAATATTAATTTCAATATGCAAATTTTCTTTAAATTTAGCATTTTTATTTCTTGATTTTTAAATTATTAAACTCATTTATGCCTAATGAGAATAAGCCTGTTGATTCACATACATACTTATAACAAGTCATTAGAAGACTAATTTCATGAACTGCAGGGAAAGCAGGCCCCACAAATCAGCCAGCACTGCATTCTCGGCAAAGTTTACTTACATTATCTGGGTCTTGATTGTGAAAACATTGCCTAACCACATATTCTGTAAATAATTTTTTCAAAGAGCGTCTATTATTTTTTCTTCTGAGGTTTACACACTATAGACGTGAATGAGGTTTGAATAATTGGAGGGCTTATGAAATCCAGAGGAAATCACCAGTTACTGTTTTGCAAAAACAGCATTCCAAGAACCTGAATTTGTTCCACTGGAGGACATGTCTGGATTTATAAAAACAAATCAAAAGCAGGCCACAGCATTAACATTCAGTGGGAGTAAGATTCAGCTTTAAACTCTGGTGCTGCTGGGGCTTATGATTGATTTTTTTCTTCTTCAACTTTGCAAACATTTCCAGTGGGTGGGGCACCTAGTAATCTCTTTAATTCTTAGTCTGTGTTTCAACTTCCTTTTGGAGCAAGTGTTTTCTGACTCTACTCACAATTTTTATCAGAAGAGAAGCTGACAGTGTGAGTAGCAGCAGCTATTAAATGTACCACTAAAAGATCCCAAAATGAGATTTCCAATGAAGATTGTGTGGATGATGTTATGGACTGTTTGTGTAGCACAAGGTAAGAGTAAACAAGGAAAAATTTTTCTACATTATAAACATTTGCTAATAGGATTTTCACAGTGGTAATAAAAATTTGGTCTAGAAAATGTGAATTTAATTACTGTTTTTGTTTAATGTGTGAGTGGCTTTTGACATTGTTAAATTAAAAAATATAAGTAGCTTATTAAATCTGGTTATTCATCATTTTATTTAATGTAAAAGTTCAACTGTTTTAACATTTTTGAAAATTTTAATGTATTATAATTTTCCTTGTAATTATCATAAAGTGCAGTTCACTTTTTTGCATAAAATTTTCACCAAAATGCTTTACCTGAAAGCACTAAACAAGTATATGAACATATATAAAACCACACCATAAATTAAACAATAAGAACCTTCAAATAATATAATGATTGGGTTCATTTCAGATATAGATATTAACTCTTACATTTACAGTTGATGTTGTCATGGCCGTAAAAGTCTTTTAGACAAACATTATTTGTATCATTAGAATGAAAATATTACATAAATTTGAAGAAAATTGATATGTAATCTTTGTAATATCTAAATTGTTCAATTGTTTTTTTTTCTGTGGTTGTATATAAAATATCTTCTAGAAAAGCAGTATTTAAGAGTAGTGAATATGATTGTAGGAGGTTTATTTCTGATATCAGTAAAACTTTCTAGATTCATAATTAAGTTTAATTCTATCACTATTTCTTGGTAGATTAAATTTTTTTTTTTCTTGGAGAAACTTGGTTTCCTAGATCATGATAAGTAACTAATATGTGGCAGATATTTTATTGACATTTTTAAACCAAATGAATTACATATCTTTCACAAATTTCTAAAACATTTTCTAAGTTAACAAACTTTCATTGATAGCTTATTTCATGTCAGGCTTTAAACACTGAGAAATATTAGCAAATAATACAAAAGCTCTGTCCTTGAGAGTCTTTTAATCTAGAGTATAAAGGCAGATAATTTTTAGTTATATCCTGTAGTAATTCTTTGTTTCTTCAAATATGTTTAATACTTTTTTGAAAGATACAACCTTTTTTTCTGTTATAAATTCTCATATGTTGTTGCTTAATTTTTAGCTTGTAAACCTTATATCCAGCCACTTTTTAAACTAGGCATAAAATCATTTCTGTGCACATATAAATACTACAATTCATATTCAAAAGTAAAATATTTTATTGCAAAAAGTTCTGAAACAATGTTAATGTTACCAATCATAGCAAACATAATTGTATTTTCTTTAATGGGAATACTTTGTTTCACTATTCGGATAATACTTTCAGTGTGTTTATGTAGATATCATTTGTCACATAAGGAACATTTTTTTCTACCTCATGTTTAAAACTCAAGAATCATAACAAGTTTAATTAAACTTTAAGTGATTAGAAAATGGAATTTGAAATATTAAAATTGGATGCTAGAAAGTATGTAATCAAAATTAAATAATAGTGATTCAAATTACTTGCTTACATAATTGATTCCTGCTGACTCACTTCACTTGTATTTTACATTTTGTTAGTGTATGTTTAAATGAGATTAATCAGTTTCTGTTGGCAGATTGAGCATTAGAACTATATATGTCATAGGGAGAGTGACTATAAATCTGGCTACTTCCTAACAGATAAAGTACAATTTTAGTATTTAAAGCTACACTTGTTAGTCTCATGATTTTCACATAATGTAAAAGCTAGTAGAGAAAAATTACATGAATTTTCAGTAGATATAGAACTGCTATTTTATTCCTTGTTTCCAAAATAATTCTAAAAGTAAATTAGTTTGGAATGTCAATCAAATCTGTCAATATACTATGTGACAGAAATTTTACTCAACAGAGCAGCCTTGATCATTTAAAATATCCATATATCGTTCAACATTTGCCTGTTTTTATTTCCCAGGTAGAAATAAATATGGAAGACTAAATTGAAATATTGAGAAATACTAAATTGAGAAAATGAGAAGACAGTTTGAATACACAAAACAAAAAAGTAAAGCAGAATCACAATCTGCTTTACTCAACTAAACATTTTAGCATTTCATAAGTTGCTTCTGCCCTGTTAATAGTGAACATTCCTCAAAAAATACTATTTTTCCCTAAAAAAAGAGGAATAATAACCAACAGGAAGAATTTATTAGCCCATCTTTGTTTTTTCTCTCCTTTTTTTATATATTAAAGAGCAAGTAGTACCTTTTCAATGCAATAGTTTCTCTGCATTCACATCCCTAATTGTGTAAGAGCATCAGTTTCTTCCTTCTTGTAAAAGGTCATGGGTGAAAGAATCGCCACAGGTTGCTAAGAACCTGGTCAAATTTACAAGACAAATTTAGAATAACAGTTCATCAGTTATTATTACATAGCTTCTATTTTCCAGAACATATTATGACCAAGCTTTTCAAGCAGATACTTTAGATTTAGGGTCTGAAAAGTGCATACTTTTTTAAAGTAGCCACAGCCAGGAATTCTAGGCTGATTAAAGTGAATATCTACTGAAACATGTCCAGTGTGACTACATTGTTTGGAAAGATACATGTTTTCTAATTTTGGAGATTTAAAGGGCAAAAAAGTTCTTTCAGGACCCGAAATATATTACAGATCAAGAAAAAAAGAACATCTAGTCCATAAGAAAGAGAAAATTTTATTTCTTTATACATTATATTGTTGCAAGTATCAGATGGCTTCAAATTTGGGTTAACCTTAATATGGAAGAAAAATTGATATTATGAAAATCACAAGAATGAATTATAAATTAATAAAAAAATTGTCATAAGGATATATGATATTTTGATATGCATAGTTATCTAATCCAGAAAATTATGGTAGTGGTTTATAATACTAAATTTTGTTTTAATTCCTGTGTGATAAATAAGAACTCCCCATGTCTCCCCCCAAACCCCACATTTTCAAAGATAGTAGTATGGGTAATTACCTATATGGCATGATTTAAAGGTGTAAAAAGGCAAGTTGTATTCAATATTCTCTCCTAAAATGTCTTACACATTGATATTGCCATACATTCAACCAATCCAAAATTATGTGAAATGATGAATACTCTGAATAAATACTTTGGGATAGTTGAATTTAGTATTATTCATCACAATTTATTGTGAATTATTATAAGTTGATAACTTTTCTGCAACAATTGTAGTGGGGAAATGTAGAAATGGACGAGGAAAAGGATAAGAAGAGGACTAAGATATTCTGGAGGCTGAGGTGTTTCCAGGTGTGACAGATCTGGCTGACGGACTGCTGTCCCGCATGCCTTGAGAAGGGGTAGAACAAATGCTCCCAGGAATGTCATGAGAGGGAGAGGTGTGCCAAAGCAAGCCTCACTAACTGCATATTAGGCATATCCTTGGAATCCACAGGCTACCCTTTTGTCTGCATATAATGTGAAACCAGAAATGAATTATTTAAGTTTTGCTAAAATTATTCTTAGCTCGATACAAGTTCCCAAACATTAGTTGACTCAGAGTTTAGTGAAGATTTTCCATTTTTTGGCCTTTGATTGCTAGGGCTTGAGCCAAAGTCTTAATCAATCCACTCGTATTGCAAAGCTCACTTCCTGATTTTTCTTCAGCCTTTAGCACTTTTCCTTCTTCCCAGCTGTGCCTCCTCCTCACCACACACACATCCACCACTGAGCAAGATCCTGCCAACAAATCTATCCGGTGTCCATTTACCTAATTTTTTAAAGTGCACTTTACCCATTTCTTAACAACTTTAACTGGTCTCAGGGCATAGTGCATGAAAAGGACAGGATGCAACTGAAAAAAAGTGTTACATTTTAACTTAAAATTATAAGGAAACATTATAAAATGGCTCAGAGAAAATGAGGTAATGAAACCAAAAAAAAAAAATGACAAAAATAATAAAAGGAAGGGAAAAAATAGATTTGACAGATTATTTTTATTTGCTTTGACATTGTAACTGAGAGAGCCAGGTTTCTCATAAACCTTGTTAACCAGAAAATATAATAGATAGAAAAATGATTATAGAAATATTCCTTCAGAAGATCCCAAGTTTCTTGAGCTAAATTAAAATGACTCCTGATTTAAAAAAATATAACATAAATTCAAGCTTAAGACATATAGACAAGATGAACAATGGAATTACAGATGTTAATGCAACAGAGCTTTAAGTGCACTAAACATTTCCTCCTCTGTCTTCTCTTATCTTTTACATTTGCTACTGTTTGCAATGCCCTTTCCACAGGTTATCCATAATCTACAGATATAATGGAAAAGGCTTCAAGATAGTCGCATATTCATTCATTTATTCTTTCATTTCTTCATTCAATGATAATTTTTTTGACCGTTAAGTGCCTGGCACTGTGACTAGCATTTTTCAAAAGAGATCACTTAGTGGGGAAAACAAAAGGAATGATTATTGTATTTTATTAGCATGTGGTATTTTATTGTACTGGGTATTGTGATAGAGTTAAACAGAAGAGACTCTAGGATCACGTAGGGAAGGCAAGACACCCAAACTGAAATAAGAGGGTGGAGTGGAAACTACCCCACTTCTATTGAAGACCTGAATCTTGAAAGGTGCAATTAAGAGCGAGAAATGTGTCGGGGCTGCAATGACGTCTAGGGAGGGCTTTGAGAGTTAAACAGGCATTGACCGGATGAGTCAGGACTGAGGATACATCAAGTGTTTATACGAAGAACTAACAGGAGTTCTATGAAACTGGAGGACTGAAATCATCTTTTCTAACTCTTCTATCAATCGAACGTCTACAAGTACCCCAAATAAAATTGGGTATACTGTGTATTGTTTTTCTTTCCTTTATCTTTTAACACTTAGCCCAAAAATTGTCAGGATGATTATTCAGATGCTAAATTATTCCTGTTACAGAATTTTCAGGGTTCTCATACTCATGTTACCATGTGACTTGGCTCCTTTCTACAGTAAGCAGTGAATCCTTATGAAAATTATTCCACATATACTAACAACTTATTTTAAGAAGCTAATATTTTTAACTTGAACAATAATTGACATTAGGTGTTAATTATCCAAGCACTAAACATTTCAAGAAACTTTATCTCAGTGGAATATTTCAGCATGTATCCTGATAATTTGTTTTGATCCTCATTATTATATATATACGATTCTACCCAGTTTCTTAGAACTATCACTTATTCTCCCATTTGCTTTATATCACCCTGGAATTACCTTCATGCCCTTTTTCACTATGAATTTAAAAAAAATAAATTGTATAATCATCTTTTTCAATCTTAAAAATATAATTTTATTTCCTTAATGCTTATTAAATGCAAAATAATCTGTTTTTTCTAGAGCTTAATTTTTAAAAACTTTATTGCAACTGATACATTCCTTACATGGGTGTATATATTACTTTCCAAATTACCTTTGATTATTCTTATGTTATTTGTAAAATAATCTAAATATATGTTATTTTGAAAGCTAATTGGATCATGTCATATCTATGACCAACAAGAAGATAGGAAAGAAATTTAACATAAAATGTCTACTTTTGTTATTTCTCTTTTGTCCACTTGCTTTATTTTTTCTAAATTGATTTTTAGTTTTGCCTTAAAATATATCCTCTAATATCTACTAAGTTTGAAATTAGACTATTTAAAAAGTAGTATCTCGTGTTCTTTTCTCCCAAAATTATTTTACAAAAAATAGAGCCATTGAACAAAGAGACCACTAGTAGTCTACCAAAACAATCAAATACAATCTTGGTTAAGGTTTCCCAAATACATGATTTTATCATGAGTTATTTCATATGATTAAGAACACTTTTTAAAGATGAGTTTATAGATATATTGACATTAAAAACAAGTAACTTGTTCTGTGTTTGTAAGTCAATAATATCCCCTCAAAATTTGAAACTGAAAAAATTAAGTGATCACTACTAAATATCACGTACATTTGTCTTTATCTTTGACCAAACTATTATAACAATGTCCCTCAAGTTAAAGCAAAATGAATTTTATTCCTGTCCAATAGCGAAATCCACTTGTACTACTTAATTTAGGGACTGAATAATTTTCAACTGGAAAATTTAAAGGACAAGTGAATAAAAAGTTCACCCAAGTAGTGTCTTATAGTAAAAACCTAGTTAGCATTTAAATTACTATGTAAACACATAAGATGAAGTACTCATTGTTTAAACCCAAGTAAATATTTGACATAAGAAACCTCAGCTAACACATTAACTTAGAACTTGAGAAATGAGATGGTTATTCAAAAACAATTTAAAAAGTTTAAGATAAATCCTACCTCAAAAGTATTTCCATGCTTTTGAAAATGTTTTTATACTACCTATTTAATAAGCTCCTGTCTTATTTCTTTAAGAACTGCCAATTTAATTCAAGTAAATTTGGTTGTTTTATGTACTGGCCAACAGTTTGACTAGTTGGGCTGTGAATTATGACCTCCATTGTGAAGGAAGTAAAGTAGGGACTTAGGGAAAATAACAGAGGTGCAGTGGTGTGGTATGTAGACTTTAGCCAGCCTGATTTTGGAGACTGAGGTAAGTAGACCCACTTGAATAAATAAGATTTCAGTAGAATCTGAAAAATGAAACAAAGCCAGGCTCAAAAGTCTGTGGTAAAGTGTTTTACAAGGAGAAAACAACATGTGCGAAAGACTTAAGGGAAAAGAATTTAAGATGATCACCAAAATCTAAGCAAACAAACCACAGTGGCTTTGGCACAGTGAATACATGGTAGGGGTGACAAGACGAGATCAGAGAATGGCAATGGCCAGACAAGGAGTTCCAGAACCAAGGTCAGAGGTGTGAAATGTCATATAAGTAAGAGGACAAGTCATAGAGGAATTTTAATCACAGGAGTGACGTGACAAATTTTGCAAAAAATTACTTGTAGTTCTGTGGAAAATGGAGAAGTGGAGATTTGGAAACTAGTTAGGCTGTTTCATAGTCAAGGTGACAAATAATAATCAGAACTAAGTTTTTGGAGACAGCAGTGGGAAGATGGAAAAATAGAATAGAGGTGATAATATCTTTTTCTTACAGTGTCAAGAGATGCCATTTAAAGTTCATAGAAAAAGTATTAGAATTTTAAATATTATTTGAAGTAAAGGGTAAACAATGAGACTCTTGATATATGGTAAGCAGATACACAGAGTATATGCTGTGAGACGGTGGTAGGAAGATTATGTGAAAAAGATATATCCTTGTCTTTCATATCTGGTTGTTAAAAGCAATTAACTAAATTTGAAAAATCAAGAATTAGAGGTATAAATGTATTATCTGGAAATAAAACAACAACTGAAAGTAAAAGCATTTGCCTATGACTAGTGAATAGGCTGAATTTTTTGGTGGATAGATGGCTAAGAATATTTTGTGGATGGATTACTCTTTTGGTAGATTAATTACTTTAACAAAAATAATTTAAAAATTTTTTGAAAAATGTTATCACTTTCCTGGGCAGTAGCTTAAAAACAAGATAAGAACTAAGTTTATCAAAATGTTAATGTATTTGTAGAAAATAGTTCTATACTGACATTGGCATTTATATTTGAAATTTAACTTATTTTTACAATAACCTAACTGCCATGAAGTGGATCTGAATTTCTAATGTAAAAAAAAATGTAAATACCCAAATATAATTATTATATTATAATTATAAACAAAACGTTTCTAAAAACATGAACATTAAATTTAAAAAAACACAAAAGCTAGGACTTTTGTGAGGGGTGTTTGAGATGGGGTGGGCGCTATGAGTCTTTTTATAGTAGGGTATTAGCGCCATCTAGTGGAGTAAAAGTATATTTACTTAAATTATAAAAAATCAAAACTAACGTGGAATTATTACAAAGTTCCCTAACATAAATGTGCTAAAAATTTTCAAGAACTTCAAAGAATTAACACATATGAAGGCACAATCAAGTGTCATTTATTACATAAAAGTGTATTTTCATACAGGGCTTCTATGGAATGTAAAATGTTTTCAAAATAATGTTTCATGATGCGATTCAACTAATTATTTTCCCTTTGCTTTTTTAAAAAGAACTACTAAAATAGAATTAAGCTATTGTAAAAACAAGAAAGGAGTTTAATAGTTTAAATAAATCAGTAAATATGTTTGGTAATCAGTGTCTTTGAATTTGCCATTTTTAAAAGTAATGTGTTGGGGTCTGCTAATGCAGTCATCCTACTAAGGGTAGTTATATCTAAACTAAGCAGTAGGCAGTATGAAAAATATTAGCAATTATAATCCAGAGGCATGCATTTCTTATTCATTTCCTTTGTTCTTTTGATACTTCATTAGTTATTTAATTTATTGCAAAGTGAGGATCACATTTTATATGGAGATTCTATTACTTTAATATCTTTATTGTAAAATATATGAGTGAATAAGATATGAATGTACTGTATTACTAATAATTATGATCATCCATGTCAGGAAGTAGAACACTCCCAAGATCCCAGAAAATCCCTGTGAGTTTCTTCTAAATACCTCTAACTTTCCTCTAGAAGAAAACATTTTCTTAGTGTTTGTTACACTTTTGCTTTTCTTTCATAATTTCACTGCCTGTGTACATACCCCTAATATATATATGCTTCTTAATTTTTATATGGATGAAATTATCATGTAATATTTGATGTACTTTTATGTTTTTTTACTTCATGTGATTATTTTTTCTTTTTATGACATTTTGTGGCATTGGTGTATTATTCCACTGTATGGATATACTATTCAATTGTTGTACATTGGAATTATTTCCATTTTGACTATTAAGAATCATATGGCCATAAGTATTAACATACACAAAATCTGATTCACATATGCATTAGTTCTCTAGGATAAATTCCTAGGAATAAAATTTCTGAGTAATAAACGATGTGTATCTTCAACTTCACTCTCAGTTGCTAAACTCTTTTCTGTTGTGATTCCAATTTTTCTTCCTACCAGTGGTTCCTAAATGTTCCACATTCTTTCCAATTACTGGGATTTTTTAGAATTTTTTTTTTTGCCAGTCATGTTATTTTATTCATGGTTTATTAAGGTTTTAATTTTCAGTTTCAGTTTAAGTAATTTTTAATAAGTTTATTTATCACTTGGATTTTCTTTTTCATGAAATGCCTGTTCAAATCCTTTACCCCTTATTTTTTTTTTAATTAGCCTTCTCAGTTTTAACAGCAATATTACTTTTCCTTGTATGTTTTGTAAAAGTAGCTGGTGAAACCAATTAATTCTGCAGACTGAGGCTAAATAGAGTATATTTAGCTTATTGAACCAAAGGTTTTAAAAATCTTCTTGAGTCAGTTTTATTGTCACATTTTCTTTTATAAATTTGTCTATTTCATATATTAAAATGTATTGGCAAATAGCTCTTTAAATTATCCTGGTAGAATCTTTTTGATGTTTGCAAGCTTTGTAGTGATATCACTTTTTCATTCCTGCTCATAGTTATTTGTACCTTCTCTCTTTTCTTATATCTTGATCACTTTTGCCAGATTTTTATCAATATTATTTATCGCGTCAAAAAATTATTACTTTATTGACACTTTATATATTATGTTTTTTTCATTTATTTCTATGCTTGTTATTCTTTTATATTTACTAATTGCAGCTATTCTTCTAGCTTTTTAAGAATGCTGCTCTCTTCATTAATTTTTACTCCTTCTTCTCCCCGTTAATATGGTTGTGTTATACCAAAAGGTTGTATAGAACTTTTGTTCTTGTTCATTAAAAAACATAATTTCTACTGCAATTTCTTCAATGAATCATAGAAAGAGATTTACTAACTTATCACCCCATGATTTTTTTATTATTTTTTTCATTATTTATTGTAACATTGGGGGTTGGAGAATACATTATAATTGTAATTTTTTGACACTGATCAAGACTTGCATTGCACCCAGTGTGGTCAGTTTTCATAAACATTTCATGAAATGTTATTGGGTGCAGTCCTCTCTATATATAAATTAGATCATTTGTTATATATGTTTTTGAATCTTTTATACTCTTATTGATTATTTTTCCTGCCTTTTCCCTTTCAGTTACCAAAGAGGTGTACTAGAGCCCCCACTGTAACCTTGGATTTGTCTCTCTGTGTGTATATATTTGGGGCCTTAGTGGTAGGTGCTACACATTTAGAATATCTTTCTGTGTAGTCGAACTTTTCTTCATTAAAAAGTGACTATTTTTTTTAAATAATTTATTTTGGTATCATTAACCTACAATTACAAGTGCAATATTATGGTGATTAAACTACACCCTTCATCAGGTCCCCCCACCAACCCCATTACAGTCACTGTCCATCAGCGTAGTGAGATGCTATAGAATCACTACTTGTCTTCTCTGAGTTGTACAGCCCTCCCCGTGCCCCCCCCAAAATTACGTCTGCTAATCGTAATTCCCCTTTTTCCCCCTTATCCCTCCCTTCCCACTCATCCTCCCCAGGCCATTTCCCTTTGGAAACTGTTAGTCTGTTCTTGGGTTCTGTGAGTCTGCTGCTGTTTTGTTCCTTCATTTTTTTTCTTTGTTCTTATACTTTACATTTGAGTGAAATCATTTGATACTTGTCTTTTTCAGCTTGGCTTATTTCACTGAACATAATACCCTCTAGCTCCATTCACGTTGTTGCAAATGGTAGGATTTGTTTTCTTCTAATGGCTGAATAATATTCCATTGTGTATATGTACCACATCTTCTTAATCCATTCTTCTACTGATGGACACTTAGGTTGCTTCCATTTCTTGGCTATTGTAAATAATGCTGCGATAAACATAGGGGTGCATACATCTTTTTCAAACTGGGCCTCTGCATTCTTAGGATAAATTCCTAGGAGTGGAATTCCTGGGTCAAATGGTATTTCTATTAAGAGTTTTTTGAGGAACCTCCATACTGCTTTCCACAATGGTTGAACTAATTTGCATTCCCACCAGCAGTGTAGGATGGTTCCCTTTTCTCCACATCCTCGCCAACATTTGTTGTTGTTTGTGTTACGGATGTTGGCCATCCTCACTGGTGTGAAGTGATATCTCATTGTGGTTTTAATCTGCATTTCTCTGATGATTAGCAATGTGGAGCATCTTTTCATGTGCCTGTTAGGTATCTGAATTTCTTCTTTGGAGAACTGTCTATTCATGTCCTCTGCCCATTTCTTAAGTAGATTATTTGCTTTTTGTTTTTTAAGGTGCGTGAGTTCTTTATATATTTTGGATGTCAACCCCTTATCGGATACGTCATTTATGAATATATTCTCCCATACTGTAGGATGTCTTTTTGTTCTGCTGATGGTGTCCTTTGCTGTACAGAAGCTTTTCAGCTTTATATAGTCCCACTTGTTCATTTTTGCTTTTGTTTCCCTTGCCCAGGGAGAAATCTTCATGAAGAAGTCACTAATGTTATATCCAAGAGATTTTTGCAGATGTTTTTTTCGAAGAGTTTTATGGTTTCATGACTTACATTCAGGTCTTTGATCCACCTTGAGTTTACCATTGTGTATGGGGCTAGACAGTAGACCAGTTTCATTCTCTTACATTTAGCTGTCCAGTTTTTCCAACACCAGCTGCTGAAGAGGCTGTCATCTCCCCATTGTATATCCAGGGCTCCTTTATCAAATATTAATTGACTATAGATGTTTGGGTTAATGTTTGGATTTTCTATTCTGTTCCACTGGTCTGTGGGTCTGTTTTTGTGCCAATACCAAATTGTCTTGATTACTGTGGCTTTATAGTAGAGCTTGAAGTCAGGGAGCGTAATTCCCCTTGTTTTATTCCTCCTTCCCAGGATTGCTTTGGGTATTCGGGATCTTTTGTGGTTACATATGAATTTTATAATTATTTTTTCCAGTTCATTGAAGAAAGCTGTTGGTAGTTTGATAGGGATTGCGTTGAATCTGTAGATTGTTTTAGGTAGTATAGCCATTTTGACAATATTTATTCTTCCTAGCCAAGAGCATGGGATGCATTTCCATTTGTTAGTGTCCTCTTTAATTTCTCCTAGGAGTGTCTTGTAGTTTTCAGAGTTTAGGTCTTTCACTTCCTTCACTAGGTTTATTCCTAGGTATTTTATTCTTTTTGATGCAATTGTGAATGGAATATTTTTCTGATTTCTCTTTCTGTTAGCTCATCATTAGTGTATAGGAAAGCAGCAGATTTCTGTGTGTTAATTTTGTATCCTGCAACTTTGCTGAATTCAGATATTTGTTCTAGTAGTTTGGGAGTGGAGTCTTTCGGGTTTTTAGTGTACAGTATCATGTCACCTGCAAATAGTGACAATTTGACTTCTTCTTTACCAATCTGGATGCCTGTATGTCTTTGTTTTTTCTGATTGCCGTGGCTTGGACCTCCGGTACTATGTTGTATAACAGTGGAGAGAGTGGGCATCCCTGTCTTCTTCCCGATCTTAGATGAAAAGCTTTCTGCTTCTCGCTGTTAAGTATGATGTTACCTGTGGGTTTGTCATATATGGCCTGTATGATGTTGAGGTACTTGCCATCTATACCCATTTTGTTGAGAGTTTTAATCATGAATGGATGCAGAATTTTGTCAAATCCTTTTTCAGCGTCTATGGAGATGATCATGTGGTTTTTGTCCTTCTTTTTGTTGATGTGGTAGATGATGTTGATGGATTTTCGAATGTTGTACCATCTTTGCATCCCTGGTATGAATCCCACTTAATCATGGTGTATGATCCTCTTGATGTATTTTTGAATTCAGTTTGCTAATATTTTGTTGAGTATTTTTGCATCTACGTTCATCAGGGATATTGATCTGCAATTTGCTTTTTCGGTGAGGTCTTTGCTCGGTTTTGGTATTAGAGTGATGCTAGCTTCTTAGAAAGAATTTGAAAGTATTCCCTCCTCTTCTATTTTTTGGAGAACTTTAAGGAGAATGGGTGTTATTTTTTCTCTATATGTCTGGTAGAATTCAGAGGTGAATCCATCTGGTCCTGGGGTTTTGTTCTTGGGTAGTTTTTTGATTACCACTTCAATTTCGTTCCTGGTGATTGGTCTGTTTAATTTTTCTGTTTCTTGTTTCGTCAGTCTTGGAAGGTTGTATTTTTCTAAGAAGTTGTCCATTTTTTCTAGGTTTTCCAGCTTGTAAGCATATAGATTCTCATAATATTCTCTTATAATTCTTTGTATTTCTGTGGGTCCATTGTCATTTTTCCTTCCTCATTTCTGATTCTGTTTATGTGTGCAGATTCTCTTTTTCTCTTAATGAGTCTGGCTAGGGGTTTATTTATTCTGTTTATTTTTTCAAAGAACCAGCCTTTGATTTCATTGATTTTTTTCTATTGTTTTATTCTTCTCAATTTTATTTCTTCTCTGATCTTCATTATGTCCCACCTTCTGGTGACTTTGGACCTCATTTGTTCTTCTTTTTCCAATTTCAGTATTTGTGTCTTTAGACTATTCATTTGGGATTGTTCTTCCTTCTTTAAATAGGCCTGGATTGCAATATACTTTCCTCTTAGAACTGCCATCGCTGTGTCCCACAGAAGTTGTGGCTTTGTGCTGTTACTGTCAGTAGTCTGCATATATTCTTTGATTTCTCTTTTGATTTGGTCGTTAAACCATTGATTCATTAGGAGAATGTTGTTAAGTCTCCATGTATTTGTGAGCCTTTTTGATTTCTTTCTAAAATTTATTTCTAGTTTTATACCTTTGTTATCTGAGAAGTTGGTTGGTAGGATTTCAATATTTTTGAATTTACTGAGGGTCTTTTTGTGGCCTAGTATGTGGTCTATTCTGGAAAATGTTCCATGTGCACTAAGAATGTGTATCCTGCTGTTTTTGGGTGCAGAGTTCTGTAGATGTCTGTTAGGTCCATCTGTTCTAATGTGTTGTTCAGTGCCTCTGTGTCTTTACTTATTCTCTGTGTGGTTGATCTGTCCTTTGGAGTGAGTGGTGTGTTGAAGTCTCCTAAAATGAATGCATTGCTGTCTGTTTCCTCCTTCAATTCTGTTAGTATTTCTTTCACATATGCTGGCACTCCTCTGTTGGGTACATATATATTTATAATGGTTATATCTTCTTGTTGGATTGACCCCTTTATCATTATGTAATGTCCTTCTTTATCTCTTGCTACTTTCTTTGTTTTGAAGTCTATTTTGTCTGATACAAGTACTGCAACACCTGCTTTTTTCTCTTTGTTGTTTGCATGAAATATCTTTTTCCATCCCTTCACTTTTAGTCTGTGTATATCTTTGGGTTTGAGGTGAGTCTCTTGTAAGCAGCATATAGATGGGTCTTGCCTTTTTATCCACTCTGTTACTCTGTGCCTTTTGATTGGTGCATTCAGTCCATTTACATTTAGGGTGATTATTGATAGATATGTACTTATTTCCATTGGTGGCTTTAGATTCGTGGTTACCAAAGGTTCAAGGGTTGCTTCTTTACTATCTAAGAATCTAACTTAACTTTCTTGTTAAGGTATTGTGAATGCCATCTGATGTTTCTTTATTTCTCCCTTCCTAGTCTTCCTCCTCCATTCTTTATATATTGGGTGTTTTATTCTTTGCCTTTAGTTAGTATTTGGATTGTCTGCTTTCTTTGCTATGATTTTATTTTCTCTGGTGACATCTTTTTTAGCCTTAGGAGTGCTTCCCTCTAGAGCAGTCCATTTAAGATATCCTTTAGTGGTGGTTTATGAGAAGCAAACTCTCTCAACTTTCATTTGTCTAGAAATTGTTTAATCCCGCCATCATATTTAAATGATAACCGTGCTGGATACAATATTTTCCATTCGAGGCCCTTGTGTTTCATCACGTTAAATATATCATGCCATTCTCTTCTGGCCTGGAAGGTTTCTGTTGAGAAGTATGATGTTAGTCTGATGGGTTTTCCTTTGTAGGTGATCTTTTTTCTCTCTCTAGCTGCCTTTAATACTCTGTCTTTATCTTTGATCTTTGCCAGTTTAATTATTATGTGTTTTCGTGTTGTCTTCCTTGGGTCTCTTGTGTTGGGACATCTGTGGGCTTCTGTGGGCTGTGAAACTATTTCCTTCCCCAGCGTGGGAAAGTTTTCAGCAATTATTTCTTCAAAGACACTTTCTATCCCTTTTTCTCTCTCTTCTTCCTCTGGTACTCCTATAATGTGAAATTTGTTCCATTTGGATTGGTCACACAGTTCTCTTAATTTTCTTTCATTCCTAGAGATCCTTTTCTCTCTCTCTGCCTCAGCTTCTCTGTATTCCTGTTCTCTGTCTCTATTCCATTAACAGTCTCTTGCATCTCATCCAGTCTGCTGTTAAGCCCGTATATTGCTTGTCTGATTTCTGATTTGTGCAGTCTTTCCTCACTTCCCTCACTTCCTCCCTCAGCTGTTGCACATTTCTCTGTATGTCCAACAGCATGGTTATGACTTTTTTTCTGAATTCTTTTTCAGTAAGTCTGTACATTTCCACCCCTTCAGGCTCCTTCTCTGGTGTTGTGTGGTTAATCTTAGTCTGGATCATATTCCTCTGTCTTCTCATGGCTATAGAAGTGGTCGCTGGTAATTGCCACATATGTCAGCTGGGCTCTTTAAGACTTTAAAAAGAAAAAAAAGAATAAAAAAGAAAGAAAGAAAGAAAGAAAAAGGAAAAAAGAAAGAGAAAAGAAAGAGAAGAAAAAACAAAAAAAAGCAAACAAACAAACAAAAAACGCCCACCGGGAGTGGCTTCTGTTGGGATGCTTTAGGTGGTGCTGTTGCTCCACTATTCCGCAGCCATGACTGCGTCACTCCGCAGGGCCCTTTATAGCTCTGGCCGGGCTGGGGATGAATGGGAGGCTGTTGATCTCTGTGGGAAGTCTAAGTGCGGCCAACCTTTCCCTGTCGCCAGCGAAGGGGTCCGAAACTCCCCAGGACTCCCAGCCTGCTGGGCTGAGTGTGCTGGGGAGATCTGATCCCTCCACTGGGCTCCTGTCTCTTTAAGACCGCTGAAAAAAGTGCACGCTTTTCCTCTTTTTTTTTTTCCTTCCCGGGAGCCGGCTGCAAGCACCCTGGCGCATTCCCCACTCAGATCCTGCACCCTCTGTCTCTCCAATCCCTGCTACACCACGCGATATGTGTCAGCGCTCCCCTCGCAGATCACCTGGGCTGGTTATTTCATGGGCCTGTATTTCCACTCCCTCCTGGCTCTGAATCCTCTCCTCCTGCCGGTGCACTCGGGTGGGGGAGTGCTCGGGTCTGCTGGGTCATGGCTCCGTATCTTACCTGCCTCACAGTGTGCTGAGTCCTCTCAGGTGTAGCTGCACGCTGTGCGCTTTCCTGTGTATTCTGGTCTTTCTTTTAGGAATTGTATTTGCTGTGTTTTCGTGGATAAATATAGTGTTGGGAGGAGATTTCTGCTGCCCTGTTTACGCCGCCATCTTCCCGGAAGTCCCAAAGTGACTTTTTTTTAACTTCTGATGTGCCTTAATGTCTATTTTGCTTTGTAATAATATAGTGACACCAACTTTCTTTTTATAGTATTTCTATGGATGACAAATTTCCATCATTTTACTTACTTTTAATCTTCTGCATTTAAATTTAGATGCCATCTGTAGATAAATTTCAGTATTTTGTGTTAAATTTAGTTTGAAAACCACTGTCTTTTCTTTTCAAGCTTGTCAAAGTATAATTGAAAAAATTGTGTATATGTACATATATGTGTGGGTACAAATGTGATGATTTGATGTATGTACACATTGTGAAATATTTATCAAAATCAGGTTAATTAACGTAACCATCAAATCACATGGTTATCCTTTTGTGCATGTGTGTGGTTGATTGGAATGCTTAAGATCTGATCTTTTACCAAATTTTAAGTATACAACACAGTATTATTTTTAAAGATATTACTGATATACAGTCACATGAGCAAAATTGTGGTTACTAGATTCCCCCCATTATCAAGTCCCCACCACATACCCCATTACAGTCACTGTCCATCAGCATAGTAAGATGCTATAGAGTCACTACTTGTCTTCTCTGTGCTATACTGCCTTCCCTGTGGGCTAATCATAATTGCCCTTCTCCCTCCTTTCCCACTCGTCCTCCCCAGTCCCTTTCCCTTTGGCAAATATTAGTCCATTCTTGGGTTCTGTGAGTCTGCTGCTGTTTTGTTCCTTCAGTTTTTGCTTTGTTGTTATACTTCATAGATGAGTGAAATCATTTGGTACTTGTCTTTTTCCACCTGACTTATTTCACTGAGCATAAAACCCTTTAGCTCCATCCATGTTGTTGCAAATGGTAGGACTCATTTTCTTCTTATGGCTGAATAACATTCCATTGTGTATATATACCACTCTTCTTTATCCATTCATCTACTGATGGAGACCTAGGTTGCCTCCATTTCTAGGCTATTGTAAATAGTGCTGCAATAACCATAGGGATGCATATGTCCTTTTGAATCTGTATTCCTATGTTCTTAGAGTAAATTCCTAGGAGTGGAATTCCTGGGTCAAACAGTATTTCTATTACTTATTTTTTTTGTAACCTCCATACTGCTTTCCACAGTGGTTGAACTAATTTACATTCCCACAAGCAGTGTGAGGGTTCCCCTTCCTCCACATCCTCGCCAGCATTTGTTGTTGTTTGTCTTTTGGATGTTGGCCATCCTTACTGGTGTGAGGTGATATCTCATTGTGGTTTTAATTTTCATTTCTCTGATGATTAGCAACGTGGAGTATCTTTTCATGTGCCTGTTAGCCATCTGAGTTTCTTCTTTGGAAAAGTGTCTGTTCAGAACCTCTGCCCATTTTTCAATTGTGCAATTTGTCTTTTGGTGTTGAGACGCACGAGCTCTTTCCATATTTTGCATGTTAAACCCTTATTGGATATGCCATTCATGAATATATTCTCCCATACTGTAGGATGCCTTTTTATTCTACTGATCCTGTCCTTTGCTATACGGAAGCTTTTTAGTTTGATATAGTCCCACTTGTTAATTTGTGCTTTTGTTTTCCTTGCCCAGGGAGATATGTTCATGAAAAAGTTGCTCATGTTTCATTCAAAAGAGTTTTACCTATATTTTCTTCTAAGAGTTTTATGGTTTCATGACTCACATTCATGTCTTTGATCCATTTTGAGTTTACTTTTGTGTATGGAGTTGTTTCATTCTCTTACATGTAGCTGTCCAGTTTTGCCAGCACCAGTTGAAGAGGCTTTCATTTCCCCATTGTATAACCATGGCTCCTTTATCATATATTAATAGACCACATATGCTTGGGTTAGTATCTGGACTCTCTATTCTGTTCCATTGGTCTATGGGTCTGTTCTTATGCCAGTACCAAACTGTCTTGAGGACTGTGGCTTTGTAGTAGAGCTTGAAGTTGGGGAGCATAATCCCTACTTCAAGGGATTGCATTGAATCTGTAGATTGCACAAGGCAGGATGGCCATTTTGACAATATTAATTCTTCCTACCCAAGAGCACAGGTAGTCTTGTAGTTTTCTGGGTCTAAGTCTCACTTCCTTGGTTAGTTTCATTCCCATGTATTTTATTTTTTGATGCAATTGTGAATGAAATTGTTTTCCTGACTTCTCTTTCTGCTAGTTCATCATTAGTGTATAGGAATGCAACAGATTTCTGTGTATTGTTTTTGTATCCTGCTACTTTGCTGAATTCAGATATTGGATCTGGTAGTGGATTCTTTAGGGTTTTTTTTATGTACAATGTCATGTCATCTGCAAACAGTGAAAGTTTTTCTTGCTTAACAATCTGGATGCCTTTTATTTCTTGGTGTTGTCTGATTGCCATGGCTAGGACCTCTAGAACTATGTTGAATAGAAGTGGGGAGAGTGAGCATCCTTGTCTTGTTCCCAATCTTAAAGGAAATGCTTTCAGCTTCTCACTGTTAAATGTGATGTTGGCTGTAGGTTTGTCATATACGGCCTTTATTATGTTGAGGGGTACTTGCCCTCTATACCCATTTTGTTGAGCGTTTTTATCATGAATGGGTGTTGAATTTTGTCAAGTGTTTTTCAGCATCTGTGGAGATGATCATGTTGGTGGATGTTCAAATGTTGTACCATTCTTGCATCCCTGGGATGAATCCCACTTGATCATGATGTATAATCCTCTTGATGTATTTTGGAATTTGCTTTGCTAATATTTTGTAATGTATTTTTAAATCTATGTTCATCAGGGACATTTGTCTATACTTTTCTTTTTTTTTTTGTGGTATCTTTGCCTGGTTTTGGTATTAGAGTGATGCTGGCTTCATAGAATGAGTTTGGAAGTACTCCCTCCTCTTCCATTTTTTTGGAAAACTTTAAGGAGAATGGGTATTATATCTTATCTAAATGTCTAATAAAATTCAGCAGTGAATCCGTCTGGTCTGGGTATTTTGTTCGTGGGTAGTTTTTTGATTACCAATTCAATTTCATTGCTGGTAATTGGTCTATTCAGATTTTCTGATTCTTCCTGGGTCAGTCTTGGAAGGTTGTTTTTCTAGAAAGTTGTCCATTTCTTCTAGGTTATCTGGTTCATTAGCATATAATTTTTCATAGTATTCTCTAATAATTCTTTGTATTTCTATGGTGTCCATAGTGATTTTTCCTTTCTCATTTCTGATTTTGGTTATGTGTGTAGATTCTCTTTTTTCTTGATAAGTCTGGCTAGGGGTTTATCTATTTTGTTTATTTTCTCAAATAACCAGCTCTTGGTTTCCTTGGTTTCATGAATTCTTTCTTTGTTTTATTCTTCTCAATTTTATTTCTTCTCTGATCTTTATTATGTCCCTCCTTCTACTAACTTTGTGACTCATTTGTTCTTCGTTTTCCAGTTTCAATAATTGTGAATTCATACTGTTCATTTGGGATTGTTCTTCCATCTTTAAATAGGCATGAATTGCTATATACTTTCCTCTTAGAACTCCCTTCACTGTGTCCCACAGAAGTGGGGTATTGTGCTGTTGTGTTCATCTGTCTCCATATATTGCTTGATCTCTGTTTTAATTTGCTCATTTATCCATTGATTATTTAGAAGCATGTTGTTAAGCATCCTGGTGTTTGTGAGCCTTTTTGTTTTCTTTGTAGAATTTATTTCTAGTTTCATACCTTTGTGATCTGAGAAGTTGGTTGGTAGAATTTCAATCTTTTTAAATTTGCTGAGGCTCTTTTTGTGGGCTAGTCTGTGGTCTATTCTGGAAATGTTGCATGTACACTTGAGAATAATGTTTATCCTGCTTCTTTTGGGTAGAGTGCTCTACAGATGTCTGTTAGGTCCATCTGTTCTAGTGTGTTGTTCAGTGCCTCTGTGTCCTTACTTATTTTCTGTCTGGTTGAGCTGTCTTTTGGAGTGAGTGGAGTGTTGAAGTCTCCTAAAATGAATGCGTTGAATTCTATTTCCCCCTTTATTTTGCTAGTATTTGTTTCACATATGTAGGTGCTTCTGTGCTGAGTGTATAGATATTTATAATCATTATATTCTCTGTGGACTGACCATTATTATTATGTAATGTCCTTCTTTGTCTCTTGTTATTTTCTTTGTTTTGAAGTCTATTTTGTGTGATACAAGTACTACAAGTATTGTAACACCTGCTTTTTTCTCGCTATTTGTTGTATGAAATATCTTTTTCCATCCCTTCACTTTTAGTCTGTGTATGTCTTTGGGTTTGAAGTGAGTCTCTTACAGGCAGCATAAAGATGGGTCTTGCATTTTTATCCATTCACTGACTCTATGTCTTTGATTGGTACATTCAATCCACTTACATTTAGGGTGATTATCGATAAGAATGTACTTATTGCAATTGCAGACTTTGGATTTGTGGTTACCAAAGGTTCAAAGGGCAGCTTGTTTACTATCTGGCAGTCTAACTTAACTCACTTACTATGCTATTATAAACACAGTCCTATGATTCTTTTTTCTCTCCCTTCTTTTTCTTTCTCCTCCACTCTTTATATGTTAGGTGTCATATTCTCTACTCTTTGTGTGTCCCTTGACTGACATTGTGGGTAGCTGATTTAATTTTGCATTTGGTTGGTATTTAGCTGGTCTACTTCCTTTTTTGTGGTTTTATTTTCTCTGGTGACAGCTATTTAGTCTTAGGTATACTTCCATCTAGGGCATTCCCTTTAAAATTCACTGTAGAGATAGTTTGTGAGAGGTAAATTCCCTCAAGTTTTGCTTATCTGGGAATTGTTTAATCCCTTCTTCAAATTTAAATGATAATCTTTCTTGGTAGAGTATTCTTGGTTCTAGGCCCTTCTGTTTCATTGCATTGAATATATCATGCCACTCCCTTCTGGCTTGTAAGATTCCTGCTGAGAAGGCTGATGATACCCTGATTGGTTTTCCTTTGTAGGTGATCTTTTTTCTCTCTCTGGCTGCTTTTAATGCTCTGTCCTTGTCCTTGATTTTTGCCATTTTAATTATTATATGTCTTGGTGTTGTCCTCCTTGGGTCCCTTGTGCTGGGAGATCTATAGACCTCCATGGCCTGAGAGACTATTTCCTTCCCCAGCTTGGGGAAGTTTTCAGCAATTACTTTTTCAAAGACACTTTCTATCCCTTTTCTCTTTCTTCTTTTGGTACCCCTATAATGTGAATATTGTTCCATTTGGATTGGTCACACAGTTCTTTTAATATTCTTTCATTCCTAGAGATCCTTTCTTCTCTCTCTGCCTCAGCTTCTCTGTATTCCTGTTTTCTAATTTCTATTCCATTTACTGTCTCCTCTACCTCACGTAATCTGCTTTTAAATCCCTCCATTGCTTGTTTCATTTCAGTCATCTCCCTCCTGTATTCATCCCTTAGCTCTTGAATATTTCTCTGTAGTTCCATCAGCATGCTTATGACTTTTATTTTGAATTATTTTTCAAGAAGACTGGTGATTTCAGTCTCACCAAACCCTCTGTCTGGTGTTTGAGAGATTTTGGATTGAACAAGGTTCTTCTGCCTTTTCATAATCCTGGAGGAAAGGTAGTGGTCGCAGGTGAGTAACATGGGTGTCAGCTGGGAGGACAAAGTCCCTTCCAGCTTGCCAGTCACTGTGTCTGTCTCAACTGTCTGTGCCAGTCAACTTCCCACAGGGAGTGGCCTCTGGGTTAATACCCTGAGCTGCCATGGGCAGTGTGGCCCTCAAGATGGCCTAGGGCCATGGCAGCGGGTTGCAGGTGAGTGGCATGGGTTCCACTGTGAGAACAAAGCTCCTTCATGGCTCCCGGTCTCAGCGCCCCTCTCCGCTGTCTGTGCAGGTCAACTGCACAGGGAACAGCCTCTGGAACTGTGCCAGTTAGCTGCATGCAGGGAGAAGCCTCTGGTTAACTGTGTAGCTTCTGTAGCCAGTGGTGCCCTCTGGCTTGTCTGCAGCAAAGACAGGGACAGCTGATTTGCATGTAGGTGTCAGGGTGTCTGGGGAGGAAGGAGCAGCAGGGTGCTTATTGTGGTGAGGGGCATCAGGGCTGCTTTGCCAACCTGGGTGATAGGGCACCTGAAGCTCCTGAAAGTTCCCAGCCTGCTGGGCTGAGTGTGCCAGGACGACTTTGTCCACCTGTTCTTTCTCCCAAACCCTTGACCCCCTAGCAGCTGTGTGACCATTGAGAGGTCCCTTAAAGCACCTTCTTTTCTTTTGTCCCAGGGCAGCCAGTGGTTGCAACCTGTTCACAGTCTTAGAATCAGACTCTGTCTTTCAGCCCCTCTAATCTCCAGAGCACCATGCAATGTGGATCTGTGCTCCTGGGGCAGATTTCTAGGGCTGTGTATTTAGCAGTCCTGTGCTTCCACTCCCTTCCCACTCTGATTCTTTTCCTCCCTCTGGTAAGCTGGGGTGGGGCGGGGAGTGCAGTTCCCACCAGGTCGTGGCTTTTTACCTTACCCTTTTCCGTGAGATGTTGACTTCTCCAAGATGTGGACTGGCTGGTGCACTGTTACTTCTGGTCACTCTTTTTGGAATAGCTGTGTTTGCTGTATTTTTTAAATATGTGTGGTTTTGGGAGATTTCCACCACATTGCTCACGCCGCCTTCTTTTCCTCTGTACAACACAGTATTATTAACTAGAGTCACCATGTTGTACATTACATTCTCAGAACTTACTCATCTTATCACTGAAAGTTTGTACCCTTTGAAAAATATTTTGCTACCTCTCCCATTGTGCAGCCTCTGGCAACACCATTCTAATCTTTATTTCTATGAATTTTTTTTCTGCATCCACACGTAAGTGATATTACGCAGTATTTGTCTGTCTGTCTGACATTTCAATTAGCATAATGCTCTCAAGATTCATCCATATTTTCGTAAGTGGCAGAATTCCTTCTTTATGGCTGAATAATATTTGTAGGTTCTTTATTCACCTGACAGACACTTAGGTTGTTTCCATATACTTTTTTAACCACTTAGGTTTTTCCCCTATATGGTTTGTTGTTTGGGTTTTTTTTTTTATGGTTTCTATTGCTCTGTCAATCTTCTCACTTTGTTCATGCATTGTTTTCCTAATTTTATTCAAGTGTGTGTCTGTGTATGGTATACCACTTTAACAAAGGAATGATAAAAACCATATGATCATCTCAATATATGTTAAAAAAAGCATTTGACAAAATTCAACACCCATTAATGATAAAAACTCTCGACAAAGTGTGTATAAAGGAGACATAACTCAACATAATAAAGGCCATATACAACAAACACACAGCTAACATCATACTCAATGGTGAAAAGCTAAAAGCTTTTCATCTTAGATTAGAAACAAGACAGGATGCCCATGCTCTATTCAGTTTAATAATGGAGGTCCTAGCCACAACAATCAGACAAGGCAAAGAAATAAGAGGCATCCAAATTGGTAAGTAGTAAAATTGTCACTATTTGCAGATGACATTATGGTATATATAGAAAATCCTACAGACTCCCCCCCAAAAAAATTAGAATGAATAAACTAATTCAATAAAGTTCCAGAATACAAAATAAATATAGAGAAATCTGTTGCATGCCTATATCAAGCTAGCAGAAGGAGAAATTAAAACAATAGTCAATACATGGAAACAACCTAAGTGTCCATCAATGGATGAGTGATTAAAGAATATATATATATTTATCTCACAATGGAATATTATTCAGCCATAAAAAATGAGGAAACCCAACCATTTGCAACAATATGGATGGACCTTGAAGGCATTAAGCAAATAAGTCAGACAAAGACAAATATTGTATGATCTCACATGTGGAATCTAAAACAAATAAACAAACTCATAGAAGAAGAGATCAGACATGTGGTTATCTGAGGTAGAAGGAGTGGGAAAGGCAATTAGAGGAAGGTGGTCAAAAGGTACAAATTTCCTGTTATAAGTACAAGCAATGTATTGTACAACATGACTATACTTAATACAGTTGTATGATATATAGGAAAGTTAAGAGAATAATCCTAAATGTTCTCATCACAAGGGAAAAAAATTCTTTTATTCTTTTTCTTTTTATGTATCCATATGAGATGACTGATACTAGCTGAACCTATTATGATAATTGTTTCACAATATACATAAATCAAATCAAGTGTTGTGCCTTAAAGTTATAGCTATGTATGTCAATTATCAATAAAAATAGAAAAAAATGACATCACATCAGATATAGCAGGTAACTAAAGAAATTATAAAAGCATGAAGTTATATGCTTTTTCTTAAATTTTTAAAATCCACTCTTCAATCTACATGGAATTTGTATGTGTCTGTGTGTCTTCATAGATAAAATAAGGATTCAACTTATTCCATTTCACTTCCACTGGTTTATCATTACAAGACTGCCAGAGTAGGTTTCAAACTGAGATTGTCAAATTCACACAATATAGTACCAGTTTTACTTTGTTTCAAGAAATAATATAGAATAAAGTGTATAGCAGTAAGTTCAATAAAGTATTGATGAAAATTTCACTGTCAGACATCACTTCTGATGTTTTAACCACCCTATGGAATATTTTTGTTCTTGGAGATGAGTTGATGCAAATATAGTGATATTCATGCAGGGCAACTATAGGCTTAGGGATATTCAGCTTAAACACCTTATCACCTAGAATCTGGAGTGTCGTTTTTGCTCTCAATGTTACTTACTATTTTTCTTTTTCTTTAGATTTAATTAACTTTTTTAGCTCCAGGAGTAATAATCCTCAACTGTTCTTTATTTATAATGCATTAATGCTATAATTTCCCTTTTAATCACTGCCTAAGTATCATTTCACAAATTTTGATATGTATTATTTTTTATTATGGTTTAGTTCAAATTATATTCTAATTTGTATTGTGATTTCTTCTTTAACCCACGAGTTATTTATAAATGTTGCTTAACCTCAAAACTTTTGAGAATTTTCAGTAATTTATTGTTAACAATATCTAGTAGTCATTCCAGGCGAGCATACTTAGAAGGTTTTCAATCTTGAAATTTTTTAAGACTTGTTTATGGTCTATTTTGGTGGTATTCCATGTCTTCTTGGGATGATAAATATGTATCTTACAGCAGTTGAAGGTTCTATTCTATAAATATAAGAAGGCTCAATTTGGTTAATAATGTTTACATCTTCTATATACTTATTTGTGTATTTGCTTGTTTATCAGACACTGAGAGAAGTGTATTTAAATCTCAAACTATGATGGTGGATTTGTTCACTTCTCCTTTTACTTCTGTATTATTGTTCTAATGAAAGAAATATGTTTTCTTTTCTTTGCTATTAAGATTTTGCCTTTGGCTTTGGTTTTCAGCAAAGCCTCAGTATAGTTTTTCATTGTATTTACTTTTGGGGAGGTATCTGAGCTTTTGAATCTGAGACTATTTCTTTCATCATTTTGGAACTTTTCACCAATTATTTCTTCAAACATTTCTTCTGTCCATTCTCTCTACTTTTGTAACTCCAACTAGATATATTTTACTTGCCTCTGCCCCAAACATTTCTTACAATCAGCTTTGTTTGTTGCTGTTTTATTCATTTTTGTCTTTCTGTATTCAGTTTGGTTGTTTCCACATTAACCTTTGTCAAGTGTAATAAGTTTGTGTTATGCTGTGTCCATTTAGCTCTTAAGACAATCCAACATATCCTTATTTCAGGTATTTATTTTATAATTTTATATAACATATGATCCTTTTGTATTATCAGTTCTTTTGAATATCTTTGTCCTTTCATTCATTTTATCTTTTTCCTATAGTTCCTTTAACATAGTTAAAATGGCTATTTTAAATACTTTGACACCAATTCCAACATCTGAATCTGAGTGACTGCTTCTGCTAGACATATGTTTTTCACTTATTTTTGTCATATTTTTCCTGCTTCTTTGTGTATTTTTAATTTTTACCCAAAACCATACATTTTATATAATATAAATGTAATGATAATTTTTATATTATTTAGCCCACTGACAAGAGCATTTGCTCTTTCTTGATCCAATTAGAAATTGAGCTCAGATGGGCCTGAGTTACACTTGGAGTTTAAGTCAAACTTCTGGTTTTAAAAGTCTCAAGATAGAGAACTTTCTGTGAACTTTTTATCAAGAACTTGCTTGGTCTCTTCTTCCTCCACCCAAAAAATGATGATAGATTTATCTTGTATTTCTGTTTTGCCCGCTGCTCTTATTTGAGTCATTTACCTGAATCTTACTCTGAGTCACTTTCATATATGGTAAATGTCTTGATGAGGATACCAGTTGTGTATCTGAAGAAGAACACTTTTCTTAGTAGGACCTTTCTGATAAGACTGTAGGAAAATTCAGTCCACCCTTAAGAAACTAATTAGGCTTCAGAAAAGTACCCTGATTCTGGTAAGTCTCAGAATTTTTCATGTTAGACACACCACCAAAAGTTTGGTTCTTCTTTCCCTCATTAATATCCCTCCATTCAGGCAAATACTATCTTCAATCTATACCCTGAGCTGAAAAACCCAACGAGGTAAGAAATGGCCAGAGACATGTTTACAGGCTCTTCCCACTTTGTTTTAATTCATTTACTCCTACAATTTCCAATTTAAACAAACACACACACATTTGTTGTTTTCCAGTTTGTAGTAGGAGTTTTGTTCTATTCCATCCTATTCTATCCTATTTAGAATGTTCCCATATAAGTTTACATCATCTAAACATGCTTTATTTTTCTAAATATAATTTATCTACTGTTAAGTATATGTACATCTCTTTGATTACTTTTTTTTACAAATAATTTCCCTACTAGAGTGGAAACAGTATGAGAGCAGGTATTTTGTCTCTTTTTTTCACTGTTTTGTCTTCAGAACTTTTAGAATAGTGTCCAATAAATATCTTCCAAATTAATGAATGAATAGTAAAATGCAGTGCAGCAGTTAAGAATAATATGGCACAGTAAATATAAGCAAATATTTACCATATGTAATAAATATAACTATAATACTTAATACATTTTATAATACTCAATAAGTAAATTAAATAATATTTAAATAAATATTTACAATAGTAAAAAAATAATATGGCGAGGATTAAAGATGGCAGCATGAGAGGAGAGATAGAGGCTTCCTCTTAAAACCACATATAATACAAAAATATAACTAATACAACTACTCTTGAAAGAGCAACAAGAAAGAGGACTGCACCAAACTGTATACACCTGGAGACAAGAGCAGACCTCATGGAACAGGGTAATGTATTAAAGCTGTGGCCTGGTGTGACCCCAGCTCACTGATGGGAGGAAGAGGAATGGAGCAGGGAGGAAGTGGAGATCTGGGACTGCTGAATACCTAACTCTGGAGATCTGCTCTGGGAGGACAAACCTACATTTCATGGTGCTTGCATGATACTCTCGGAATTAGGGGGTTGGAAAGCTAAGACAGGCAGAATTCCTGGAGAGACTAAGATTCCAGCTGCCTGTAGAGGCAGGGATCCATATCCAGCTGCTCTGGGACAAAAGAAAGGTGGGAAGTCTGAGTGACTTCCTAACAAAGAATCCCTTAGCAAGAGAGCTGCTAAAAGGGCAAGGATTGCACAGAGCTTACCCTCAGGAGAAAGGACAGGTAGACAAAATTGTCCGGGTGCACTCTGCACAGCAGGTTTGGAGCTTTCACGATCTTCAGGTGTTCCAGCTCGCTGGCTGCCTACACAGCTCCAAGAACCTCTTCTGTGATAGGCAGCCTACTGCGCCTTTCTCCTGTCCAGCCCCACTGGGCTCGCAAACTGGGAAACCCTACCCTGGAATTGGACCAGCCAAAGGAGGACCTCTCTTCAGCAGCTGAAAGTGCAAAGCACGGGGCTTGTACCTGTGTGCTCAGCCAACTAGTTCAGGCAGTGGAGACAGGCATAGCAGCCAGGACACAGGAAACAACTCTATCCTCCCCCCAGGTACCAATACCAGTACCCTGCAACACCCAACATTGTTTCAGGGGCTGAGGAGCTCCAGAGAGTAGAGCTTCTGGGCACTAGAGGGCACCATACACAAATATGAAATGACAAAGAAGCCTGGTCCAGGGTAAAATTATTAATACAACTCCTGAGAAAGAGTTAAATGATATCGACCTCATGACTCTCCCTGAAAGGGAGTTAAAAATAAAAATCATTAACATGCTCCTGGAGGTACGTAAAAATATTCAAGAATTCAGGAATGAACTCCGGTCGGAGATCCAATCACTGAAGAGCACAATGGAGGATATTAAAAACAGATGGGTTATGGTGGAGGAGATGATAAATGAAATAGAAACTAGAGAATATGAATACAAAGAAGTTGAGGCACAGAGAGAAAAAAGGATCTGTAAGAATGAAATATATTGAGAGAACTGTGTGACCAATCCAAAAGGAACAATATCCACATTATAGGGGTACCAGAAGAAGAAGAGAGAGAAAAAAGCAATTGAAAGTTTCTTTGAGGAGGTGATTGCTGAAAACTTTCCCAATCTGGAGAAGGAGATAGTCTCTTAGGCCTTCAAATTTAAATTTGAAGGAGGGAATAAACAATTCCCAGAAAAGTAAAAAAGCTGAGAGAATTTACCTCTCACAAACCATCTCTACAGTGTATTTTTGAGGGACTGCTATAGATGGAAGTGTTCCTATGATTTAATAGCTGTCACCAGAGGTAATAAAACCACAGTAAAGAAAGTAGAACAGCTAATTACTAAGCAAATGGAAAATTAAATTAACTATCACCAAAGTCATTAAGGGTTAGACAAACAGTACAGAATATGATACCTGATAAATAAAGAATGGAGAAGGAAGAAAAAGGAGGAGGAAAAAAAGGAACCTTTATATTGTGTTTGTAATAGCATATTAAGTGAGTTAAGTTAGACTCTTAGATACTAAGGAAGTTAACCTTGAACCTTTGGTAACCACAAATCTGAAGTCTGCAATGCCAATAAGTACAAAACTTTCCATAATCACCCTAAATGTAAATGGATGGAATGCACCAATAAAAATACATAGAGTCACTGAATGGCTAAAAAAACAAGACCCATCTATATGCTGCCTACAAGAGAGTCACTTTAAACCCAAAGACATACACAGACTAAAAGTGAAGGGATGGAAAAAGACATTTCATGCAACTAATAGGGAGAAAAAAATCAGGAGTTGCAGTACTTATATCAGACAAAATAGACTTCAAAACAATGAAAGTCACAAGAGACAAAGAAGGACATTACATAATGATAAAAGGGCCAATCCAACAAGAAGATATAACCATTCTAAATATCTATGCGTCCAACACAGGAGCACCTACATATGTGAAACAAATACTAACAGAATTAAAGGGGGAAATAGACTGTAATGCATTCATTCTAGGAGACTTCAACACACCACTCATTTTGAAGGACAGATCAACCAGACAGAAAATAAGTAAGGAGACAGAGGCCCTGAACAACACATTAGAACAGATGGACCTAACAGACATCTACAGAACTCTACACCCAAAAGCAGCAGAATACACGTTCTTTTCAAGTGCACATGAAACATTTTCAAGAATAGATCATATCCTAGGCCATAAAAAGACCCTTGGTAAATTCAAAAAGATTGAAATTGTACAAACCAGTTTCTCATACCACAAAGGTATGAAACTATTTTGCAAAGAATTATACAAAAAAAATGAAAAATACCACAAACACATGGAGGCTTAATAACATGCTCGTAAATAATCAATGGATCAATGACCAAGTAAAAACAGAGATCAAGCAATATACAGAGACAAATGACAACAATAATTAAACACCACAAAATCTATGGGATGCAGCAAAGGCCGTGCTAAGAGGAAAGTATATTGCAATACAGGCTGACCTCAGGAAGAACAATCCCATACGAGCAGTCTAAACTCACAATTAATGAAACTAGAAGAAGAACAAATGAGACCAAAACTCAGTAGAAGGAGGGACATAGTAAAGATTAGAGCTGAAATAAATAAAATTGAGAAGAATAAAACAATAGAAAGGTTCAACGAAAGCAAGAGCTGGTTCTTTGGGAAAATAACAAGATGTACAAACCCCTAGCCAGACTTATCAAGAAAAAAAGAGAGTCTGCTCAAATAAACAGAATCAGAAATGAGAAAGGAAAAATCACTATGGACACAACAGACATACAAAGAATTATGAGAGAATACTATGAAAAATTGTATGCTAAAAAACTGGATAACCTAGAAAAAATGGACAACTTTCTAGAAAAATACATCCTTCCAAGGATGACCCAGAAAGAAACAGAAAATCTCAACAGACCAATTACCAGCAATGAAATTGAACTGGTAATCAAAAACCTACCTAAGAACAAAACTCCTGGACCAGATGGCTTCACCGCTGAATTTTATCAAACATTTAGTGAAGACCTAATACCCATCCTCCTTAAAGTTTTCCAAGGAGTAGAAGAAGAGGAAATACTTCCAAACTCATTCTATGAGGCCAGCATCACTCTTATACTAAAACCGGGCAAAGACACCACAAAAAAAGAAAACTACAGACCAATATCCCTGATGAACATAGACGCAAAAATACTCAACTGAATATTAGCAAACCGAATTCAAAAATACATCAAAAGGATCATACACAATGATCAAGTATGATTTACTCCAGGCATCCCAGGATGGTACAACATTCGAAAATCCATGAACATAATCTACCACATCAACAAAAAGAAAGGACAAAAACCACATGATCATCTCCATAAATGCTGAAAAAGCATTTGACAAAATTCAACACCTATTCATGATAAAAACTCTCAACAAAATGGGTATAGATGGCAAATACCTCAACCTAATAATGGCCACATATGACAAAACCCACAGCAACATTATATTTCACAGCGACAAGATGAAAGGTTTTCCTTTATGATCGGAAACAAGAAAAGGATGCCCACTCTCTCCACTACTATTCAACATAGTACTGGAAGTCCTGGCCACAACAATCAGACAACACAAAGAAATACAAGGCATCCACATTGGCAAGGAAGAAGTTAAACTGTCCCTGTTCGCAGATGACATGATATTGTACATAAAAAACCCTAAAGAATCCACCCCAAAACTACTAGATCTAATATCTGAATTCAGCAAAGTTGCGGGATAGAAAATTAATATGCAGACATCTGTGGCATTCCTATACACTAACAATGACCTAGCAGAGAGAGAAATCAGGAAAACAATTCCATTCACAGTTGCATCAAAAAGAATAAAATACCTAGGAATAAACCTAACCAAGGAAGTGAAAGACCTATACTCTGAAAACTACAAAACATTCATGAGAGAAATTAAAGAAGATACCAATAAATGGAAACATCCCGTGTTCATGGATTGGAAGAATTAATATTGTCAAAATGGCCATCCTGTCTAAAGCAATCTACAGATTCAATGCAATTCCTATCAAAATACCTATAGCATTTTTCAACGAACTAGAGAATATCATTCTAAAATTTATATAGAACCACAAGAGACCCTGAATAGCCAAAGCAATCCTGAGAAGGAAGAATACAGATGGGGGGATAATGCTCCCCAACTTCAAGCTTTACTACAAAGCCACAGTATTCAAGACAATTTGGTACTGGCACAAGAACAGACAAATAGACCAGTGGAACAGACTAGAGAGCCCTGATATAAACCCAATCATATATGGGCAATTAATATATGATAAAGGAGCCATGGACATACAATGGGGGAAATGACAGCCTCTTCAACAGCTGGTGTTGGCAAAACTGGACAGCTACATGCCAGAGAATGAAACTGAATTATTGTTTAACCCCATACACAAAAGTAAATTCAAAATGGATCAAGGACCTGAATGTAATTCATGAAACCATAAAACTCTTAGAAGAAAACATAAGCAAAAATCTCCTGAATAGAAGCATGAGCGATTTCTTCCTGAATGCATCTCCTCGAGCAAGAGAAACAAAAGCAAAAGTGAACTCATTGGACTACATCAAACTAAAAAGTTTCTGTACTGCAAAGGAACACCATCAACAGAACAAAAAGGCTTCCTACAGTATGGGATAATATATTTGTAAATGACATATCCAACAAGGGGTTAACATCCAAAAAATATAAAGAACTTACACGCTTCAACACCCAAAAAGCAAATAAGCCAATTAAAAAATGGGCAGAGGCTATCAAGAGAGAGTTCTCCAAAGAAGAAATTCAGATGGCCAACAGACACATGAAAGAATGCTCCACATTACTAATCATCAGGGAAATGTAGATTAAAATCACGATGAGATATGACCTCACACCAGTAAGGATGGCCACTATCCAAAAGACAAAGAACAACAAATGCTGGCAAAGATGTGGAGAAAGGGGAACCCTCCTACACTGCTGGTAGGAATGTAAGCTAGTCCAATCTTGTGTAAAGCAATATGGAGGTTCCTCAAAAAACTAAAAATAGAAATTCCATTTGACCTGGGCATCCCACTCCTTGGAATCTACCCAAAGAATACAACTTCTCAGATTCAAAAAGACATACGCATCCCTATGTTTATTGCAGCACTTTTTACAACAGCCAAGATATGGAAACAACCTAAGTGTCCATAAGTAGATGAATGGATAAAGAAGGTGTGGTACATATACACAATGAAATACTATTCAGCCATAAGAAGGAAACAAATCCTGCCATTTGCAACAACATGGATGGACCTGGAGGATATTATGCTCAGTGAAATAAGCCAGGTGGAGAAGAACAAGTGCCAAATGATTTCCCTCATTTGTGGAGTATAATGCAGCAAAACTGAAGGAACAAAATAGCAGCAGACTCAGAGACTCCAAGAAGGAACTAGTGGTTACCAATGGGGAGGGGTGTGAGAGGGCGGGTGGTATTTTGTTTAGTACACATGTTGTTGGGGATCATGGGGAAAACAGTGTAGCACAGAGAAGGCAAACAGTGAATCTGTGGCATCTTACTACACTGATGGACAGTGACTGCATTGGGGTATGGGTGGGGACTTGATAATATGGGTAAATGTACTAACCACATTTTTTTCATGTGAAACCTTCATAAGAGTGTATATCAATAATACCTTAAAAAATCAGTCTTGGTAAGTTTACAGGTCACTTGCCTTTTTCATAATAGAGTGCCGAGTATTTTTTTAAATTTCAATTTAATTGTTATTTTTAGTTAACAAAATGAATAATATTTTTGTTTTTAAAAAAATAAATAAAGACAATCAGAATGAGAAAAAATATATGGCATAGTAAAACTATTTCTCTGGACAGTTATTCTTACAAATTTGTGTAGATTCAATTTCCGTAATGTAAAATATATTTTATATACATATATACACACATTTGGAAGGACTTTTAGCTGTATATGTATTAAAAAAAAACAAACCTAAACATACTGTATATTTGAATAGTTACTTTAAATGCTTATTTTGTTTTTATTATTTGTAGATTGTAAAGGACCTCCTCCAAGAAAACAGACAGAAATTCTGTCCGGTTCCTGGCCTGAACAAACATATCCAGATGGCACTCAGGCTATATATAAATGCCGCCCTGGGTATAGAACTCTTGGAACTATTACAATGGTGTGCAAGAATGGAGAATGGGTGGCTCTTCATCCATCGAGGATATGTCGTAGTAAGTAATTCATACACTTATGAAATTTATGAAAGTTTTGAGTTGTAAAATACTGAATAATATTATAGCTATACTGGCTGAATTATATCACTATTATTGTTTAAATACAGAACAATACACCATCATTATTCTTAAAAGGAGGTTGTTATCCAAAATAAAGAAAAAAGAATCAGATAGATTCAACTTTAAAAAATACTGTTGGCATTTTTCACTTTTCCATATCTTCAATTCCATCCTTCGATTCTGTTAAGTATCTTTGTGCTTGAACTCCTACGTAAAATGTGCTTCCCTGTGTTTTATATTAATATTATATATATTTTTTATTTCAGAAAGACCCTGTGGACATCCTGGAGATACTCCCTTTGGTTCTTTCCATCTCGCAGCAGGAGATGAGTTTGAATATGGTGCGAAGGTTGTTTATACATGTGATGAGGGGTATGTATGAAAATAACAAAAGAGGTTTATAATTGAATAATTTACAAGTAAGATAGTAAATGGGAACTAATTTATTGGTACTAATTTGCATTTTTAAGGTTACTTTACTTTTCTATGAGCAACACACAAGTAACCTGAAAAATTAAACTATAATAAGAATTGTCATATTTGGATACCACAGTATCTCTTCAACATTGAAAAATTTTTAATTAATACTCTGGTAGAGTGTAGTTATAGGAGGGTGGGAAAATAATCTACATATAAATAAGGGTTCACTCAAAGTCCTCACTACATTCTATTATGTGCAGGGTATTATGGCAGTTCAGTGTGTCAGGTACAGTAAGAATGGTAACAAAATTAGATGATGTAATTATCTTGATAAAATCTTATAAAATTTAGTATAAGCAAGTCTTTTACACTGAAATAATAAGTACTGTTCTTTAAGGTTCCATGGTCTGCAAATTATTCTTATCACATAGACCAAAAATGCCACTATGTTCATAATCATTGACTCTGTTTTCTGACCACCTACCTAGTTTTTATGGCTAATATTTACACTTTATTACCTCCTCAGTGTTCTTTCTTTCCTGATATTCCCAGCCAGGTAAAAACTTATTTTGAAGAAAAGTCTCATACATGGGAAAACCAGTATCATGACAATTTTATACTGTATAAATATAAATAAGATAAAGAAATTAAAAAATAGACTCATCTTTTTCTCCCCACTATTTTTTTATTTGGGGCAAGAAAACATACTTTAAAGCTTAGGCACTTTAAGCTTGCATTACAAAACTCCACCACTCAGTAACTCGTGGAATTTTTAGGATATCTTTTCACTCTTATTTCCTCATGTATAAAAGCAGAAACATATCAGATGCATAACAAGTTTGGAGGGAGAAACAAATAAGGCATACAATGAAGCCCCTAGAAGCATTCTTGGGAAAATGTAGACACCTAATACATATCAGTTCTCATAAATTTAGTCTCTCTTGCTACTACCTGAGGGAAATCTTTCATAGTAATTTTTACCCCAAACTTCAGTCATGAATATTGTATTACACATGACCAAATATATTAAGACCATTTGACCCTGAGCTTTTCAATTTGTTCCACTCTTCACCTCTAAAATATCCCTTTCAATCCAAGCTAATCTTAACCTGGCAAAAGGGATAAAAACTCATAGACTTCTTCCCACTAGGGTCAGTAAATCTCAGTAATAAAATATATTTAAAATTTGGCAAAAAAATTAGCAACATAATTACCTCTGACTGGCTCTGTTTAACTCATCTTTATCACCTCTATTTTGTATAAATTTTAGGTAAACTCTGCTTTAGACTCCATAAGAGTAACTGTCTCCAAAATGTGATTCAGTTTGGGCCTCCAAGAGGATTAGATATTTTGTCAGTGAAATGAGTCCTCAGACCCTGCAATGTCAGCAAGCATTAGTATATTATGCTATTTTAAAATACCATTGATGGATTATTTTACCTATCAGAGAGGTAATTTTTTTTCTACTTTTTATTTTTTTTTTACAATTTATTTTATTTTAGTATCATTAACCTACAATTA
>JAQQAC010002701.1:203564-238149 GCA_029783875.1 Phataginus tricuspis | reverse complement strand
AAATAGGTAGTTTTATGGAGGCCTTCTGCAAAACTTTTTTCCGGTAATTTGCTTGGCCTGGTTTAGGGAAACATGAGCCTCTACTTTCCCCCAACCACCAACATTTAGACAATTGATCTCTTTTCCTCTCATCCCTTATGTATATGGGCCCTAGGAAGTTTTGTATGAATTTTGCAGAATTACTGCAAGAGCTTTGGGGGACTGGATAGATCTCTGGTATCGATGGAAAGTGTTAATCAGAAACCTGCTCTCTGTGTTACAGGAGGGTGCCAGTAGTAGAACTAGAGAACAATCTTTAATAACCAATTATTTTGCTCCTTTATATTACAGAGGCATAGAGTAAATATTTGACTTCAAGTTCTGCAATTCTCATTAACTCTATTGAATTTTTTATTCCTTTAGCTAGTTGGGAACAAATCAAAAACAAAGACAAAGGATTTTTTGGAGAAGGAAAGTTTTTTTAACTGTATAATGGACAAACAATGCTTATTTACAGATGAAAGGAACATTTGTTTATGTAGAATTATTTAGAAGTTTATGAAAGCCTTTTATCAAAATTATCTCCCTGTGGTTATCAAATTCCTTCCATGATTTGTTTTTGAGAAAATTTTTTTTGCCTCCAGCTGTCTACTGTAATACTAAGAAGGAAACTTTGCCTTGCTCTGAAGTGTCTCGTAATGACTGCACATTTTTCTTGTGCCCTAGGGAACTGTCTTCCAAGAAGAGCATTTTAGATTTTAAGGACAGGATTGATGGTTTACTTTAATTAGATAAAATTGACATTGAGTGGGTTGTATAAGCAGACATTACTCAATGACCAAACTCGAATGAATCTCTGGGATGAAGATGGGGAGACAGAAACAAGTGCTGACATTCAGCCACGTACTAATAAATGTTGAGTAACACTATACTTAATATGTAAAAAGTGTCTGGAAAATATCACAATCATGGAAGGTAAGAGTATGAAATGATATAGGAGGAGGGATAACATATGGTTAGATCTTATTTACTATCATATTTTTAGCTTTTGTTTTTGGTGATAGTTCATAGAGATTATAACACTGTTAAGTGTAACTAATTTATTGACTCGGTGAAAAAAACAAAAGTAATATTATTCATGAGTATAAAATAAAAGTAGTATTATGTATAATGTATATAATAAGTGTGCTATGAGCTAATGTTTCTGGTTATACCAAGACCATATACCTGAGAGTTTGAGACCCTTTCTTAGAAACAGAGTGGAAAAGAAAGAAGGGAGGGAGGGAGGAAAGAAGGGAAGAAAGAAAAAGGGAAAAAGAAAGAAGGGAGGTAAAAAATGCCGATGCTATAAATGTTCCCTGAGAACATTTATGTGCAGTTTTAAGGTTGACATTCAGAATGGGGTCAACCTTAAAACTGCACATAAATTCATAGAAGCTCACCATTCTGTTATTTTTGGCTTTCAGGTTTCAGATGCTTGGTGAGATTAATTACCGTGAATGTGAAGCAGATGGATGGACCAATGATATTCCTCTATGTGAAGGTAGATGTAAAACTGATTTATAAGTATATTCAATATTTAAAATATTTGTTTTTTGAAATGCCTTACATTAAAATATCCTTTAAGTCTATAGTTAAATATTTCTTACTCATTACTTCTGTAGTTTCTAATGTAGTACAGAATGGATATCTGAGCTTTTTATTACTACATTTTTGTGTTTCAATAACCAAATATGGGCATAGTGCTTGTGATCTAATAATCAAAATATTAGAGATTAGAAAATCTAAAACTTATTCTTCTTTCCTCTTGGATTCTAGCTACTAGAAATAACACAAGTGTCAGTATTAAAGTCAAGATCAGAATTTCATCTTTCTCAATGAAGAGACACTCGCTGAATAATCACCCAGATGCAGGGATCTTGTAACAGCTGAAGTGGAGAACATGATTCAGACTTCTTTCCCCTCTTATGTGACAAGGAAGGTTTCCTTGTGGTCTTGGTTGTAGCTCTAGGGCAAGGGTGTTCCCAGCCGAGGGCAAGTCCCCCTGTGAAACCAGTGAAACCAAAATAAGTCAAGGGAAGGGGTAGATAGGGAAAAAGGCTTTTATTCATTACAGTCACTAGCCAGGCTCAGCACCATCTGTCTCTTCCAGCTGTGGCTCATGCTCTGCAAGTCCTTCTTCCCAGTCCCCTGTAGCAAAAGCCCACTCCATGCTCCATTTCCCTCTAGCCACAGTGTTCTCTCTACTTCCTGCCTTCCCCTTCTTGAAGGGACTCCACGGGTGGGTCCTTGGTGAATGCAAGTTGCCAGACCAATTATATACTAAGAAGAGAGGGGAGGGGAGAATGGCAGTTTTCTCTCCACACCTGGCCCCAGGTTAATGGGAGGATCTGCAATGATAAGCACCTATCGATATGTAAATGACCAAGACTAGGTGAGAGATTCTGGAAATTCTGCCATTTACCCCACATGGTCCTACTGAAAAAAGGCAGGAAGTATAAGAGAACTCTTTTTTCTTACTGACCCATAAAGCAAAGAGTGAGGATGAGAAAAAGTAGATCCTATTTCCAAACTTTGAACTAGTAAGCCCAACCTGTAGTCATCCTGTAAATAAAAAACATCAGTCAGGATTGTTTTCCCTACTTCCATGGAGAGATGTAAGTAAGGGGTGGGGAGTGGGAAGAGAGAAAAAGAAAAGAAAAGAAAGAAAGAAGAAAGAAAAAGAGAGAAAAAAAGAAAAAGAAAAGAAAGAAGGAAAGAAAGAAAGAAAGAAAGAAAGGAGAAAGAAAGCAAAAGAAAGAAAGAAAGAAAGAAAGAAAGAAAAAGAAAGAAAGAGAGAGAGAAAGAAAAGAAAGAGAAAGAGACAGAGAAAGAGGAAGGAAGGAAGGAAGGAAGAAGGAAGGAAGGAAGCAAGGGAGGGAGGAGGGAGGGAGGGAGGAAGGAAGGAAGGAAGGAAGGGAGGGAGGGAGGGAGGGAGGAAGGAAAAACATAAAGGTTATAAGCAGGCAGTGTTTGTCCCCACAATGTATATTTCTCATGATGTTTTCAAATTGTATTAGAAAAAGTTATATTTATTCTTTCAGTTGTTAAGTGTTTACCAGTGACAGAACCAGAGAATGGTAGAGTTATCAGTGGTGCATTGGAAACAGACCAGGAACATGTTTTTGGACAAGTGGTACAGTTTGATTGCAATTCAGGCTTCATGCTTGATGGACCTAAAGAAATACATTGCTCAGAAAATGGAATTTGGAGTGGAGAAAACCCAAAATGTGTGGGTAAGACACATTTATTATTCCTTTGATTATTTGAATGATTTAAATTTTTCTCATGAAAATATGCATTTAAAACATTGTGCATCTAACCTACATTTACTGAGCACTTACTATTTCCCAGTAATTGGTACAAATTCTTTACATGCATCATCTCATTTTCCTTTCAAAATGACTATATGACTTGTGTACTGTTTTCACCTCTATTTTATAATTGATGAAACTGTAATGTGAAGTTAAATCACTATTTATTTCAAAAGGATTAGTTTATCCCCAAACCAATTAAAATTAGCATCATAATTTTAATCAGTATTTAAACTTCCTTCAAAAATCAATGTTAACAACAACAGATAAATTTAAGTCAACACAGAACTTTTTGTTGTTTGCCTGATTTACCTAACAGAAACAAAAGTGTTTGTCTTTATTTAACTATCTTAGACATAGTCCTTTAATATATAACACATATTTTGGAATTTAATCCCTTATATCTAGAAATTTCCTGCAAAATTCCAGACATTTCAAATGGATATTCTATATCTCAGAAGAAAACTTACAAGGAAAATGAACGATTTCAATATAAATGTCACAAGGGTTTTGAATACAGTGAAAGAGGTGATGCTGTATGCACTAAATTTGGATGGGCTCCAGGTCCTTCATGTAAAGGTAATGTTATATTTCATTTCTGACTTTTGCTGTAGATTTTATCAGTTATGTAAATCATATACTCCTTATAGTTAAGCAGCTTGTTTTTTCTCACAATTGAGTATTAATATTATAAGAATAAAATAGAATAATAAAGACAATATGTCTTAAAATTTTATGTGAGTAAGGCCCATTTTGAGATTAGTTGGTATGATTCTCTCGCTCTGAAGATAAAAACAAGTCTACCTTCAGAAAACTTGAAAACGAAGAAGTTGGTTGTAGGTCAACAAGCAAGTCTAGAGCAGAGCCAGGATTGTACTAGGTTTCCTAATTTCCAGGTGTGTACACTTGCCAACAATTAGATTGCTCTTCTAAGGTCTAGTATTTATCTTTAAAAAGTAAATTATATTAATACCAGACAAGGAAACTCTCAATTGACAATGGAATTAATGGGGCAAAACAGGAGAGTTCATTAACCACAGGCCTAATATGAATTAAAAGTGATGTTGGCACTGCCCAAACCCAATTCTTTCAGGCTTCATAGTGGAAAGATGGTGTACAGAGTCAAGAGTTCATCTCAACTGCTCTTTGCCCACCAAAAATTATGTCTGGAATATGGTGTTATATTTACCCTACTTCATTTAAAATGTTATGGTATCAAATGATCATGGCCCAGAAGAGAGAAGATAGAGAGTTGAGCAGTTTAAGAAATAATAAGAATAGCAAGAAGATACAACTTAAGCATGGTTATAGCTGTGCTCAGATATTTGCAAATATTTATGAAAAGGAGTGAGTTCACTTCTGTTGAGGTCTGCTGCAGTGAATGAAATAAATTAGGATGTCATCATACATGACACCAGAGCTCAAATGCCTTTCTCAAAGGGTGAATTTTGCAGTAATTGCCACACTGTTGGGAGGAAGAGGAGTTGGCCTCAAAAGCCCTCTGAACTTTAATAAATTATATGATTCATAATTACATGTTTAACCTTGTTAAATGATCTTTTACATTAAATAAAATTCTATGTAAATTCTTTTACATAGAATTAATTTTTTAATTGATTTTATTAAAAAAAATGTTTTGGTTGAGTCCACAAGTGCATCCTTTGGAAATACAGTCTCTTACACAACTGAATGGCCTCCACTTTCAGGAATATTTTTAATTTAATTAAAAATTTTTTTAATTTTTTAGGAATTGTTAATACAATATTTTAGAAAGAGGTCAATAAACACAAGAAAATTACACATTAGCTCTTTGTTAGGCTTATGGTATGTGGAGTCCATCAGTTTGTCTTCATGGCATCTGTGTTTCCTAAACAAAGAAAGTGGGTGTACGACTCCTCTGGCATTAATTTCGGCTGTACTTTTACATCCAGAACCTCTCAAGTTAATTTACCCATTAAATCATCAAAATATTGTTTGTACAAACTATATATAATAATTCATATAGTTTATTTTATATCAGGTCCCTTGTCCTATATTGAGGATAAACCTTAGAATAAATCATTATTCCAGATTTCAGTGAATTCAAATTAAGCCTTAGGGAATTCAGTTTTATGTGGACATGAGTAACAACTGCTTCTTAGATGTCATCTAATTATCTATCTTTGTAAATTAGCTAATTACTTAAAATTCATTTGACACATTTTTTTAACAATAGGAAATCTGCGTAGATTATTACATTTGTATTATTACAATTCCTAGGCTCTCTTGAAACCTAATTCATTTATATACACACAGCCCCAAAGACTCCACATTTACAAAACACATTCTTTTTAGAATTTCTTTTCCATTTTTTTGGTGTTAAATCATAACTTAAAATTTCAAGACTATGTGCTTTAGGGTCCTGCTTTCTTTAGGGAAAGAGAGGACCAGGGTTGTGATGCACTGGGATTGGGTATTCTCCTTCATAGGACAGTTTTGTAAATATCAGTATCAATAAAATAAGATAAGCATGCATTCTCTCTTACAACACGCTTCATTTTGTTGACATGTATTTCACACTAACTAGATGTAGAAAAGTCCCTTATTAAAAGAACCACCTGCCAACCTCAGCTAATGTATCACAAATACTTATTTTCCTGGTACAATAGAAGTATCTACTTGCTTATAATGATGAATTCCAAATCTTTTTATCTTATTTTCTCCAAATCTCTAATAAATTAGGAACTAAATAAGAAAAGAAAAAATTTAAATCATCTAGGGTAAAATACTTAAATTTTCTTTTTGTATGTGTCAGAGGTTTTATTTGATTCGTCAAAATTTTTGTCCCTATATCCATAAGGGAGAGCCTCTGACAAAAAGTCATTTATAGGGATAAATAAAACTACCAAGACTTGCCAAGTAAAAGCCTTTGTTCAAAATTCATCTATTCCCAGTACAGACTGGATTTTCTACTGACTCACAACATAAAGTACTAGCACTGAATTATTATTCTTGTTTCAAATGCTTAATGGCTGTTTCTCACAGTAGAAAAAATGTGGCCTATACATTTGAACAGTCTCAAATATTACTTTGAATAGAGGAACCTGACCTTGCAATGCTTTAATAACATCAGTTATTTTAATGGAGACTATGAAAGTAGGTAATAAAATCAATCAAGTAATTTAGGTCCACTGTTTGAAATGAACAGAAGTTCATCTAGTCTTAATTAATTTAACACTATTTTCCCAATATTTTGTTGGTATCTTAGTAAAGTTATGGGAGTTTTTATATTATATAGCTTTTGATTTCAACTCTTGGTAATAAGTTCAGCTGTTCTATGAAGTAAAAGCAAAGATATGTAAACTGGACTTCAATGGGTATATAAAAATATGATAGATATAGAAGAATGAAGTGACAAATAAAAAAGTAAACGAACACATTTATGACAAGATTATTGTCAACATCAAGCACTGGAGGCCAATTTTACTTAAAACTTGTGTTTAGGTGATCACATATTATTTCTAATCTTTGTAATATCATTACTAATTTAAGTATATTATTTTGGCAATAAAAACATATTAAAGCTTATTCTGGAAGAATGGAGTATAAATGTAAGATGAATTAAGACATTATTACAATGCCTCTAGGAGCTGTGTGTACATAGTTGATGCATGTATGGAGAGGAGAAAAAATATAAACAATAATTACAACTTTATATGGCATAGTGTCTTACTGAATATTACAATGATAAGGATGGAGGAATATGTGATCAATTTCCAGGCTTCTGTCATGGGGTTCTCCTGTCAGAAACTAAAATGTTGTATACTTGAAGAAAAGCATATATTGGAAGAAAGAAGGTGATTTAATTTGATATTTAATGAGTTGTATATGCCTTTGAATTATATACAAGGACCTGTCCACTTTGAAGTTGAAATTGGATATATAGATATGGATCTCACTAAAGAAGTTAGAATAATGAAGGAAGGTTTTTATTATGGAAATGTCTTGAGTCACATAGAAAATGAGAAGAGGAAAACAACGTAATCAGGGACAAATATGTAGAATGAACTGTAAAGCACAGATATTCATTCATACAATAAGGTCTTCAGAAAAAATATTTTTCAAGTTTTGATAAGAATCAAGATCTAGAAAAAAGATGGCAGAGTAGGAAGGCAAGGCAGAACCTTCCTCCCACACACACACCAAGGAAGCAAATATACCTAAACCTGAAAACTGCAGATTACCTATACCTAGCAAAGAAGAGAAGACCACACAGAGAAAGGTAAAGTGGCAGAGCGAGACTGAGTGGACACAAGCCTTTCCCTCATCCCAGCCCACACACGGGAGGAAAAGGAATGGATCAGGGAGAAGATAGGTGCTTAGGAACTCTGCACATCTGGCCCTGGAGATGTGCTTTGGAAACAGGAGCATATTGCACTGGTTTCTGGTGATTAGTGGGAATGGATACCAGGGACATTTGGAACACTCTGGGAGACTGAGACTCCAGCTTCTTGTGGAAGAAAGAAATTCTCCACAGATCCTGCTGAGACCTAAAAAGAGGCAGCAGTTTGAAATATTTGACAGGAGCAGGAGGGGTAGCAAAGGGCAATGGATGCTCTCTCCGCAGGAGAAAGGGAAGATGGATAACTGTTTCACAGTCCTCCCTTGGCCCAACAGGGGTCCCAGGTCCTCCATTCCAACTGCTGGCCACTCAGCCCTGAGGTGCTACCCTGAAGTCCAGTACAACAGACTACTTTGCTCAACAACATCAAATTATGCTACCTGGAAGACATAGGGAGGCTTTCCTAGCTTTCTAGGCCCTGTTTCAGGTCAATTAAAGAGGTGCCTGCAGAAACCAGTTCCCAGTGCTCCTTCATCCTCACAGGAAGCCAACCCACTAGTGCATGACTCATCACACCATGTACCTGACCCAGAGCTCTGTGATCAGTCTCCCTTCCCTATTAACACAGCAGCTGTGTCATTGCTGCAGAGCAAGCAGAAGGTGGCCCTGCCCACAATGATATTAGCAGAAGCCACTGCTCTGATCACAAAGAGACAGATGAGGCAAACTGCTGGTCACAGTGTACTGAGAGAGACCAGTACCAGCAGACAGACAGGAAGGAGTCCCTGCCTATTGTCCACCAACAATAACTGCACCTCCACTGGAAAATAAACAGTAGTGAGCTTCTGGGAATCACAGGATGTTTTCTTCATAAAGCCATTACTCTCTAGACCAGGAAACAGAGCAGATCCAACCCAAAGGAAGAAATACAGAAATGCTTACAAAAAGTGGTGGCAGAGGAATATGTTCCAAAAAAACTATAGGATGACACTAGAAAGAGGGATGAATGAAATGGAAATCACCAAACTTCTTGATAAATATTTCAAAGTAACTGTCATAAATATGCTCACTAATCTGCAGAAAAGTATTGAAGATATCAGGGAGGATTTCAACAAAGAGATAGGGCTGTAAAAGATCCACTCAGAGCTGAAGAATACAGTGACAGGAATGAAATATACAACTGAGGGAATGAATAATAGACTGCTGCAAGTAGAGGAAACAATCAATGAGATGAAAATCAGAGAACAGGAAAACAATGCAACTGAGGAACAGAGAAATAAAAGAATACCCAGGAGTGGCAAAATGCTGATAACCTTGTGACTATTACAAATGAAATAATATTTACATAATAGGTGTACTAGAAGGAGAAAAGACAAAGGGAAAAAAGTCTCTATGAGGAAATAATTGTTGAAAACTTCCCCAATGTGGAGAAGGAAATAAACACTCAGGTCATGAAAGTTCAGAGAACCCCTAACAAAATGAACCCCAGGAAGATAACACCAAGACATACAATTAAAATGTCAAAGGTTAAATATAAGGGGAGAGTATTGAAAGCAGCCAGAGAAAAAATATTACTTATAAGGGAAACCCCATCAGGCTATCAGCAGACTTCTCAACAGCTACTTTACAGGCCAGAAAGAGTGAAATGAAATATTTAATGTATTGAAACAGAAATACCTTCAAACAAGAATCCCCTACCCAGCAAGACTATCACTTAAATTAGGAGAGATTAAACACTTCCAAGGTAAATGAAGGCTGAAGGAATTGATAACTACTAAACCAGCATTACAGATATGTTGAAGGAACTTCAGTAGATGGAAATGTTCCAAAACCTAGTTTTCAGAGTAAAAATAAACCCACAGTAAAGGTAGTAGACCAATTACTTGCAAAGCAAGCATGAAATTAAAGCAAAACAAAACAATGTAGTTGTGAGTAAAATTGTAATAGTTCCATAATATTTCGCCTGGCTTTAGTACATCTGCATATCAATAGGCATTCAGAGATGGAAAGAAGTATGGCTTTAGTGCATTTGCATGATTACTCAGGAAGGTAGAGAAGTTCATCTCCATATCAGAGGGTAATTACCTGGGCAAGGAGGGCTTATCTGTACCTAAGAGGTGAGGGGACGGCCAGTTTTGGGTCTGCTGGAGCAGGAGAGAGAAATGGCCCAGACTGCAGTTTGTTTAAGTAATAAACAGATTTTAAAGTTTATTTCTCCCTTTGACTGATTTTGGTTTTCAGAGGTATTTTGCACTGGGATTTCCTTTCCCTGGACTTACAATAGTAAAACCAACTGTATACAAAATCAGTAACGGAATACACAAAAAATGAAGATTATGACATGTAATACATAGCATGAAAAGGAAAAAAAAGGTAAAAAAGTACTTTCAGATTGTGTTTTAAACAGAGCAATCATCAGCTTATATAGTTAGGAAGCTGTTCTTGAACCTTATGGTAACAATAAACTTAAACCCTGTAATAGATACATAAAGAATTAAAGAAGAGAAAATAAAATCACAGCACTAAAGAAAACCATCAAATAACCAGAGAAGTGTAGAAAGGGGGAGAAAAAGAACAGAGGGCAACTATAAAAACAACCAGAAAATGTTAATAAAAATAGCAATAAGTACAAATGTATAAATAATTATCTTAAATGTAAATGGACTGAATGCACCAATTAGAAGACATAGAGTTGAAGAATGGGTAAAGAAACAAGACCCACCTATGTGCTGCCTGCAAGAGACTCACTTCAGACTCAAAGACACACACAGATTAAAGTGAAAGGAAGGAAAAAGTTATTTAATGCAAATAATAGGTAGAAAAAAGCAGGAGAGTTCAGAGTTCTGGGAAGATGGTGGCATGAGCAGGACGCTGGAAATCTCCTCCCAAAACCATATATATTTATGAAAATACAACAAATACAACTATTCCTAAAAGAGAGACCAGAAGATACAAGACAGCACTCAGCCTGCAACTGCATCTGAGAGGACTCGGCACCACGTGAGGTGGGTAAGATATGGAGCCACGTCCCAGTGGGACCCGAGCACTCCCCAACCCCAGTGCACCAGCTGGAGGAGAGGATTCAGAGTTGGGAGGGAGTGGAAGTACAGGCCCGTGAAATAACCAGTGCAGGTGATCTGCTCCAGGAGTGCTGACACACATTGCACGGTGTATCAGAGATTGGAGAGACAGAAGGTACAGGATCTGAGCCTGGAAATGCACTGGGTCCTCGCAGCTGGCTCCCCAGGACAAGGGAAAACTGCACACTTTTTTAAAGCAGTCTTAAAGAGATAGGGGCCCAATGGAGGAACACGATCATTCCAGCACACTCAGCCCAGCAGGCTGGGAGTCCTGGGGAATTTTGGACCCCTTGACTGGCAACTGGGAAAAAGTAGCCCTACTGAAACTTCCCACAGAGATCAGCAGCCTACCATTCGTTCTCACCATGGCCAAAGCTACAAAGGGCCCTGTGGAGCAGCACTGCAGGAGCAGTGGAGCAACAGCGCCACCTACAGCATCCTCAAAGAATCTACACCTGGCGGACGTCTTTTTGTTTGTTTTCTCTTTTCTTTTTCTTCTCTGTTCTCTCTTTCTTTTCTTTCTTCTTTTTTTAACTCTTAAAGAACCCAGCAGACATACATAGCACCTACAGTGACCACTTCTATCATCATGAAAAGACAGAGGAACATGGTAAAAACAAAGCTTATCCAGACCCAGACACCAGAGAGGGAGTCTGAGGGGATGGAAGTGCACAATCTTCCTGAAAAAGAATTCAGAATAAAAGTTATAACCATACTGATGGATCTACAGAGAAATATGCAAGAGCTGAGGGAGGAAGTGAGGAAAGACAATACAGAAATGAGATAAGCCATCAACGGGCTTAGGAGCAGACTGGATGAGATGCAAGAGACTGTTAATGGAATAGAAAATAGAGAATAGGAATACAGAGAAGCTGAGGCAGAGAGAGATAAAAGGATCGCTAGGAATGAAAGAATATTAAGAGAACTGTGTGACCAATCCAAATGGAAAAATATTCGCATTATTGGAGTACCAGAGGAAGAAGAGAGAGAAAAAGGAATAGAAAGTGTCTTTGAAGAAATTGTTGAAAACTTTTCCACGCTGGGGAACGAAATAGTCTCCCAGTCCACGGAAGCCCACAGATCTCCCAACACAAGGGAACCAAGGAAGACAACAACAAAACACATAATAATTAAAATGGCAAAGATCAAAGATAAAGACAGAATATTAAAGGCAGCTAGAGAGAGAAAAAAGATCACCTACAAAGGAAAACCTATCAGACTATCACCAGACTTCTCAACAGAAACCTTACAGGCCAGAAGAGAATGGCATGATATATTTAACGTTATGAAACAGAAGGGCCTCGAACCAAGAATATTGTATCCAGCATGATTATCATTTAAATATGATGGCAGGATTAAACAATTTCCAGACAAGTGAAAGCTGAGAGAGTTTGCCTCCCATAAACCACCTCTACAGGATATCTTAAATGGACTGCTCTAGAGGGAAGCACTCATAAGGTTAAAAAGATGTCACCATAGAAAATAAAATCATAGCAAAGAAAGCAGACCATCCAAATACTAACTAAAGTCAAAGAATGAAAAACCTAGAATATAAAGAATAAAAGAGGAAGAATAAGAAGGCAGAGAAATAAAGAAACATCAGACTGTGTTTACAATAACTTAACAAGAAAGTTAAGTTAGATTGTTAGATAGTAAAGAAGCAACCCTGGGAACTTTGGTAGCCACGAATCTAAAGCCACCAATGGCAATAAGTACATATTTATCAATAATCACCCTAAATGTAAATGGACTGAATGCACCAATCAAAAGACACAGAGTAACAGAATGGATAAAAAAACAAGCCCATCTATATGCTGCTTACAAGAGACTCACCTCAAACTCAAAGATATACACAGACTAAAAGTAAAGGGATGGAAAAAGATATTTCATGCAAACAACAAGGAAAAAAGCAGGTGTTACAGTACTTGTATCAGACAAAATAGACGTCAAAACGAAGAATGTAGCAAGAGATAAAGAAGGACATAACATAATGATAAAGGGGTCAATCCAACAAGAGGAAATAACCATTATAAATATATATGCACCCAACACAGGAGCACAGGCATATGTGAAACAAATACTAACAGAATTAAAGGAGGAAATAGAAAGGAATGCATTCATTTTAGGAGACTTCAACACATCACTCACCACAAAGAATATATCAACCAGACAGAAAATAAGTAAAGACACAGAGGCACTGAACAACACACAAGAAAAGATGGACTGAACATATCTACAGAACCCTACACCCAAAAGCAACAGGATACACCTTCTCCTCAAGTGCACATGGAACATTTTCCAGAATAGACCACATACTAGTCCACAAAAAGAAGCTCAGTAAATTCAAAAATATTGAAATTCTACCAACCAACTTCTCATATCACAAAGGTATAAAACTAGACATAAAGTTTAGAAAGAAAACAAAAAGGCCCACAAAGAAATGGAGACTTAACATTCTCCTAATAAATCAATCGGTTAAAGACCAAATCAAAACAGAAATCAAAGAATATATGGAGACTAATGACAACAACAACACAAAGCCAAAAGTTCTGTGGGATGCAGCAAAGGCAGTCCCAAGAGGAAAGTATATTGCAATCGAGGCCTATTTAAAGAAGGAAGAACATGCCCAAATGAACAGTCTAAAGACACAATAACTGAAATTGGAAAAAGAAGAACAAATGAGGCCCAAAGGCACCAGAAGGAGGGACATAATAAAGATCAGAGAAGAAATAAATAAAATTGAGAAGAATAAAACAACAGAAAAGATCAATGAAACCAAGAGCAGGTTCTTTGAAAAAATAAACAAAATAGATAAACCCCTAGCCAGACTCATTAAGAGAAAAAGAGAATCTACACACATAAACAGAATCAGAAATGAGAAAGGAAAAATAATGATGGACCCCACAGAAATACAAAGAATTATAAGAGAATATTACGACCATCTATAGGCTAACAAGTTGGAAAACCCAGAAGAAATGGACAACTTTTTAGAAAAATACAACCTTCCAAGACTAACCAAGCAAGAAACAGAAAAACTAAACAGACCAATCACCAGCAACAAAATTGAACTGGTAATCAAAAAACTACCAAGAACAAAACCCCTGGACCAGACAGATTCACCTCTGAATACTACCAGACATACAAAGAAGAAATAACACCCATTCCTTTTAAAGTTTTCCAAAATATAGAAGATGAGGGTACACTTCCAAACTCATTCTATGAAGCCAGCATCACTCTAATACCAAAACCGGGCAAAGACCTCACCAAAAAAGAAAATTACAGATCATAATCGCTGATGAACATAGATGCAAAAACGCTCAACAAAATATTAGCAAACCAAATTCAAAAATATATCAAGAGGACCATACAACATTATCAAGTGGGATTCATCCCAGGGATGCAAGGATGTTACATTCACAAATCGATCAACATCATCCACCAAACCAACAAAACGAAGAACAAAACCCACATGATCATCTCCATAGATGCTGAAAAAGCGTTTGACAAAATTCAGCAGCCATTCATGATTAAAACTCTCAATAAAATGCATATAGAGGGCACCTCAACATCATAAAGGCCATATATGACAAACCCACAGCTAACATCATACTTAACAGTGAGAAGCTGAAAGCCTTTCATCGAAGATCAGGAAAAGACAGGGATGCCCACTCTCTCAACTGTTATTCAACATAGTACTGGAGGTGGTAGCCACGGCAATCAGACACAACAAAGAAATAAAACGCATCCCGATTGGTAAAGAAGAAGTAAAATTGTCACTATTTGCAGATAACATGAGATTGTATATAAAAAACCCTAAAAACTCCACTCCCAAACTACTAAAACTAATATCTGAATTCAGCAAAGTTGCAGGATACAAAATTAACACACAGAAATCTGTTGCTTTCCTATACACTAACGATGAACCAACAGAAAGAGAAATCAGGAAAACAATTCTATTCACAATTGCATCAAAAAGAATAAAATACCTAGGAATAACCTAACAAAGGAAGTGAAACACCTGTACTCTGAAAATTACAAGACACTCCTAAGAGAAATTAAAGAGGACCCTAACAAATGGAAATGCATCCCATGCACTTGGCTAGGTAGAAGAAATATTGTCAAAATGGCTATACTACCTAAAGCAATCTACAGATTCAATGCAATCTCTATCAAAAAACCACAAGGTTTCTTCAATGAACTGGAACAAATAATCCCAAAATTCATGTGGAACCACAAAAGACCCTGAATAGCCAAAGCATTCCTGAGAAGGAGGAATAAAACAGGGGGATTTATGCTCCCTGACTTCCAGCTGTACTACAAAGCCACAGTAATCAAGACAATTTTGTATTCCACAAAACAGACCCACAGACCAGTGGAACAGAATAGAAAATCCAAACATTAACCAAAACATATACAGTCAATTAATATTTGATAAAGGAGCCTTGGATATACAATAGGGAGATGAAAGCCTCTTCAGCAGTTGGTGTTGACAAAACAGGACAGCTACACGTAAGAGAATGAAACTGTACTACTGTCTAATCTCATACACAAATGTAAACTCAAAATGGATCGAAGACCTGAATGTAAGTCATGAAACCATAAAACTCTTAGAAAAAACATAGGCAAAAATCTCTTGGACATAAACATCAATGACTTCTTCATGCAATATCTCCCGGGCAAGGAAACAAAAGCAAAAATGAACAAGTGGGACTATATCCAGCTGAAAAGCTTCGGTACAGAAAAGGACATCATCAGTAGAACAACAAGACATCCTACAGTATGGGAGAATATATTCATAAATGACGTATCCAATAAGGGGTTGACATCCAAAATATATAAGGAACCCATGCAACTTAACAAACAAAAAGCCAATAATCCAATTAAGAAATGGGCAGAGGACATGAATAGACACTTCTACAAAGAAGAAATTCAGATGGCCAACAGGCACATGAAAAGATGCTCCACATTGCTAATCATCAGAGAATTCAGATTAAAACCACAATGAAATATCATCTCCCACTAGTGAGGATGGCCAACACCCGAAACACAAACAAAACAAATGTTGGTAGGATGTGGAGAAAAGGGAGCCCTTCTACACTGCTGGTGGGAATGCAAGTTAGTTCAACCATTGTGGAGAGCAGTATGGAGGTTCCTCAAAAAACTCAAAATAGAAATACTATTTGACCCAGGAATCCCACTCCTAGGAATTTACGCTAATAATGCCATAGCCCAGTTTGAAAAAGACAGATGCACCCCTTTGTTTATCACAGCACTATTTACAATAGCCAAGAAATGGAAGCAACCTAAGTGTTCATCAGTAGATGAATGGATTAAGAAGATGTGGTACATATACACAATGGAATATTATTCAGGCATAAGAAGAAAGCAAATCCTACCATTTGCAACAACATGGATGGAGCTAGAGGGTATTATGCTAAGTGAAATAAGCCAAGCCGAAAAAGACAAGTATCAAATGATTTCACTCATATGTGAAGTATAAGAACATAGAAAAAACTGAAGGAACAAAACAGCAGCAATCTCACAGAGGCCAAGAATGGACTAATACTTACAAAAGGGAAAGGGACTGGGGAAGATGTGTGGGAAGGGAGGGATAAGAGGGATAAATGGGCATTACGATGAGCAGATGTAATGTTTTAGGGGCACGGGGAGGGCTGTACAACCCAGTGAAGACAAGTAGTGACTCTATAGCATCTCAGTACGCTGATGGACAGTGACTGTAATCGGGTTGGTGGGGGGGACCTGATGAAGGGGGTAGTTTAAAACCATAATACTGCACATGTAATTGTAGATTAATAATACCAAAATAAATAAATAAATAAAAGCAGGAGTAACCATATTTTATCAGACAAAATATACTTCAAAACAAAGAAAATAACAATAGACGAAAAAGGATTTTACATAATTATAAAGGGATTAGTCCAACAATAGGATATACCATAATAAATACCTATGCACTCAATATAGGAGTATCTAAATATGTTAAAGAAATACTATCAAAATAAAAGGGGGAAGTGGATTGCAACTCATTTATTTTAAGATAATTTAACACATCAGTTACATCAATAGATCAGCCAGACAGAGAATAAATAAACAGAGGCAATGAACAATACATTAGATCAGATATACTTAGGAGATTTCACAGAACATTCCATGCAAGAGCAGCAGGATACACATTTTTCTCAAGTGTATATGAAACATTCTCCACAACATGCCATTTACTAGGCTACAAAAAGAGGCTCAATAAATTAAAAAAATTGAAATTTTATCAAGTAGCTTCTCAGACCACAATGGTATGAAACTAGAAATGGATTACACAAAAAACAAAGAAGCGTATAAACACATGGAGACTAAAAGCATGCTTCTAAATAATCAACGAATAGATGAACAAATTAAAACAGAAGTCAAGCAATACATGGAGAAAAATGAAAACAAAATTACAGCAGTTCAAAATTTGGGGGATGCCTCAAAAGTGGTCCTAAGAGGGAAGTCCACAGCAATACAGGCCTACCTCAGGAAACAAGAACAGTCCCAAATAGTGTAGACTCACAATTAAAGAAAATTAAAAAATGAAGAAGAAATTAAGCACAAAATGAGTAGAAGGAGAGACATAATAAAGATCAGAGCAGAAATAAATAAAGAATAAAACAATAGAAAAAAATAAAACAAAGAACTGGTTCTTTGAGAAAATAAAATTGACAAAAACATACACAGACTTACAAGATAAAAAGAGAGTGTACACAAATAAACAGAATCAGAAACAAAAAGTAATAGTCACAAGAGATAACACAGAAATACAAAGAATTATTAGATGATTCTGTGAAAAAACATATGCCAATAAATTGGGTAACCTAGAAGAAATGGACAGCTTCCTAGAAAAATACAACATTCTATCACTGACGCAGGAAGCAAGAGAAAATCTGAACAGGCCAATTACCAGCAATGAAATTGAATTGGTAAGCAAAAACTCCCAACAACAAAAGCCAGAACCAGATGGCTTCACAGCCAAATTCTACCAAACATTTAAAGAGTTAATTAACCCATCCTTCTGAAGGTATTCCAAAAAGAGGGGAAAATACTTCCAATCTCATTCTATGAGGCCAACATCACTCTAATACCAGGACCAAAGACACTACAAAAAAAAAGAAAATTATAGATTAATATCCCTGATGAACATAGATGTAAAAATCTTCAACAAAATATTAGCAAGCTGAATAATCAAAAGGGTTATTCATCACAAACAAGTGAGATTTCTTCCAGTCACAAAAGGATGGTACAAGATTTGTAAATCAATCAACATCATACCCCACATTAATAAAAAGAAGAATAAAAACCGCATGATCATCTCAATTAATGCTGAAAAAAGCATTTGACAAAATTCAACATCCATTCATGGTTTTAAAAAAATTCTACACAAAATGGATATAGAAGGTATATACCTCAACATAATAAAGGCTATATTCAAGAAACCCACAGTTAATATAATACAAAACAATGAAAAGTTTAAAGCTTTTTCTCTAATATCAGAAACAAGACAAGGCTATCCACTCTCTCCACTCTTATTTAACATAGTTCTGAAAGTCCTAGTTGACAGTCAGGCTATACAAAGAGATAAAAAGCAACCATATTGGAAAGGAAGATGTTAAATTGTTACTATTTGCAGGTGACATGATATTATATATAGAAAACACTAAAGACTCCACCAAAATATCTATTATAACTAATAACTGGATTCAGCAAAGTTGCATGATACAAAATGAATGTATAGAAATATGTTGTTTTCCTGTATACTAATATGAACTAGCTGCAAGAGAAATCAAGAAAACAACTCCATTTACAATTGCATCAAAAAGAATAAAATGCCTAGGAATAAACTTAACCAAGAAGGTGAAGGCCTGTGCCCTGAAAACTATAAGACACTAATGAAAGAAATTAAAAGACACCAATAAATGGAAATCTATCCCATGCTCATGGGTTGGAATAATTAATATTGTCAATGTGGCCATCCTGCAGATTTAATGAAATTGCTATCAAAATACCAACAGAATTTTTCAATGAAATAGAAAAAAATAGTTTTAAAATTCATGGGGAACCACAGAAGACCCCAAATAGCCAAAGCAATCCTGAGAAAAAAGAACAAAGCTGGGAATATTATGCTCCCTGACCTCAAGCTATACTATAAAGTTACAGTAAATAAAATAGTATGAAATTGGAAGAAGGACAGACCCTTAGATTAATGGAACATAATAGAGAGCCCAGATTTAAACCCACACATATATGGTCAATTACCTAGGCACATATGTGCAAGAGAATGAAAATAGATTACTGTCTAATTCCATACACAAAATCAAATTTGAAATGGATCAAAGACCCAAATGAAAGACTTGAAACCAAAAAACACTTAAAAGTAAAGCCAGACAAAATTTCTTGAACATAAGCATGAGCAATTTTTCTGGACACATCTCCCTGAGCAAAGCAAAAAAAAAAAAAAAAAAAAAAAGAACAAGTTGGATTACATCAAACTAAAAAGCTTCTATACAGCAAAGGACATGATCAGCAGAACAAAAAGGCAACCTATAGTATGGGAGTATATATTCATAAATGATTTATCTCACAAGGGGTTAACATCCAAGATATAGGAAGAACTTATATTCCTCAACACCAAAAAACAAATAACATGATTAAAAAATGGGCAGAGTACCTGAATGGACATTTCTCCAAAGAAGAAATGCAGATGACCAACAGGTACATGAAAAGATGCTTCACATTGCTAATCATCAGGAAAATGCAAATCAAAACCACAATGAAATATCAGTGCACACTAGTCAGAATGGCTGCTATCCAAAAGACAAGAAATAACAATTGTTGACGATGATGTGGGGAAATGGGAACCCTCCAACATTGTTGCTGAGAATGTAAATTGGTGCAGCCACTGTGGGAAATAGTGTGGAGATTCCTCAAACAACTAAAAATAGAAATACCATTTGACCCAGTATTTACACTTTTAGGAACTTACCCAAATAAAACAAAATCCCTGATTTGAAAAGGTATATGCATCCCTATGCTTATAGCAACATTATTTACAGTAGCCAAGATATGGAGGCAACCAAAGTGTCCATAAATACATGAACAGATAAAGAAGATGTGGTACACAATGGAATATTATTCAACCATAAAAAGAAATATTACCATTTTCAGTAACATGGATGGGTCTAGAAGGTATTATGGTAAGTGAAATAAGTCAGGTGGAGAAAGAAAAATACCTTATTATTTCACTTATTTGTGAAATCTAAAACAAAGCAAAACAAAATGAACAAAGTAGCAATAGACTCATAGACACTGAGAAATGACTGCTAGTTACCATGGGGAGGGGTTAGGTTGCTTAGCTGTGAAGAGTGAAGGACATGAAGGGGCACAAAAATTTCTGTCACAATATAAGTTGGTCACAGGGATAGTAGTACAACATGGAGAATATAGCCAATGGTTCTGTAACATTTTACTGTGTTGATAGTAACTGCATTTGTGGAGGTGAGGATTTAATAATATGGGTAACTGTTGAACCACTATATTGTATATTGGAAACCAATATAAGATTGTGTATCAATGACACTTCAGTTAAAAAAAGAGTCAAATTGAGGATCTAGAGGAGAATCAAGAAGCAAAGAATATAAAGTGCAAATGACAGGAATGAGATTGGAATGTGTGAAGACCAGACAGAAGGCTATTGTGCTGGTGGTACAGAGAGTAAGTATAAAAGTAGTAGGAGATAAGATCTCAGAAGTAGGCAGAGCCTAAATATTAAGGTAAGGAAAAGGCGGCAGTTATAAGTAAAGCAAAGTAACATTGTTCACATAAAGATAAGAAGTAGAACATAAAAATATAAGGCATTGGAGAACTTCAAGAAGTCAGTGATCAACAGTATCAATATTACAGAGGGTTTATATCTATTCAGTACAACAAATACCTAAAAAGCATGTAATATATACTATCAGCCACTGTGTTACATGGAATGCAAAGTGAATTTAGAAACTGGGGGACTATGGTGATTTTTGTCAGAGGAGCACCAGCAGAAGGGAGTTATTAACAGTAGGTTGAAGAGTATTTAGGAAGTGGGGAAGTGGAGACAGCACTTGTAAATTGGTATGTTGAGGGTCTTGCTTTTGAAGGGGAGGAGAAATGTGTACATTAGCTAAATTTGAGCAAGGCATTGAGAGGATTTTTTAAATGGAAGTTTGCATGTAAGAAAGAGGGAAGCACTAGACAACGGTTCATGATCCATGGGAAACTGAAAGATTTGCGAAGCTGATCTCAATATGGAAAAAAAAATTACCATTGAAGACTAAAGGAGAAGCTTAAGTATGGAACACGTATAGGTGAAGTTAAAGAAATGTTGGAAATAAATAGAGGGAACCCACAGTTTAGTAGTCTCAATTGTTTTCAGTGAAAGCAAGGACTTTATCTTTTGATGAAGGACAATTGCGGTAAGTGGCATGAGGACAATGATAAGACTATGGATCACTTACTATGGGAAATGGAATAGGAAGCAAATTAGGGAAATATTAATGGCTTTCAGACAGTGCTGAATGTTGAATCACAAGTTGTTAGTCCAAAATACAACATGGCACTAATAAAAATGATTATATAAATGGTTATGTAACATTTCTACAATTGTTAAAATGCATGGTATTTTATTAGAAAAGGAGTATTACAAATTGACCCATTCTTTAGACACAGCAACATTGATAGAAAGGGTTGAAGAGGGACTTTATAAATTAGGAGAGACCAGATCAAATGATAGCACGCTATCCCCTTCAGTTAAAACCCAGGCTCTTCCTTTTGTGTAGAAACGTTTAATTGGAATACAGCCATGCTTATTTGTTTATAGGTAATTTATGGCTATGTTTGCACTACAACGTCTGAGCTGAGTAGTTGTGGCAGAAACCTTTTGTCTGGTCCTTTACATAAAAGGTTTTCCAAACTTTGGACGAGGTTATCTCATTACAGTAAAAAAAAAAGTATTCCAAAATTACAGCATCCTAATAAACTAAAATGTATTTCCTATTCATGCTCACTTTCACTGTAGCCAATGTAGGTCAAAAGAGACTCTATTCATTATATTAATTATAAAAATTGGGATAAAGACATCACCTTTCCATGTCCTTCCTTAATCACTGTAGCTATGGGGAAGAGAACATAAAAATTCACACAATGGCCTTTAAAAATTCCCTACTGAGAGACATATTACTATCACATACATTTCATTGTCCTGTGCAAGCCATATGACTACATCTACTTCAAATGGGTATGGATATGCAACCCTATCAAATGTCTAGAAAGTAGAGTCTGAATATTGGTAAACAGTCCTAATGAAAACTACCGAAGCCAGGGAAGTTGAAGAATGTGGAAAAAACTCACTGAAGTAATATATCATGAATTCATTGTCACATATGGAATATCATGAAGTATGCGATGGCTTTATAGAATGAGAATTTAAGATTCTAGGGGCCACAAATACATTAGATGAGAGATACGGGAGTTGGGGGAGTGAATGATATAGCAGAAACAAAATGAGGCTTTACTCATTTTAATGCCATTTTGTGCTATGGTAGGGACAAAAAACATCCACTTTCATGTATTTGATTTTCATGTACTTGATTATCTGAATGGATAGTGATTGTTACATTACCTATATATTCTTTTTCCTTTCAGAAATAACATGTAATCCTCCTTATATTCCAAATGGTGACTACACACCTGAAAGAATCAAACACAGAACAGGAGATGAAATTAGGTATCAGTGTAAAAATGGCTTTTATCCTGCAACCCAAGGAAATACAGCAAGATGCACTAGTACAGGCTGGGTACCTTCTCCTAGATGTAGCTGTAAGTTTCATTTCTATCTTGACCTAATTCTTTATCTTAAATACTTTCTCTGAAAATACTTTCTTTTAAGCACAAAAAATTAGAGACACAGTAAGTCCAAATATTTGCTTTATCATATATGTAAAGCAGAAGTTCTAAAGGATTTGGAGCTACTTTTCAAAGTAGTCAATTCTAAGTACAATCAAAAACAAAATTTTGTAAATGAAAACTTAGTTTGCTACTATTCAATGTTAAATATGTATATGTGTGAATATAAATCTAATATAATTCTAATATCTGACTAAACCATTTCATAAGACTAATAACATATTAGTTCTTTATTTCTGTGTAACAATTTTCCCCCTGTGATATAATGAGTCATAAGAAATATTTATTTGGTCATTCATATTTTCCAAGTATATTTGGTCCTCATCCACAGTTCCTGAAAACACTGCAAAGTCTTAAAGGTGAAATGGGTGTTTGGTCATGTTATTGAGAAACTTGGATCCCCACCCAAGGGCAGGGGCTGGAGGTGAATCAGCCAATAGCTAATAATTTAGTCAATCATGACTAAGCAATGAAGCTCTCACAAAAACCCCTTGGAAGAGCTTATTGCTCTCTGTACTCTGCTCTGCTTGGTTGGAGCCCAGTTCTTGGTTGGAGAGAGCTTCTAAGCTTAAAGAAACAAGAACGCCTGCATGTGCCACTGAGCCAGGCCCCAAGCTCCACCAGGGTAGAAGCTCTGTTATTTGGGGCCTTGCCCTGTGTCTCTCTTCATCTGGCTGTTAACTTGTACGATTTATGGTATCCTTTATTAAAGTGGTAAATGTTAAGTGTTTTCCTGAATTCTTTGAACTGCTCTAACAAATTGGTTGAACCTAAGGGGGATGTCGTGGGAACCTCCGATCTGTAGCCAGTAGATGAGAAGCACAGGGAACTGCCTGGGGCTTGTGACTGGTGTCTGGAGTCAGGAGTGGAGGGCAGTCTTGTAGGACAGAGCCCTTAACCTGGGGAATGTGGTGCTGTTTCTGGGCAGGTAGCACCAGAACTGAGTTGAGTTCTCAGACCCCATGCTGGTTTTCGAGAATTGCTTGGTGTTATTTAGTATGTGTGGAAAGACCCTCTCCCACATCCTTACAAACATGGGAATCAGGTCCAGGAACCCAAATGGAGTTTTACTACCATTATTGCTGTGTATAATATTGTTATTGTTACACATATATGCAGGGAAAAAATACACCATTGCATCTAGTGTTGGAGGAGAGGGATTCACACCCCAAAAATATATTTGCTTAAAACAATAAACATTCATTACCTTAGAGTTTCTATGGGTCAGGAATTTGGGAGTGGCTTAGACAGCTAGTTCTGAGTCAGATTCTTTGTTGCAGTGTGGATGTTGGCTTTGGCTGCGTCAACTGATGGCTTGGCTGGGCTGGAGGATTTGCTTCCAAGCTGGCTCACTCACATGACTTCTGGCAGGAAGCATCAATACCTTATCACATGGATGCTTCCATACATTGCTTAAATGGCAGCTTTCTCCAGAGCTAGTGATCTAGGAGACAGAGAAGGAACCACTGTACCATTTATGAGCTAATCACACACTACCACTTCAGCCATACTCATCATTTAGCAGTGAGTCACTAAAGTCTAGCACACTCGAGAGGAGGGGAATTAGGCTACATTAATTGAAGGGAGGAGAGTTGAAGGCATTGTGGAATTTTCTACAACTACCATATGTTACCCTCAGTTCAAGAGGGGTCTGTAGTTTATTTCTGGGGATGTTTCATTACCCTTTTTAAAGTGTTTTCTATCTTTACAATTGTATTCCTTTTTATTTGTATGTCACAGTTCATTGTAAAGGTGTACACTTAAACTGGGTAATTCATGAATGAAAAATGTGATGATGAACATGATAGGTCAGTGGCTTCCACGTGAACCCTAGGCGTGAGTCCAGATGAACTTTCAAAGCATGAGACCCTTAAAGAGCAAAGTGTTATTAGTAAAGAACTGACTTCAATGTACATAACAACTATAAGGAATTTATTTTAGATTTAATTTACATTTAATATCATATTAGTTTTATGTGTACAACATAATTATGTGATATTTATATATATTGTGAAATGATCACAAAAACAAATCTAGTTAACATCTATCCCAGCCCATAGTTGAAATTACTTATTCCCCTTGTGATGAGAACTTTTAAGATCAAGTCTTTTAGCAACCTTCAGAAGTACAGTACAGTAGTAAGAACTATAACTGCCATGCTATCCATTACATCCCCATGATTTAATAATTATTGTACCTGGAAGTTTGTACCTTTTGATATCCTTCACTCACTTATCCCCTCACCCCTTGCCTTACTTCTGGCAACAACTAATCTGTTTTATCTGAGTTCAGGTTTTTTTAGATCCCAGGTATAAGTGAGTTCACACAGTGAATTGTGTCTTGCCTTTCTCTAACTTATATCATTTAGCATAACCTCAAGATCCATCCATGTTATCTTAAGTGGCAAGGTTTCTTTCTGGGTTACAGCTGAAAAATATTCCATTTTATATATATATATATATATATATATAATGTAATTCCATTATATATCTTACATTTTCTTTATCTAATCATCCGTCAGTGGACACAGGTTATTTCCATATCTTTACTAAAATAAATGAATCTATAATGAACATAGAGATGTATATAACTTTCAAATTAGTGTTTTTATTTTTGATTCTTTTTATCATTTGCGTATCTAGCATGTTTTTAAAACTAATATGCTTTGCCTGTGGTTACCATGAGGCTTACATAAAACATCTTACAATTATAACAATCTATTTTATTTAACTTCAAATGCTTATGAAGCTCTATATTTTTATACTTTCCCCCACATTTTGCTTTTATTGTCACAACTTATGTCTTTTTATACTTTGTAGTTAAAAAATTATTGTAGTTTGTAATATTTTGTCTTTTAACCTTTATATTAGTTGTAAGTGATATATCCATCACCATTACAATATTAAGGTAATTTAGATTTAACTATATACTTTTCTTCACCTGTGATATTTATGCTATCATATATTTTCTTGTTATTGATCATCATCTTTTCATTTCAGCTTAAGGAACTCCCTTTAAGATTTATTATAAGGCAGGACTAGGGCCATGAATGCCTTAAGCTTTTGTTTGGCAGGAAAACTTTATCTCTTCTTCAATTCTAAAGGACAGCTTTGCCAAGTAGAGTATTCTTGCCTGGACCTTTTTTCTTTCAATACTTTGAGCATATTGTTCCACTCCCTTCTCACCTGCAAAGTTTCTGCTAAAAAATCTTATTCTTTATGGAGACTCCCTTGTATGCAAAAAGTTGTTTTTCTCTTGCTGCTTTTAAGACTCTTTCCTTGTCTTTAACTTTTGACATTTTACTATGGGAGTCTCTTTGGAACTCTCTGAACTTTGGATTTGGATTTGGATGTATGTCTGTTTCCTTCCCCAGGTTAGGGAAATCTTTAGCCATTATTTCTTCAAATAAGTTTTCTGCCCCTTCTTTCTCTCTTCTCCTTCTGGAACTCATAATGCAAATACTGATCTGCTTAATGTTGTCCCATGAGGTCACTTAAGCTATTTTCACTCTTTTTCATTCTTTTTGTCTGTTTATTGCTTTGCTTGGGTGAGTTCCACCACAGTGTATTTGAGTTTATTTATCCTTTCTTCTCCTACATCTAGTCTCCTGTTGAATCCTTTTACTGTTCAGCTCTGTTACCATATTCCTCAGCTCTATGACTTCTATTTGGCACTGTTATTTCCATCCATAAAATATTTCCTACATTTTCCATCTCTGTTGAAATTCTATGTTCATCCATTTTCTGTGCTCAGTGAGCCTCTTTATAACCATTATCTTGAACTCTTTATCGAATAAATCACTTATACTAATTTTATTAAAGCAGTTTCCTCAGGTTTTATCTTCTTTAATTTTGAAGATTAAATAACAAGATAATCTTGCTCTGATTCTCATTTTCCCTGACTGTGTGGTGTTTTATGTGTTAGATAAAACACCCACCAGTCCTAGTCTTGAAGGAGTGGCCTCACTCAGAACAGAAACCTTATTATTCAACCTGCCCTACATCTTGGTTGTCTTGAAAGCTCTTGTGATTTTTGGATCAGTCTAGTTATTTTCAGAGGCTCCTAATAGTGGAGGGTTTAACAAGACCTATCAGTGTCCTAAAGTGTAAGATCTTAGCAAATAGATTCAGTCTTATTGGGAGCCAGGTTCTCAAGCTGGAGCTTTTAAAGTCTCCAAATATACCTCTTTCAAGGGAAAACTGGGATGTAGGAGTTTTGCCTGCTACTTCTAAGCTGGGCTGTGGATGATAGCCAGTTAAGAACTGTTTCTTTATCTTGTGCCATCTCACTGCACTTGTGAACAAGGCTTGTTGGCCACCAGAGCCAGGCAATCAAAGACAACATTTGGCACCAGTTGCAAAAACCAGCACACCACACACAAAACCTGGGACACCAGATAATGTTTACAAGTTCCCTTCTAGCATACTTGTACTCTAGAGTGCAGCAAAGGAAGAACTGAGATCTCTGGAGGTGTCTGGGAAAGATTACAGTCAGCCCTTAGTGGTATGTTTAATTAGAATTCTGCCCCTCAGGCCTCTGCAATGAAGACAGGCTAATAGTCCTCTTTCACAGAAAGACTGGGTTCACAACCTCTGGCATCTCTGCTGGGCTCAGTGTGCTAGCTGGCCTCATCTCTGCTGGGCTTAGTATGGTAGCTGGCTACGAACTCTCTCCATTTGTTATGGTTCTGTGGGACCTGAAAGCATCAACCCCACTAAGCCACCAGAGGCTATTGATTTAGAGGTATATCATGGTTGCAGCCACAGAAATTAGAGCACAAATGGAGGGTACAAACACTGACAAACTAGAGCAAAGCAGAGGGACAGTGCAAAGATGACATCCACAGTCCCCAAGAGCACCTAAGTATGGCCATAGATGTGTGCCAAACCAGAAGCCTGCCCACCGGGCTGAATCTCCAGGACAAGCTAATAGCTCTCTCTCATAGAAAATAGAGGCTATATTTCAGTCTGCAGCTGCACCATGCAGACAGACAAATGTGTTCCCACTTGTACAGTCCCATGGAACCCACAAACGCAAGCCCCATTGGCCACCAGATCCAGGCCATCCAGGAATGTCTTGTGGGTGGCAGCCACAAAATATATCATGCCCAACATAAAAACCAGAAAGCCAGACGCTTGTTCAAACTCCCATCCAGGAATTACCAGTGCTCTTGAATGCAGATGAGGGAGGGTGTGAAGAGAGCACCTATCTTGCAAGGTCTCCAAAGAGGATTACAGTTAGCCCTTAGTTGTGCATCTAATTAGAAGTGTGAGCTTCAGGCCACAGCTATGAAGATAAATGTAATAGTTCTTCTACACTGAAAAATGGGTGTCTCTCAACTATGCCCTGAGGGTGGTAACCTGATTAAGAACTCTTTCTCCATTTGTTACAGTCCTGTGGGACCTGCAAGCATAAGCCCCACTGGCCACTATAACCACTACTAGCAGTGTCCTTTGGGTGGCAGCTGTAAAAATTGGGGTGCCAAAGGAGTATACAAGCTCCTTGGCTGGGGATACCAGTAAGCTGTATTAAGGCAGAAGGAGAGGGAAAAGATTGTTCCTTCCTGCCTCTGTCTTTGGAGATCATTTCAGTAGGTCTCTAGATGTGTACTAGATTAAACCTCTGCCCTTCAGACCGATACTCTAAGATAGGCAAATAAGCCTCTTTTGTAGAAGGTCTGAGCACTTTTCAGTTCGCTCCTTCTTCCCTGGGCCTGGTGAGGGCCCAGCATTGGTGAGTCCATACAGGTGGGCCCTTTAAGAACTTTTTCTCAGTTAGCTTTGTGGGTCTTGTGACATAAGCACCACTGACTTTCAAAGCTAGATGTTTTGGGGTATATCTCCCAGGCACAGGTCTTAAAATTGGGTAGTAGATGTGGGGTTCAAACCCTTCACATCTCAGGGAGAAGCTTGAGGCTTTGAGTTCCATCCCTATAGTGAGTCCCCGCACCAAGGATGAGGTTTATATCAAGACTGTGTCTCAGTCTCGTCGACCCACTTTGATGTGTTTTTTATTTTTCTCATTTGTTCAATGTATAGGAATCACTCAGCTAGTTTTTTGTGGGATTTTTTTCAGAGGAAATTATTCTATTATGTAGCTGTAGATTTGATGTGACTATGGGTAAAGCAAGTTTAGGATCAGCCTACATTGCCATCTTGAACCACTTCCATATGGAAAACATTAAATCATCCTTATGATTGGTTTATGATCAGCCTAACTGTATCTGGACCTCAAAAAGTTATTCCACAAGGCTCAAACCCGCTAGGACGGCCAACATCCAGAAGACAAGAAAGAGGAGAAAGGGGAACCCTCTTACACTGCTGGTGGGAATGTAAACTAGTTCAGCCATTGTGGAAAGCAGTATGGAGGTTCCAGAAAAAACAAGAAATAGAAATACCATTTGACCCAAGAATTCCAGTCCTAGGAATTTACCCAAAGAAAACAAGATCCCTGATTCAAAAAGATTCATATGCACCCCTGTGTTTATTGGAGCACTATTTACAATAGCCAAGATATGGCAGCAACCTAAGTGTGCATCAGTAGATGACTGGATAAAGAAGAGGTGGTACATATACACAGTGGAATATTATTCAGCCCCATAAAAAGAAAACAAATCCTATCATTTACAACAACATGGATGGAGCTAGAGGGTATTATACTCAGTCAAATAAGCCAGACAGAGAAAGACAAGTACCTAATGATTTCACTCATTTGTAGAGTATAACAACATAGCAAAACTGAAGGAACAAAACAGCGGCAGACTCAGAGACTCACAGGCTCCAAGAAGGGACTAGCGGTTACCAAAGGGAAGGGGTTGGAGAAGGTGAATGGGGAGGCAGGGAGAATGAGATTAAGGGGAATTATAATTAACACTCACAATATAGGTAGGTCATGGGGAAGGCAGTACAGCACAGAGAATACAAGTAATGACTCTGTAGGATATGCTGATAGACAGTGACTGCAGTTGGGGGGAGACTTGATAATGTGGTTGAATGTTGAAACCACAATGTTGCTCATGTGAAACCTTTATAAGCTTGTATATCAATGATACCTTAATTAAAAAAAAACAACAAAGAACAAGAAAGTTATTCCACAAGGGACCTTCTGAAGTTCTTGTGGATAAGATGGGGAAATTGGCCACTTAGATGGTTTATCAGATAATTTATAATATAATTAAATAACATCTGATTATCACTTGCAGGACATTATTCTCAGGCCTACTCCCTTACTCATTTGTGTCATCAAATAGTATGTGTTTTAGAGGAAATGCAGCACAAACTCACAACTGGAATGATCAGGGATGATCATTCAAAAAGAATCCTATGTACTAGGATAAATCTAGTAAACATGACACTTAGCAATGATAATTAGAGATACTGGGATTGGACCAAAGAAGTCACCTGCACAATTATTAACAGATTAGAAACAGTTTTAAAACAATATCAATTTTAATCAATTTTGAGATCAGTGAGAGTCAAAATTCTGATGGAACCACCATAACTGTTAATGAGAGCACAACCTGCATTTTTAGAAGAGTAAGAGGTAGAATGAGGTTTTTCTAGGTCTTGCCAATCTCATTGGTGATCAGACCATATGTAACATATTTGCTTCAGAAATGATCTTGTTAGAGGATAAAGACAGATTTAATTGTGGCCAAAGGAAAGAGAAAAAGAGCAAAGGGTCTCAGGATGGGATAATAATAAAAATACAGACTTTTAATTTTGTCCCCTTTGCATACCTTTGAAAGAAATCTCAGTGAACTATTTAATTAATATCCTTTGAAACGTCACAATAGACGGATCATGCTTGTTCTCAAATCAGACCACCCAGGTTCAAATCTCTCTTCTATTACTTAGTAACAAATTGAATTTAGTATTTTAAGACTCAGTTTTTACAAATCCAAAGACTCAAGTTTTCCCAAGGTAGAATTATTGTTAAATGACATACTTCTTGACATATCATGGTTAAATTTATCCAAGGGTGAAGATAAAATAATCCAAATCTCCAAAAAGTAGTGGATAAAAAAACTAGAATGTTACTTAAAAGGAATGAGACTAAATTAGGATTTTAATCTCAGTATTGGAGGTTTCAGAAACATTGGGGAGAAATCATCAATGATGAGTGTTACAGACTACAGGCTAAGAATCTATACCTATAGAAGGTGTCATCGACAAATCTTTGTTAAAGAAAGACATTAGTATGAACAAGGATTCATCTTATAATCAATATAAAAAGTCTATAGAAACTATAGAAAATATTTTACTTATCATAGGTAAACTAAAATGGATCAGTAAGCTTAAGGAGGATGAAAATGATAATGAATCCTTCTGTGTATGTGAATGTGGGAGGGGGAATTTTTTTAATAGGCTGAGTAAGGTTTCTTGCAATAAAATATTTCATGGGAAAAATACTAATACTAGTCTTGTATTAAAAGTACTGATCTCTAAGTCATACAATGAATAGGACAAATTTATGTGGAAAAACTATTATATATAAATATGCTATAAGCAACACAACACATATATGTCAAAATTATTCAATATATGAAAATCACTCAAGAATTATGCCTCATTTTTAAATATTTATTAGATACATTTTAAAATAGCTCATTCTCCAATTAATATTAGAAATAACAATCAATTGTTTACAATAATCTTAACTATTTGGATATTAATAAATATTCTTAGTTCATTTCTCTGTTAAATAAAGAAAACTTTGCCCCAGTGAGTGCTTTGAGGTGTCAATAAAAATGTTATTTTTCTGTGTGATATGAACAATGAAAAATTTGTGTGCTTCTCTATTTTTCTTACATTGTTTCCAATAAACAGAAAAATAAATTGACTGTTAACCTTAAAAACACTGTCTCCTTACATTGAGTTGGCCTAAAAATTAAAGTTAGGGCTCTGGTTTCTGGTGAAAATGGAAAAGAAAGAAAAAGAAGACAAATGTCCTGAGCAATAAAATCAGTACTTTCATCATTCAACCAAGGTATTCAACTATACTCCAGGAAAACTCATTAAATAGGTGCATTTTCTTCCTGGAGAGTATTCATACAAGTTTATACATCATATGGTCCTCAAGATATAATTTTATCTTCATTAGCAAGGACTTCCTCACATATCAGTCATCTGAATTTTATAAGTTTTCTTGTTCTAGAACCCTAATGCAATGAGTATAATTATGCAAAGAGAATATAATTCTTCAATGAAACAATTAATTTCTAATTTGATTTTTTATAAGGTAAAACATTATTTATACTGTCTTTCCATTTTTTTTAATTACAAGTGAAGCCTTGTGATTTTCCAGAAATAAAGCATGGAGCTCTATATTATGAAGACAGATATAAACCGTATTTCCCAGTACCTATAGGAAAATATTATACCTATCACTGTCATCAAAATTTTGTGACTCCTTCACAAAGATACTGGGATTACATTTATTGCACAAGAGAAGGATGGTCGCCACCAGTACCATGCCTTAGTAAGTAAACATTTTTGTATTTGTATAGTATAAATATTTCAAATACTAGGATAAGACAAACATGTAAATGAGTACAACTAAAACGTATATGACAAATTAAGGCCAAGGGATGACTTCTATGAGAAAAGACCACTATGAGTTTTTACTTTTATGAGAAAAATCACATAACAGATAAAGACAGAGACTACAAAAATATCTATATCACTTATATTTTAGTTATAAAAACAAAAGATTGAATTCAAATATTGAATTTTCTCTTTAAAAAACTTTTGGTAGTAGCTGGTTTTTCTTAAGTTATACATTATTTTTGGATGTTTATTCATTCTAATTTAAATATTTCACAGATAATTTTGACAAAATTGACAAAATTTATGTGTTTTAATTTTCATTTTTCATTTCATGATCCTTAGGACAATGTATTTTCAATTATTTGGAAAATGGAAATTATCCATATTCACAAATAAAATATTTACAAGGTCAATCTGTAAAGGTTGACTGCTATTCTGGCTACAGTCTTCCAAACGGGCAGAGCTTAATGAAATGTACAGAGAATGACTGGTCCCCTCCTCCCAGATGCATCCGTGTCAGTAAGTAGAATGGTCTGAAATCCCAGTGTATTTATGAATTTCTGACACTCATTAATATTAATTGTATCAAAATGTTTATCAATTTTTTGCCTTGCCAATGGACTAAGATTTATTTTTTCCAAGTGCTATGAAAGTATATATGAATTCCTTGATACATATATAGCAAAAAGAAAAGCTATTGATAGATGTTAGAAGAAAAAGAGCAAAATAACTGCAAAGAAACCTGTAATAATAGAGTGACTTCAGCAATATGGCAGAACAGGAGTTTCCATTGTCTTTCCCACAAAGATCGCAAATTTTAGTAATCATCTGCAAATGAGAAAATATTTGTGGGAGTCCAGAAATCTAGCAGGGAAGTTTCAGCACACCATTAGACCAAAAAGATCTAATATACTGATGCGTTGAAGATGGTGAGAGAAACTGTTTCACTTATCTGAGTCACTTCTCTAAAGTGGCATAGTTCAGTGCCAAGAGAGACCCACCTGGCCCATAATTTCTCTATTGAGGGAAAGAAAGAGCATGTGAGTGAGCATCTGGCTTCCTAAGCTGTGTACATCACTGACAAAATATACCAATTTCTTTCTCACCACATCCAGAATACTGAGGTTAACTGCATACTGAGTAGTTTGGGAAAAGTTTGGACCACAGTACCCAGAGCTCAGAATTCACTGAGGCACAGATCTTACTAGTTGCTTTGCAGATTTCATCAGTAAGCTCATCCACTAGCCGCTAGGGACAACTTACAGATCCTTCTCACCCAAGGGTACCTCCAACAATCTTCGCACCTCAAGCACACACTCCCACTCCCATCCATTGACCAGCTCCCTGTCATATGACCCCAAAAGTAGTTCATGCAAGTATTTCCAGTTGGCTAGTGAGTACACTCAGAAAGCCAATCTGATTCCACTGGAAAGGTAGAAAGGACACACTTAAACGGGAAAGCAAACAAGAAGCTTTCAGCACCCAGACTAGCTTTGCAGGATTGAAAGAAGATATACAACCTATGAATTCCCTCCCAAGAGGGAACAAGACATGTGGAATAGTTGTATCCACTTAAAAAAAGGTCTGAAAGAGCCTCAGAATCCTTAGAAAGAGTACCAAAAGCTTTTTCTTTCTTTTTTTAAAATTTATTTTGGTATCATTAACCTAAAATTACATGTGCAATATTACGGTGCTTAAACTACCCCCTTCATCAGGTCCCCCCCCACCAACCTCATTACAGTCAATGTCCATCAGCGTAGTGAGATGCCATAGAATCACTACTTGTCTTCTCTGAGTTGTACTGCCCTCCCCGTGCCCCCCATACCTTACGTCTGCTAATCGTAATAACCCTTTTACCCTCTTATCCCTCCCTTCCCACCCATCTTCATCAGTCCCTTTCCCTTTGGTAACTATTAGTCCATTCCTGGGTTCTGTGAGTCTGCTGCTGTTTTGTTCCTTCAGTTTTTTCTTTGTTCTTATACTCCACATATGAGTGAAATCATTTGATACTTGTCCTTTTTGGCTTGAATTATTTCAATGAGCATAATACCATCTAGCTCCGTCCATGTTGTTGCAAATGGTAGGATTTGTTTTCTTCTTATGGCTTAATAATATTCCATTGTGTATATGTAATATTAATCCTTTCATCTACTGATGGACTCTTAGGTTGCTTCCATTTCTTGGCTATTGTAAATAGTGCTGCAATAAACATAGGGGTGCATCTGTCTTTTTGAAACTGGGCTGCTGCATTCTTAGGGTAAATTCCTATGAGTGGGATTCCTGGGTCAAATGGTATTTCTATTTTGAGTTTTTTGA